>JAVLVB010000120.1:1369763-1387421 GCA_032876305.1 Orestias chungarensis | reverse complement strand
ATGGTTTATTTTCTTTTAGGCCAGCATGAGTTGCTCTTTGTAGCTCTCACTTGCTGGTCAATCTATGTTGGATATTTGAAGTCTAAACAGTCTGTGTTTTCTGTTTGCATGGGGAGGGTGGGATGAGGGGGGACGGGTTTTGGGGGGCTTCTGCTTTAACATGTTCAAGAATCACTTAGCGGGGCGGCATCACAGGGTGGCCTCAAGAAACCCGAAATAGCTGAAACTAGACCTCTTGGCAAATATCACCTTGGGCCTGCATGAAGCATAATGTTTATGCATTGTAAATTGTGAAAAGGAATGCTTTAACATTGTGTGGCGTATCTATTTCAAGGCTTTTGAACGTTGGATGCTATCCGAATTTCACCCACACAACCACAGGCTTTCGTTCTAGCCCTCTTGACTGAAATATCTTTTACATTCCATAATGGACAAAAAAAAAGGCAACCTTTTTTTTCATTCTTTAGAGGCAGCTTAAACAATGTTCCTAAATCCTTCCCTTGCTGCAACAGGGTGTCCAGCTATCACAGCTGCAGTCACAAATGTAACCAGTAACTCCTTACCTTAATTGTAAATATCACCCAAACAAATGAGATATTTCCATGTTAAATTCAAAGATAACACACTAAACCAGACTAATAAGGTCAAAAGTGCATCTGATCTTCTGAGCAGACAAACCGGAACTCCTTAGATATTCTTGGCATTTTCTCTTCTTTCTTTGAAGAGGTTTATAGGAAAGACTTTTTGGCGGGAAAGCAAGCCGTCACCCTGCTCGTATTCTACCTGCACTGTAATTTCCTAGACTTGTAACACACCTAGTCCTTTGATGTGGGTTTTTGAAACCTTGTCCTTCAACCTGTTTACCCTGCAAGCTTCTCAGTACCGGTAATACACTTATTGATGTCATTGCACACAAGCCTCTTTTTGTTTGTTTTTTCACTTCACCAACAAGTTGGGCCAGTTAAGTCCCTGAATCAGATCTGTATAACCTGGGGTGTGTTGCTGTTTAGGGCTGCTTTGTTCTTGAGTTATGCAACTACGCTGTCTGTAAGGGCAAGTTTGATGAACACATAGTCATCCAAAGATCAACATAACTCCTCTTTGCCGCAAACATCAAAGCGTCAACAGTTTTGGACTCATCTTTTCAGTTGGCCTCTCATTCATGACCTGTGGTTTAAATGTTTTGGTTTCGTGCCACTTCCTCCTTAACAAGAGCCACATAAACATCTAGTCCTCTTTATAGTTGAATACCTAAAAAAATCTGAATGAAGTTCAGACCTCCAACTTGTCATAGTTCTCATTAATTTACAATCACCTTTTTATAGTAAGATTTTTTTAAATATATCGGTCAGGAGTTTGAGGATTAGGTTATTGCTTAGAATGCAATTCTTGTATGCTTTTTCCTTGCTAACATGAACAGTGCTAACATTTTATCATTTCTACTGAAAATGTGCTGGGTTTTTTTCACATTCAAGAACTGAAGGTGACAGTGAATAACTACTACAACCTCAAAGTTAATGTTGTCTTGGTAAATTTGGATCAATGTAAATTTAATGAAATCCTTATTTTTGTTCACCATTTTAATAAATAATTTACACCTGAAACTATACATTGGATATGCAAAAAGAAAAAAAGTATTTCAAACACCTGTCTCAGCTCTGTATGTAGATCTGTGATTGTCTGGCTTTAAACTGCATTAGAGAGTGTTGAGAAATCCATTACTTTGACCTCAAACTTGTTCCTCAAGTTATGATGAATTTTGGAACAACACTGCATGCAACTTAACTTTTGTGTTGAACTCATTCAATAAAGAATAAACAGCTTGTAAGCAAACATGAACACAGAAACAGTATGTGGGTAATTATTGTAGCAAGATGTCATATTAGACAAGGTTTACTGGTAAATTATTTTAGTAACTCTGCTAATAATTTCCCCATAATCTTGAGCTCGAACAATGGTACGCAGCATGAAAGGTGAGGGTGCGAGTAACATTCCTGCTGGCTCTGATTGGTTGTTTCTGAGCAGTGTACTTCTGTAAACGGCTCTAAATTTGGTTACTATTGTTCCTTATTCAGCAAAACCAAATGCAGCACGATCAAGTTTAAGGTGAAAGCGCACTTTGTTCAGACAAACAGAACAATGTTAAATGATGATGAGAGGTCCTCATTATTCTCAGTCCTTAAAAACAGTACAGTTCAGTTCAAAGTCCTCAACAAGGTGAACTCAAATCATGAGCCCCGTAACTTAATCAATGTGCAAAGTTATACTCTACAATAATGACATGTCAGCAGAACACTCCCAGTAGAAAGGCCGTTTTCATCGCTTAGCAGATAGGAAGTGGATATGAGAGGGTTAGATTAGTTATTTTTTTGTTTTTCGCTTTACAGCTGGGTCGGGCCTCTGAAAGGAAATATGACAAGTTTTGTCTGTGGAATGTCTCAGTAAGAATGTGCAAAGATTTTGAACTTTGACCTCATGTGTGTAGCAGCTGAGGTCTTCGCTGGGGCATTCCTGTGCTCCTAATCGCTTCAAACTAGTACCACCAATCGAATCTGTGCCACAATTCAATAGTAAAATAAAGATTATTTTCTTTTAGCATTTCAGTCTGTTGTTGGTTGTGTGTTAATTTGATCATGAATTTAGTTTTGGGTTTGTTTCTTGCAGGAGTCGGCTGATGTTGGAAAGAAGAAATCAGCAGGATATGATGCAATAAGTAAGTGCAATTACTTTCTAAAATGTAGTGAGACATCTGCAAAAACAGAATTTGCCCAAATGCAGAATCTGGTAGCTTTGCACTACAATATTACACTATATTGAAAAACACTTAATTTTAGTACTTTGTCGAGTCATTATTAGGTTTTTCCCTGATTGTTTGTTATTTGCTAACCGTGGATTTTGTTTAAATTGAGAAAATGGAGAGCTAACAGGGACTAAAAGCAAACATTAAATAATGCTCTTATTAAAATTTTATGATCATTCATGCCATTAAAAGATCAACAAAATAAAAACAAAAGCAGATGGATGAGAGAATCAAATGTTTTCATCCAAAAATTCCGTTTTTCAATGTTAAATATTTAATACTTTTCTGCCACCAAAACAATTCAAAGAAAGTTAAGCAGATTAGTAAAATCCATCAGTTGTCCTAAAGGAATACCTTCTGCCTTATATGTACTTTCAGTGATCTAAATACAAGAAAAGTTTTCCTGCGTTGAGAGATGATGAATTTCATATTTAACGTCCTCTACAAAATGGTTATATCAGCCTCACCCAGAGATCAGCTGGGCTAAGTGACAACCTACCTCCAACAGTTCTGGGTTGTTTATTTTATTTTATTTTTTGCGGATCTCGTGGATCTTGCTGTAAATACATTTTTTAAGTCTTACCGTTGATACCCATGTGAATTTATTTCCAGACTTTGACTAGGTCTTTAATGCTGGCACGCATGTGCTTTGATCTACACCAGGAGTTCTCGAATCCTGGCCCTGAAGTTGTGGGTCTTGCAGCATTTAGATGTACTGATGCTTCAAAACATCCGAGTCAAATAACCGGCTCACTTTGGAGAGCTTCACTGGATATTGAGGATGAGATTGCGCCATTTGATTAAACCGTGTTTGACTGGGGACACACTTAAAGGTTGCAGGGCCAGGATTTAAACACCCCCTGATCTAAACCATCCCATCGTAGCTTTGACAGAATGTAAGGATCCTATTAGAAGTGAAAACTTTGCAGCTGCTTTGCAGCCTTTAGATTTTAATCAAGGATTTCTTTGTGTTTAGTTGCATTGATTTAAGAAAACTATTAAAGGCAGTAACAAACATAATATATCCAACTACGAATAAAAATAAAAATAATATATAACTGTAAAAAAAAAAGGTGCAATGTTTGATTTTGAGACTGAAAATGTGCAGAAAACCACTTTCAGCACACACTCACACACCGTTAGTCCCCAGAGCTCCAGCTGCCCAGGATCTCTAAAGTCACGTTGGCCCAGTGCGATTGAAGGTCCAGCTGGTAGATCAGCCCTTTTGATCCCTTTCCCTTTTATGAGAAAGACAAACAGTCTCATGTCGTCACCCACACTGGAGTGATTGATATGCACACACACAGATACGAGCACTCAGGCCCATATTCACACTAACACACACTCACGTTTTCCTAATGGATTCTCTCTCCCTCTATAATCTCATTGCTAATGACCTGCTTGAACCTTGAATGGAAACTAGAAGGTTAGAACAAATGGTGGCTTCAGCTGTAGCGTGTAAATATTCAGCCTGGGAATATCCAAGCATGGAAAATAGTTTGTAATGTCTTCAATTACTAAAGTCTTTACCGTTAGAATACAAAAAATGGTTGGTACTTTTTCAGTTTTGGTCTTTCCATATTAGACATCCTGGGGCGAATGGCTTTATTTTTCATTTATTCTGATAAAATTAAGGCATTTTGAATTATGGATAATAGTTCAAAATAACAAGTTTGATCCATTATGGTCGACTTTCTGACCAAGCTGAAAATCTGCTTTTGGCGGCATTGAGTTACTCGATATCTAGTAATCATTTTGTTTCAATTAAGTTAATTTTTACAATTGTAAAATAAATTCATTCCTATGATATGAACTAATCAAGTAATCATACTTATGATGATTTCATAAGAATTTGGAGTAAATCAAAGGGTCATGTTTAAAGATTTTCTAAAAATGACTGGTCTAAATTAGGAATGTGTGGAAATATGGCAATTTGTAATAGCAGAACTTTAAATAATTTGGTCAAATTAAAGGTGTAAGTCACTTTGAAGTTCATAGAGAAAAAGCATAAAAGGATAAACAAAAAGATTAAGTGTGCAGGAAGAGGGCATTACTTTTCTAAATTATAAACATAAATTCAACATCCTATATTTAACATAATTTTTGAAAAGCTCTAATACTCTATTTAGCAATCACCATCTATAATAACTCCTTAGTTAAATTAATTACTTCAACAACATTTAGAGATAAATAAAAGATTATTGATTTTAGTTAATTTTGAACTTTTGGAGGGTGTTGTAATGGGCTAGATATTTCCCATAAATGTTTAAAATAATATTATAATGAGAAAGACCAGAAAACAAACCTTAATCCCGAATAGAAAATAAAAATCTGCTTTTTTCATTTTCTATGTTACTTTCCTGGCTTGTGTGGTTCATGGCTCCTTTTTAACAACTTTTTAGTTACTTTTTAGCTAATAAATCCATTAAACTGTGAAGAAATGCTGTATTCAGCTTTAGGCTTTATATTTTATTCAAACTATCTTGTAGGGTATTTTATGTCATCTAAAGAGCTAATCGGCCTCTCAGATTAAACATCTAGCAGGTGGATCTCCTAGTCTATACATAAACATAGTGTAGGAATAAAATAACCGTTTATAACTTACATGGCTCTAATGAATCACTGAATACATAACCATGTGTCATTCTGTGATTTGTAAGCCAATATCCTACCTACCTGCTTGAAGAGGGGTTTTCTAGTAAAAGCCATTTTGAAAGCTGGTTCCCTGCTCCTCTCTTCCCCCCTTCGGCAAACGGATGTAACAAAAGACGGGACAACAGGCAGACAATAATAAAGACAGAGGAGGGGGAAGAAAGGAATGATCAGCCGGATCTGAACTTCCTGGGTGTCTTCGGGCCCCAGAGGCCATTTCAGAGTCACTTTTACATGGAACTTAACTGTACACCAGGATTTCAAACAAGAAAAAAAAAATTATATTAAAAGAGACCCCAACCAAACAGGAGTCTTTTTAAAACAGCGTTTTCAGTTTCAAAAACACTCTTGTCAAAACAGAACTGCTTTCAGAAATGTTTTCATCCACATGGAAATACAGAAAATGGCCCAAACACCACCCGAGCTTTAAGTGGCACTAAGAATGGAGTAATGTTCATTCCCATGAAGACTACCCATAAGGTTAGTGGTGAAAACAGTGAATCATAAAAGTACTGGACCGTATTTTTCGTGTCACGTTATTTAATGAAAATAATAAACTGAAAAACTGGAAAAATGTAATCCACCATTGCTGGGGATGTAAGACATGTTTGGGGTTATACCAATTTGAGCTAATACCTCATCTTTTCCGCATATTCGCCATATATTATAACATTATCTTATTTCAATCTGCTAGTAGGAGTCAAGGTCTGCTGATAAATAGGACCGTGCTAAAGGAATGATAACAAAAACAGTGTTTGTTTATTTATTTATTTTGTGTTTTGTTTTTTGTTTTTTGAAAAGGACAAACTATGGAAATGAAAAGATGAGATGAATCAAGATTACAGATTTTACAGAATTTGATGGGTCCTCGTAACGGTCTAATGTGTCTGATTCTCTCTGTAATGAAAATCGGTCCGGTAGCACCATGTTGTCAAACTCCTTCATAAATCAGAGCTTGTATGAAATACCAGCAAGAGGCAAAGGTCAAAGGAGAAAATTGCCAGCTGTTCTTTCCTCCCCTTTGATGTTAGCTGCAGGGCTAATCACCAAGACTGCCATCAGCCTCATTTCCACTTTAAAACAAAGTTGCCGACAATGGGGGTGGGGTCTCTGTTACATTTTATGACACCACGTTTTTATCTGTGCAGAAGGTGGAGCAGAAGTCTAGTTTAAAATGACCAGGCAGACTCTTTGGCTCAGCTTTTTGTGTCTTATATCAATTTTGATTTGAACAGCATACTTAATTCACTCAGATTCACTCCGCTCTGTTGACTCAATGACGGCTGAACTTCTTCGCCCCCTGGTCGACTCCAGTGAGGTTCTGGTTGTTAATGTGAAGGCTTTTGAACTTTGATGGCCTCTTCAATCCTACAGTCTCTGTTATTCTCCTACCCTACCGATGCAACTTTCAATAGTTAAAATCTATGTAATTATGGATAACACGTTTCAGCTCATGATTAAACATTATGGAAGTGTTTCCCAATATCCTTTTTTCACTTTTTACCCTCTATAAAAGACTTAAACTAAATCTCATTAATGGCTCTGTGAATGCATCAGTTCAATGACATCCTCTTATCTATTTGCTGTGTCCACGATTGTAGTTCTTCAGTTGTAATAAGATACTATGCCTTGAACAATTTCTCAAGCTGCAACCACAAACTGAATTTAATACAACTGGTGTCTTAAATAATACACTACAGGTGAATTATGTATATGATCACCATTGTTTTCATAGGATTATTGTGACCATATCATAACTACAAACCATAGTTTTTATACAATATAAAATTTAAGTGCCAAGCATTTACAGTGTGTTCTTCATACTAGCAAAATATCTGGGTATGTGGATTTAGTTTAAAGCTTTGGTGGAACACTTTGGGTGGTGAAAAATGAAGACCAAGGAAGAAAGATAATAACTGCCAATGATAATATTCATTAATATTATTATTATTGGATATTGCATACTGTTTTCCAATGCTGTGGATTCTTCTGATATTTCAATTCAAGGTGGTTCACATATGTGAAGTGAAGGTAAAATGGAGGACCCCACATAAGACAGCGCTAATAGAGTGTCCAGCTTTGTGCATTTTTAATCTCAGTATTAATTCAGCTCTTCTGCGAATGCCTAACAGGTCCATTAGAGAATATTTCTGAACAAACAGATTATGTAGACCATGGAACACATCATGCAATATCCCAAGCTTTTGAAAATAAAGGCTTTTTGCAATGGATTTTGTACAGCGGTAACAGAATAAACAGGGCTAAATAAAAATGCACTTTACACTTTCCAGGTTATTATTTATTTTTAAATTCCATGTGATTTTTCTTCCTCTTCACTGTTATGTAAAACTTCATGTTGGACTGTGACAAGGAATTCCTATTAACTGCTCTGGATTTGGTTGTAACATGACAAGATGTGAGACTCCTAGGGGATGTAAATACTTTAGGTAGCCATTCTGTTTGAGATTTGTTTAATTTTGTATTATTCTTAAACGTTTTCCTGGTCGCAGCTTATATGTCACTTGTGTACACAGGATCTTGTCTCATCTAATGTTGTAACATGTCTACATAGATGTTCTCAGAAGTGTGCATGCCCAGGAACTGATTTGACTGATTTGACATCAACCCTACGTTTAGTGTGGTTATGTTGCATAAAAACGATGGTATACATATTCTCCTCTGTCCTTTTACAGCTTCCACACTATTCTTTGTCCCCTTTCTCCCTTTTTTTTTTTGTTCTGTACTCCCATTTTACATCTCTCTACTGTAGTTATGCACCCTTTTCCAATCTTTTTCTTCCCCCTCTCTGTGGGAAAGTTTTCCCTATCGGCTGTCAGAGCAGCCAGTGAGGTGCAAAGCATTACAGCTTTGATGATATTCTCCTTTGCCTATCTGCTGTGCAATATGTTTTTGAAACCCCCCCCTCCCCTACGCACACCTGCTGAGGAGCTGCATGACACTGGGAAACATTTCACAATAGGGTCAGAACACTTTTATCTTAGTTTTAGTTTTGGATATTGAAACTCTTTCAGGATTAAAGGAACGTTATGCAGCTGGTCGGTGGTGAGCACCTGTACGATTGCTCTTTTTTTGCTTCATGTGGGACTTCCTTTATTCCCAGTAGGTGGGTCTGGCTCGCTGTTTGGGAAAAAAAATACCGTTGCCTTAAAGAAGAGGAAAAAGTGTTTCATTCTGAAGCCAAACATTCTGCTTTTCCCAAACCATTTTGTTTGTACATTTATGAGTCACTGTGGTTTGAGACTAAAAGTGATTGAATGCTACAAATGAGGCTTTCGGGTGGTTTTTGTGCGCTGCAGCTTCACTTTGTGATTTCATACAAGATACTTTTGGAACGTTGAGTGTAAAGCATGGCCTGAGGAGATTATGACTCACACTAAAACCATGAAAGTCTCCTAATTATTATTTAACTTTGTCCCAGAAAGCAAGGAGTGTTGTTGTTTGGTTCTTTGACTCTACGTTTGCAGTCTGGGTGGGTTAGTTTATTTTACTGAGTAAATAAATAAAGACATGCTACTTTCACTTTTGCCATTCATTGAAGATTTATATAGGAAGGATATCCCTGTTCTAAAGTATAAATCATCTCAGCCTTAAAAAATTTAGATACACATTTTTACAAATTCAGATAAATTTAGATACTTTATTGGCAAAAGCAGTCACCAGTATTTGTTTACACATATATGAACATAAGTCATATCTCATCCTTAGTCCACTTAGTCCGAAGAGTGTAACATTATTTCAGACAAACCTTTTTTTGTTTTTTGAGATTATGCTGACTTGAACACTCTACCAGAAGCTCCTTTGTTAGGTCAAACACTGATGTTGGAAACAAAGTCCTGGCTGGTGGGAGTCTTCAAATAGGATATGTCTTGTTTCTGCTTCTGCTAACAATTTTTTTAGTCCTAAGAAAATATTAGCAAGGGGATATCTGAGAGCAGCAAAACGCAAGTCACATGACAGGTGGACTGGGAGGTGGAGCTCTCTCTTTTCTTACCTACCTTGTCTGGGAAACGCTGTTGCTGTCCCATTAAAATGAATCCCATGAGTATTTATTCACACTGCCTTTGTTTCCCTCTGATGATTTTCTTCATTAAATTGATATTAAAATAAATGTAATTCATTCAAAGTAATACAATTAGTAAATCATGTCCTAAATTAAATTCTAAACACAGTGTTTTTAATCACTTTTGATCTTGCCAGTGTTGAAATTTCGCTGTAATGTAGCCTGGATTTCATGAGAATATATGCAAATTAGATTATGCCAATAGCAGGTTTTCTTGCTAAGGAGTTGGGCAGCCTAAAACTGATATTTATCAAATAAACAAGAAGACATGGATGAAATATAATGACATTTTCCTCAAGTAGTTAGCCTTCGATCAGCTGCTTAACCGTATGTTGCTTCTAGCCTGCAAACTGTAGTTTTAAAACAAGTAACCTTATTAATAATTTATTGTCTGCACCATAACTGTGTGTCATACATAACTTCCAAACAACCAAATGATCGTAATGGTATATCTTGTTGTCAGCAACCTGACCGTCATCAGTTGTGTTTATTATAAGATATAACGTGGCCTATCGAATATCTTTAGACTGGTTTTGGTAGGTCCTAGTAAAAACATCCGAGAAATACATCACAATATCATTGAAAGATGATGCATACTTACCCCACCCTGTGTTCCCATACCCTGATAAAATGTTACTCTCAAATTAAGCTTAATACTGTTGTTGCCTTTGTTGTTGTACAAAACCCACTCCAAAGGTGACAAACTTTTTTTTCCTCTTTTTTTATGAGAACTATTTTGTGTCCCTCTTCTGCTGTTCCATCCTGTGAAATGTTCTGAGTCCAGCAGCAGGAAGCAGCTTGATGTTTAATGGGGCAGAATGTGAATGAAAAACAAGGTTGAAAGCAACGACACGGCCCGGTCCTTTCCACGAGGGTGGTTATGGAATATTTGATGAATCACTTGTACACAGCTGGTTGTTTGGTTTTTGCCACATAATCTGATGCTGTGTGGACACAACCATGCATCATTCATGCCTTTTAGCTAGATCGTGACAAAAGTGACAGGGCGTGGATTTGCAGATATCACAAAGATCTGTTCCAATTGTAGTGTAGACAACGAGACTTTGTCACCTCTCTCAGTATGTTTAATGGCGTCCTTTCTGTTTCTCGCTGCTGTCATGTAAAACTAACAACAGTGCACCACTCGTTCAAAAGAGCTCTATTGTCCGTTATAGTGATGCATTGACTTGCTGTTCAAATTGGCGTAAGTCCATTTGTAACTGGATTAGTCTTTATAAAGTTTCATTGCGTTCTACTAAGTGCTTGAAAGTATTTATCAGTTGTATAAACATGATTTATCTTTTCTTTATGAAGGACGGCTACAAATTCTTAACTCCATTATATTGTCTGTAAACAAAAAAAAAACACTTTTGCATCAGTTCATCATGGAAATCTTGTTTCTCTTGTATAAAAGAAAGACAACAACATCTTCATTGTATCAGAATTATTGTCCAAATCATCTGTCTCAGTTCTAATACAAAACTCTAAAAGCCAATCTTTCCAACCTGATTTTATTTTTCCTAACACTGATTGCATGTTGTATAAAACTCGTTTTGCATAGAGCTCAAATATAAATGTCTTACACAGAGATTTCGAGCGCTAACTCCTCCCATCCTGTGTTATGTGAGTGTAAAAGTCAAAGGTTAAGTCTTGGATTTCTGTTTAACTTGTTAAAATGTGTCTTAAGATAATTATGTAGTTGATCGCAAATGTATGTTTTCACTGTAGGTGTTTATATATATTACGACGTTTAATCTACCTCATTTGGATTTTTAAGCAGAACTTCTTGAACCACAGATGACTGCTTAAAATGAGGATGAATTATGGAGAAGAGTAAAGGGTAAGATAGATAGATAGATAACAATGCTATCCTATTGCTATAAATAAACAAGGCTAAGGCCGATTGCACTTTACAGTTGGTTTGTGATAAGAAGGGGAGGACGACAAGGTGTTGGGGACAAAACGACGTGATCTTTGTCATGCAGCTGTGAAAATAAGAACTAACTTCAGCAATTCGGCCCGACCATGCAGAGCCACTTAAAGAGCTGCGTTTACCATGTCCATTCTGCTGCTTCTTCTAACTGAGATTGAAATAAAAACCATGTATCAAAACCATGTTACATGAATTCACCAATTTTTAGTGCAGCTATCGAATATCCAACACGATATTTAGGGGGAAAATCATATTAAATTTTTTGTATACTTATTGAAAACTTTCTTTAAAGGATGTTTGTTGCGCTAGTGGCATTTATTGTACAGTAATTAGACTGGATATATGTCAGCGAGAAAGGGGAAGCCACATGGTACGCCTGCTGCAGTAACAAACCACATATTGTCTGATCTTCTGCTGTAAAGAAGATAGAAGCTTATAGAAATTGTTGTCAATTATTTTTAGCACAAACTTTTTCTCGCATTGTCTTTGTTTTTCCATCCACGGGGTTTAGGTCGGGGCACTGAGGAGGCCATGGACAAAGATTGACATTGTTTTTGATGAATCATATAAGCATATGTTTTTTATGGTCTTTCCATTGAAAAAACGTCAGTGCTCCAGCTGAGATCACCAGACTTGTGAAAAGAATATATTCATATTTTAAAAAGTTTATCATATCTTGTGATTCCCCTCTCTAGTCAGAGGGCGACTTTGGAGAAGAGTCAGTCCCACGGTTTTACTGATCCACCATCTGACACAGGAGATGACATAGAGTAATTTTTGGCATATTTATTTATTGCTATTTGCCAGAAAAATTTAAAAAAATTACCAAATCTTTCAAATACTATTACCAAAGCACATGGTTATAGATAAATTGTAGGATTTTGTTGTTTTTTGTCCTCCATTCCCAAACCGATTAGCATATAGACACACAGTTTTGGCCGATGTGAAGACTTTGTGACTATAAAAATGAAAAATGTGACTAAATGTGAAGTTTGGATGTGTTTTACCTCCTTTACTGTCATCCTCACTGTTATTGGTTTCGAAATGATGTGCTGTGGGAGTCATGGATTGGTAATTAGAGGTACCAAGGATCTTTGCTTAAACTGAAAACTAGGGCAAGAGAAGCAGATTGTTGAATTTGTTTTGTAAAGATTGCAAGACGTATCAACTATGGTTCACGTACTTAAATGAGGGTTTGATCTTTCGATTTGTTTCCATGCAACATTAGTTACCCCTAACTGCAACAAAACACATGTTTATCTGTAAACATTATAAACATCTTTACCTGGGCTGTCAATAAACATGGACGAGTCTGGAGATGGACCTGTCCATTATTTGTTGATTTATTTATTGTCTGAAAGCTTTTACATCTCCAAACGTTAGTGCATTCAAAATGTAACTCAACCAAAAAAGGAGCCACACAATCACAAAAATCATGACATGTGTCCTTATATTGCTACAATTAATTAATTTTCTTTTACTCTTGAGCTCTGGTTTATAAACAAACTTCAATGTTCTAATGTTATTTTCTGTCGCCTGACCCATTTGGACCATTTGGGGGTCAAGTGAAGATACAGAAAACAGTTGATGTTTCCACTGTCAGTACTTTCTTCGGTTTAGTATGTATACATTACCTAATGTAGTATTTGTGTTTACGGTCTTATGTTATGGAAAATGGAGCTTTAGGAATGTTTTTGAGTTTTTTTGTAATGATTTCTTTAAATATCCTGAAGAACAAAAATGTTCCATCTTGTCTGTAAAATTAAATTACACCAGTTTTTACTGCAACATTTATACTGCTATTCACTATCCATCCATTTTCTTTACACCCTTGTCTCCATCTTACAATGGCCGAGAGACAGGGGTACACCCTTGGACAGGTCACCAGTCCATCGCAGGGCAACACAGAGACATACAGGACAAACAGCCACTCATACACACATTCACAACTAAGGACAGTTTAGAGTGCCCAATCAGCCTTACAGTCATGTTTTTGGACTGCAAACTCCATGCAGAAAGATTGGAACCCAGAGCCTTCGTGCTGCAAGGAAACAGTGCTACCCACTGCGCAGCCCGATCATCTTCACTAGAATAATTACATTTTTGTTTCGCTATTTAAGGGAATTTAGTTGTTGAAATCTTAAAAGTAAAACAGGCCCTAGTTATTGAATAATCACATCCCAAATTACTAGGGATAAGAAATTTAAGCAATTTAAAAGAAACAAATACTAGAGTATTTACAAAATACATCACCAAATCGGTTTTCAGCTTCTTTCTTGTGTAAACTGACCCAGTTTCGGTTGCAATTTTTTTTTGTTTGTTCATTTACTTGTAGTTCTTTTTAGGGCAAAGGTCAGTATTTTTGCCACAAACATACATCCAATCTAAAAACAAGACAAATCCTGCCTTGAAGTAAACAAACGAAAAAAGTCCCAGTGAAATATTCCTTAAAGAGAAAGTGAATTTCTTACCAGTTGTGTGTGTTTAAGGTTTAGCAGGTTCTGTTTTTAATGACAACGTTGGGTATTTTCTCTGAAACAACAATTTTGTTTGCAGAACAATTTTTTGTTGATAATTGATTCAAGCTTTTTTATTTACGTTTTAGGTTCAAACACGGTGAATCTTATTTAAAAATACTAACAACATTACGTCTTTAAAGTGGGAATGTGGGGAGTGTCCAAATTAATCCCTCACCAGAATTTGCCGTGGTTTGAACACAACATTTTCTTTACATGTCTTTGCTCACATTTTGTATTTGATTACAATACATTTTTAATTTAGTTAACTGATATAAAGCTTCCCCAAATAACAAAATAAAAAATAAAATAAAAACACACAGAGCCTTTTCTTTCTTTTAATTTTCAAATGTTTATTTAACGGAACTCAAAATACAGAAAGTGTTTTCTTATAAATACTATTGGGATGTCATCAAATACAGAAAACGTTATATGTTTTTAGAGTTTGTATACTTAAACTTACACATTAAGGTGCATACAGTGCCTATGTTGGCAAGGTCATCAGAGATGTTCTGTAAGTTATAATGTAAAATAAACTGAGGCCCTAATAGTACAAGGATGTATTGTAGCAAGCCTGATCACACCTTTGAAACACAGACACGCACAGACTCGGTCTGTCAGCCTGGCTTGGCAAACATTTGCTTACATCAGACGACGTTTCAGAGCAGCCAAAACGGATTAGACAAAGCATCACGGGCATTGTTTCTACACATTATTAAACTTTTAAGCTCCGAAAAACAGGATTGTGCAATGAAAGAGGGGAGAGAGAGAGGTTAGAGTGATCATTCATCTCCAGCGCTGACGCGTACCCGTTGAGTCCGTTGGGTTTCTGAAGATGGCAATAAGGGTCTGCTTATTTTCCCGTCTGCTAACAACTTTGCATGTTTATCATCGCGGCTGATTTATTAAGACTTTCCCTCGACTCGACGTTGGGGTTTGTTTTCATCAAACCGGGATCTTTAAAGAGGAATGCTCCTCTAACAAACCATAACAGGCGAATGAATGGCTGGCTTCTCATACTTTAAGGGTGTTATGCACCATGTCCGACTTCAAAGCCCGTCTTAACTCCACACTTTAATTGTATCTTCTCGAAGCCCGTTTGCCTGACCGCCATCTGATTCTGCTGACAACTGCACTCCTCTTATTCCTCCACACTCATCCCTCTATCTCCCTGTTCCTGCTTCTCTGTCTTTCTCCATCTGTTAGAGCAGATACCCCCCCCCCCCCTTCCTCCTAGTTCCTTCAGCTTCTCCAAACTCTCTCTGCTACAAGTGTCAGCTTTAAATTACTTTTTCTTTTCTTCTGGGAGTGTCTTGACATCTGCAAGAATGATGCTGTTTACTACTCTTTTTCCCATTCACTCACTCCTTTCTCTGTTTATTTCTCTCCTTTTTTTTCTCTTGGAGCCTACAAACAGACATTCACGCTTCTCTCCATATGGGCTTTAATTTGCCATTGTCCCCCAAGATATTCCTCGCTCAGGCTTGAGATAAAGGGATAATCACTTCAAAGGGAAGCTGGAGGGGGGGGGGGGGGTGCATGGCCCCCTCCCTCACGGCTGAAAGGAGAAGTGGACAATACGCTAATTGAGAGGGGAAACTGATCACAGGGCCTGTTCAAAGGGGCCCATGGCCACGCCCCCCTCCTCCCCACCGACGCACTTAATTTTATTAGTGTTTATGGTGAAGCTTCAGCCAAAATTATCACTCCAACCCTGCACAGCCTTTGAACATCCACATTTTTGGGTTATTTACCATTATCCGCCCTTTCCTGTGTGTTTCTGTACTATTTTAAATCCAGTATAGGGATTTTTTTTTTTTGGAACGCCCCCCCCCTCCTAAAAACCAAGCAGTATAGGATTTATTGTCCGTCATTTGGGAACACAAGCTATGGGCTGCGATGTGATGCAAATCCAAAGATTCTTGTGAAAAAGTGACAAATAAAGGGGGTTGAGCACAGGCCTCATGTTTGACTGATGCAACTAATGATGCACCATCAAAGACTTCCGCAGTTCGGCAACGACGTCGCTAAAAAGGAAACGGAGAAAGAGAAAACGAAACGGCAGAAAGAAAGACGACTTCATTCAAACGAATCATTTCTCCCATTCCAGTGTCATCATTTAACTCCTCCGTCTATGTCTGTGCATCCTGATGACACCTCTGCTGACAAAAGTGAAACGAACGTCTCTCCCACTGCCGTGCGGGGCAGGGTCTAGTTAACGACGAGTTTTATTTCCAGTTCTCGGCGGCCCCACTAGATGCCTTTTATTTCTCGCAGACCACGAGCTCTCAATTAGCCTTGAGGTCACCCCGTTTTATTGGGTGGGGGCTTCATGGCCTGTCAGTAGCAGCACTCTTGTTCTTGCATTGTGCTTTTAGTGCATTTGAATCCCCCCAGTGAGTTGGTTAGGGTCCTAACAAAGGGGTCAGCGCGAGGTCAACTTCAAAAAGGGGCTCCTTGTGGATACTTTACAGCAACCTCACTCTTTTGTTGCTGCTGGACACAAGAGTCCGCTATCCACGGTCAACAGGTGTGGTCTATTGGGTTTTTGCATCTCACAACAATTAGATAAAGGTCAATTAAAGGATTGAGCATTTTACATAGTATTGGACTGCTCTTAATCATATTCATATTTGACACATTAAATCCACAAGGTATGTTTTTCATTTTATTAAGTAGTCTAAGTGTAAAAGAGATTTAATCCAAATGGGAGCTACACAAAAGATTTGAAAAATACTTTACATTTTAGAATTATGCACTGCTTTGTCTCGGTCTATCCACGACAATCAATATAAAATACACCAAAGTTTGGTTTTGCAACTCAACTAATGTAACAAGAAAATTAAGGGGTTTGAAAACTTCTGCAAGCCATCGTATTTTGGCTGCAAAGTTTGAGGTTTTGAAAGATTGATGTAAAAAGAATGACATGTTGAACTCTGTGTATCTAAAAAAAAAAGCCTACAAATGATGTCTTTTTTTTTTTTTTGGCCTTCCTGTTTGCAACCTAATTCAATTTAAATGACGAAACCCTCTTATACCTCATTTGAATCCCTCTTTTACGTCTGTCCTGATCTTCAAACACAGCACGTTAGTAGTCTGGTATATCTTAGTTCCTCGTTTAGGGGTTACTCTAAAGAAGTAAGCATGCTCATAGGATCTTACAGATATATTTCTAAATTTACAAATGAGCAGAAAACCCTTTAAATGTTACAATGAATACTGCAGGTTGTTGTGCTCTGTCTCTAACAGTACAAACTATGGGTGATTGTCATTGTAAAACCCTGGATGACTTTTTCATAAATTTGAGCACTAGATGGTAAAACATTGTCTGTGAAACAATGGATTTACTGAGCCATTCAGTATAAATTATGGCTTTGAATTATCTTTTCCTTTTTTGGGGTCATTATGTGCAGACAAACCAAGCAAAGTGGATGAAGCTGCAGTGTTTGCTGTTATACCACATTTTTATAACACCTTGTAGTAAATCCTTAGGATGATTGGATGATCGGTGAGGTTGGAAGGATGTCGGTGAAATGCACTGCAGCCATGCCACAAAGGGAGAACAAGAAACACCCGCTGCATATATATATATATATATATATATATATATATATATATATATATATATATATATATATATATATATATATATATATATATATATATATATATATAT
>JAVLVB010000120.1:1349585-1369663 GCA_032876305.1 Orestias chungarensis | reverse complement strand
GCATTTGAGCTGGTGCAGTTAAACACCTTTTTGGACAAGTGACTTATGCAAAAATTCAGTGTTTCTACTACTGTTTGCCAATGTTTGCTAACAACCCTGCCCTGTTGCTGGGGCTAAAATGTGGGTCAAAAGTTAAAGCATAATTTGTGGAATAAGCCCTGTTGTCAAATAATTAAAAATAATGTTGGACTGCTTTACTTTGGGGCCTCTCCAGGCATTTGTTATCTCATGATGATTTTCATTAATGCAGACAGAGCATCTGTATGGCATATAGTGTAAGATCAGATAATGTCATTATTATGTCACAAGAGTAGTAAGTGATGCAGAAGTTCAGCATGAAAAAAAAAGTTGGGACTTGAAAACCACTTTAATGTTATGTTAGATTTGGGATTGTTGCTGAAGAAAAAAAAGAACAGTCACTCATACCTAGCATGGTGTCAAAACAAGCATTTGCAAGTGGAAGGCGGTTTTTTGGGACCATCATATGTTGCTGTTTAGGTGAAAATGTATGTATGAAATGAGCATTTAATGACTTGTTATTTTAAAATTACATCCTAGAGTATATCAGAATCTAAAGGTTAATCTGAATGGACAGGCTTAGAATCATCCAGTGTTCTTTACAACAACTACCAGCAACGGCTTGGAAATTTAGATTTGCAATAGTTGGGAAATTAATGTTTAAATTCAAAAATGTCATCTAATTTTAACTGAACATTGTTGTTTTTACATCGTGTCTCTTTATCTGCCTTTAAAACTCAGCATAAATGAATCACCATTTACTGACCTCAGAGAAGTTGGATTTCATTAGCTGTCTTGTCCTGTCTCATCATGGGAGTTTTGTGAATTTGAATCGGCTGACTTATATAATTATATCCCCCCTTTAAAGTTGATTTTCAACATCAAAGGGACAATATAGCCTTTTGAAGTACCATGGGATTGGATCACTGTCTAACCCACTCTTTAAGATTCTGTCACAATGACATTAGGGAAGTCATGTGAATTAAAAGACTAGAGAACAGCTCTTTGCCTTTGCTCTGTGTCCAATTTCAATCAAAATGTCATGCTGTTCCATTTTCCCCTGAATGTGGAACTGGCAAGTGCGTTGCACTCACATCTTTGTGGCTAAAATCCTGTGACTAATATGTAAATTATATGACAGTTACACTCCACAGGATTATTAAATCCAGCCCATAACTTAAAGAACAACTTTTAAATCATTGTGCACACCGGCACCAACGTCCAGGGCTGCAGAACGGCCCTAAACAGATCTCTGCTCAACTGATATCCCATTTTTTTGAACCATATGTTTATGCGTTTTACATCTAACACAACCGGTTGTATAGAGGCTTATCATTTATAGTTTAGGCAATTCTACTACGTGAAAACATGCGGAGCAGGAATGGGCATGCAACAAAATAATTTACTGAGAAAACAGTATGACTACTTTAAATGTTCAACTGTTGACTTTTGCTTTCGGACCCCCCATGGTATTTTCTGGAACTGTATGTACCTGCTGGCTTTGGCTTGGTCTGGCTCTGGAGTACTGTTTGAGAAAACGGATTTAAACAGTCAACCACCTTCTGTTCAGTGAATGTACTATTTGGGGAGGATGTTACAGGGGCTTGTGTAAAAGATATTGGTCACAAAGTTGTTATGTGCCCGTAATTCATAACATTATGATCGCCTGCTATAATGTTGGTCTGCATTGTGCCACAAAAAACTTGTTTGAGCAACTAAGACCAATATTAGCTCTACTAGACCAATAAAGATGAGCTGTCTGGCATCACGTGATTAGCTACAAATTATTTAAGTTGCAAGGAAGTCCTTTCATATATTGGACTTGGTTTTACAGCACATCCGACAGAATCTTGATTTGACCAAAACGTAGGGGACTAGGGAGCCAAATTATGGTTCGAAACAAGACTTACAGTAGTTAAATGGTGGGGGTCAAACCAACATTACCGGGGATTTCAAGACACGATTTATAATAGTCTCCAAAGCATCTGACTTCCAAAGTGCATCCCGGTTTCCCAGGTAAGTGCATTGGATCGCCAACAGCGGATGATTATACTTTCTCGGCAGATGGGGAACATCCAGCAGGAGCTACCGTTTTGGAGATGCTCAAAATTCAGCCCATGTGACACTAACATCAATTCCTTACTCTTGCTTGTTTTCCTGCTTTAACCAAACCAAGTTTTAGGACAAAATGCTCACTTGCCACCTTATACAGTTCACGATATATTCAATGTAAATCAGTTTAACTCTATGTCGTCTTAATGTCTATTTGGTAAACAATTTGTGCATTTGTGAACGCATCATTTGAACATTAATTTCCCAAATTTAATATTTCAGCATTGAACAAAAAGTTTAAGTCAGTGAAACTTTTATTCTACGTTTTAAAACACACACACACACACACACACACACACACACACACACACACACACACACACACACACACACACACACACAAACACAATCCCTATCAGGATCACCTTAAAAGTCTGAACAAAACAAGTCAAAGTTAGTGAAAAGTTCTTACAATTTCCAAATGTTATTATTTCCTGATAAGCTACAATTTTAAAAATGGTGAACTTCTGAGTTTTTACCCAGGGAACCGTTTTGCCATATTTGTTGTCCGATCAAAAAACATGTATATATATATCTCAAAACAGTGTTTGATTAGGACGGTTATGATCATAAAGCCAGCTCAAAGTAGACTATTGTAACATTAAACACCAGAGCGAGTGCTAACGAGTCTCCTGTCACTTAAGGAGGTCACAGTCAACATACTGTTACTTTTGTTTGCTTTGTGTCCCTGTTGAAACCTGGCGTTGTAACAGAAGGAGAGTGAAAATGATAGCAGCAGCACGGTGGATCAAATCCTCCAAAGCCTCAGGGGAGTTGGCTGGAAATTGCTTTCTCTGATAAGGTCCTGGCAGACCGCTCAGTCCTAAAAATGTAAATGATCGCTCATAAACGTCTCACTTAGAAAGTTTGACGGTGGAAATGCGTACGCTGAGCAGCCTGATGCCTTAATCGTGCACTGGGAGTTTTCGAATTTCACTTTAGTTCTGCTTTAATCCGACTATTGTGGTGAACGAGGGATGCCGGTTGTTGTTTTTTTTATGCCTCTTCCGGGACTAAACCAGCGGTTCTTCACTTTGAAGTCCCGGCACTTAAAACCTTTAGCCTAGTAGTTGCAGAAACAACCCGGAGGATTTCAACCGACAGCCCCTGACTTCTGCTAACACCTAGCTGCGGAGGAAAACAAAAAAAACACGGATAAAGAGAAAATAACCGCATTTATTTTTATTTTTTTACAACTTCTTTTTTATTTGTGAGCGAATTAAACGTTTCTCCAATTGCGTTAGGAGGGATATTTACAGTATAAGAGAACGAAGTCGACACAGCTTGTGTTTTGGGGGAGCGTAGTCCCGTCGCTACGTTTTGTAATGCGGGCGGCAGCGTGGACGGTGAGTTGTGTGGGGAAGCTGCTCCGCGCGGCCCCCTCTCTCGGCCGCTTTGATGTGCGGCGCTTCAGCTTTGAAGTTGAGAAATGCGGGCTGCGCTTGTTGTTTGTGGGCGAGAAATACGGTGTGATAGATAATAAGCTTGCATGTTAGGGAGAGAGGAGGGGAGGGGTGCGCATGAATGTGTGGCTAAGATTAAAAAAAAAAAACCGAAATATTTGTCTTCTTCTTTTGGCTGGGTTTAAAAAAATCGTGTGACCCTCTTGTTCTCCACCCTCTTTCGGATTCTCCGACACCCCCAGCGGTCTACATAGGCGCAGCGCCTTCCTCCTCCGAGGTCAGTCGCTGAATGGGACAGAGTCGCGCTCAGATACCCGCGGATCCCACAGATATCAGTCCGCCTGTCGCTCTTTTTTTTACATTTGGGAAACTATATCTCGACTCAGGAGAGTTTGGACCGATTTAAAAACAAAAGCAAATGGACTAAGAACTCAACTTTGAAAAAGAATGGGTGTAATTCTGATCTGCTCTGTGATGGTATGTTGTTTATATATATATTTGTCTACATAGAGTAATCGATCCTGTTCTCTTACAGTAAGCTTCTCCTTCCTTCCTTCCTCTGTTTTCCTTTCTTTTTGAGAATCCCAGACACACCAGCAGCTCTGATTGATAATCGCGCACACGTCCTTCACTCCCCACAAAGTTGGTGGGAGTCCGCGCGGAGTGTGGAAGTGTGCGTGATCGTGAACGGGAGTTAATTGGTGCTGAAAGCTTTGTGACACGGACTCGTTAGGAGGACACGTGTAAAGTCACACTATATAGTGTTTTGTGAGGAGAGCTGCCGTGTGCAAGGTGATTTATTCTGGAGAAAATGGTTCTGATGTGGAGGATCAAGGCTCGTATATAGACGGTGGGCTGCGGTTGATCTCTCATTTAGGTTATAAATAGATAAATGCAAACAAGGGAGAGGGAAAATTGCTTTTTTTGTTATTATTATATCTCTTTCTTTTATTTAAAAAGGGGAATGTTTACTTGATGTCTGCCTATTGAAGTTCAGGAAGGGTCTGGCTTTGATTAGATCAATACTTTGTGTTTTCAGAGTGAAGAGGAGCTGAGAAGCTCCCCCGCTGTTTTTAGAGAGTGAGTGAGGAGGATTTTTTTTCCCCTTCTCCTTTTTTTATGGTGCTGCTGGTGGGGGGAGCTTGGAAGCTGGAGCCGAGGAACCACGGCGGCACTCTCACTCGGGCAGCTGGAGCCATGAGCAGGGCGCTCACGGAGCACATCAGCGGAAGCTTCCGAGAAGATGCTCCTCGTCCTCCGGTGCCGGGCGAGGAAGGAGAGGCGCCATGCTGCAAGATGAGAGCCCAGAGTAAAGCGAAGGATCTCCCAGCGCCCGCCGCTGCGGCTTTGGTCGGCTCCATGCCGCGGAGGAACGAGGACGGACTCGGCGAGCCGGAGGGCAGCGCGTCGCCGGATTCGCCGCTAGTCCGGTGGACCAAGTCCCTGCATTTTCTGCTGGGCGACCTGGACGGCGCTCACCTGTTCCGGACCTTTCTGGATCGGGAGAACTGCGTCGACGCCCTGGACTTCTGGTTCGCCTGCAACGGCTTCAGGCAGATGGACCTGAAGGATAGCAAAACGCCGCGGGTGGCCAGGGTCATCTTCAAGCGTTACGTGGAGAACAACAGCGTGGTGGCCAAGCAGCTGAAGCCTGCCACCAAGAGCTTCATCCGGGACAGCCTCAAGAAGCAGCAGATAGACTCGGCCATGTTCGACCAGGCTCAGACGGAGATCCAGTCCCACATGGAGGAGAACGCCTACCAGATGTTCCTGACCTCTGACATCTATCTGGAGTACGTGCGCACCGGCTGCGAGAATTCCGCCGCCTATCTGAACCATGGTGGTCTGGGGAGCCTGAAACTCATGTGCGGATACCTGCCTCCTCTCATGGAGGAGGAGGAGTGGAGCTGCAGCGAGCTGAAGGCGAAGGCGCTGGGCTCCGTGGTGGGACTGTCTACCAAGAACCTGAGGGCCACGGCGACCATCAGGACAGCGGCCGAAGTGCTGGAGAAAACCTACAGGTAACCTGGCTCTGCTGTTCGCCTTGCACCGACCGGTGTGATCGGGTCTCTGGGCTGGTTTTGATGGTTAACCACACTGTAGTCAGGATCCCGGCTGTAGTAGAGGCTGTTTGTAGAGATGTACCTGATTTTTGATCACTCCATTTCGATTCGTATCCTAGTTATAACACATAAACTAGACAAAAAGAAGTCCAGTTTGATGTTTGGTAGACGACTATGCTGTTTTATGAATCAAAGCCATGTATTCAATCCTTATTTTAAAAGTTTGATAAAGTTAAAAAGTAACTTAAAGTAGCCATTATGGTGGGTTTAAGGACCAGAAGCTGTAAGAATTATTGGTTCCAATGCGTTTATTGATTAGACTATTTCCATTAGTTGCCCGATTCTGATCCACAGCCGTTTTTTCGCAAATGATCTCGATCGAGGGGAGAGCGTTAAAGCCACATGATCAAAGCGGGTCTCGGAGGAATGCGCCTGTATGTTTGTGCCCTCCTGTCTCGCAGTTAGTCAAGAGGTTGGAGGGGTGGAGTAGGCGGGGATGGGTACAAAACATCAGTGCATCGGAGCCTTCCTTTTAAGTGAATGGTGTCTTGCAGGCAGCCCTCTGCTGGTTTGCTCAAGTTTCCTGTGCTTTGATACTACTCCTCCAGTACAGGAATGAATTCAGACACCAAGACCTCATGACTGTTACAGTTGCATCAAGCAGTACAAGGATAGTCCTTTCCCTATTTTTTAAATAAATACAAAAATCTTTTTCTCGGCCGATATAAATTTGACCTAATATTTTGAAAGGCAAACATGGAGTTTGAAAAGAAAAGAGGAGGGAGAAGGAAAAAAAAACAACATTTGCAGTTATCGTTCTTTTGGTCAGAGATGAAAGTCGAGCTGTGTGTGGAAAGCATTCGCACTTTATCTTAAGAATCCCACACAATGTCTAACAGCTGCAATCTTTCGAGGCCAAAACGATTTTTCCCTTACTTGGATTGTATGCTTGAAGCTTAATCAAAGGAAATTCATAAATGTTATAAAAAAATTTTTAATTCAACCGAACAAATCTTTCATGTAATCTGGAGGAATTCTTTGCTCTAAAGTCTTGTTTGGTAACAAAAATGTCCCATTTGTTGATAATTCTTATACTAAAGTTTTGAAAGTTGAATTTTTATATGTAAACTCCAGTGTAGGTGTTGAGGTGACTGACGTTTTGGCCGGCTGTTTGGCTCCTACAGTAACACAGTCCTGCCCTCTCTCACCTGTTGCTGCACACTGCTTGCCAGCTGATGAAGGGCTGTTGCAAGTCTTACAGAAAGTACCAGTTTTGAAAACATGAAGCTGTTTAATATTTATTTTTAACAAGTTTGGCACAGTCTTTGTACTAACGTACGCAAACTGTAGTGTAATAGCAGAGCTGGCGTGTAATAGCTTCAATCCAGCTTTTCCCATGCGAGTTTCTGCCTTTCATGTGAGCAGATGTGAGATAACAGTTGCTCACTTGCTTGGAAGAGGCCATGTGGAGAGCGGAGGAACCAATGAGTGCAGGGTTTGTTGACATGTGGGCACATCCTGCTTTCCTGGTGTGATGTCCTGTGTTTTTGTTTTTACCGCTTTAAAAAGAATAGCGGGAGGGAGGGAGGGGGAGGCTATCGCTCTACCCTTTTGCTCCCCTTTCCCACTGCCCCACCATTTCTCTGGGTCAACCAATTTCCATCTCAAACATGTGGAACTAATTTCGCCACTGCACCGACTCCCCTTGTCACTTTTTTTCGGAGGGGACCTCCAACACTCCCGGTCTCCAAAGCGGCAGAGTGACACGACATAAACACCCCCTCCCCGTCTCAGTTCCGCCGCTCCGACCGCAGATCTCGCTCAGTGTATTTGTGCGCGTCAGTGTTTTCCCCTCGTCTTTCATTTCTGTCCTGCGCTTTAATCTCTTCTGTTTGAAAGAGGAAGAAAAAAAACATTTAAAAAAAAATCCGCCTGACAGAGACTAAGCATGCTTTGGAAGGAGACAGAAAGACAAGAGGAAGGGAAAAACAGGAAGGGTGGGGGGGTCATGAAAGAAAGAAAGAAAAGAAAGACAGGGAGAGGGGGGTGCACAGAGAGCCCAGCTGTGCTAAATACCTGACTCTTTGCGTGGACCCTCCAAAGGTCAGATTTGTGCTTGGGGCCTACGGCTTTAGTCATGCTGGGGTTCTCCTCAGCTCTCCCGGCAGAAGGCATTCTCATAAAGAAAGGGGCCCCGCTTCCCCTTTTTCTCCTCTCTCCTTCTCATTCCCCTCTCTAAAGCTCAAGTTCCCCCTTCTTCTGCTTCCCTGTCCACCCCTTCACTCCTGGAGCAGGAATGCAACACAGCAGGATAGAGAGCGAAGAGACAGAGAGACTTAAGAAAGGAAGGCAGGGAAGAGGTGGCAAGGAGAGAGAGGGATAGAGAGAGAGAGAGAGAGAGAGAGAGAGAGGGGAGGGGGGCAGACTGGCTGATAGTGAAGAGAGATTTAGGAGAAAACTCTCCTCTAGAAGGTGAAAGTGGTAAAGCTCATAAGTCTGGGCCAAATAAATGACAGGACTCCTCATGCTTTAGAGAGGAAGAACATGAAAGCAAACCAGAACCTGTAGAATAACGCGGATGCCACTTTCCTTAAGTGCCTAGACAGCTCTATCTCTATCTCGGTCTCTCTTTCTCTCTCATGAGCCGCTCTAATTACCAAAATTTGACGAGGACACTCGGGTGTTTGATTTAAGACCTAACGGGAGCGGGAAAGACGGCAAATAAACTTTGTCACCTCTCCATTCCTATTCTGTCTTGAAAAGTTTGGAAAGTATGACTTTTGCTTTGATAGTTTTCCATGAAGCTAAGAATGAAAACTTGTTGGCGTTGATGTTTTCTAGAGCACAGGTTCCCAAATCCCAGGTTCCCAGTGGCCAGCTGAGAACAGCAGAAGAGACTTCTGTAGCGTATTTCTGCTGTTTCAGTTAAGCATGAATACAGTTACAGCCTCTGAATGTTAATGTTAATGCTTTTAGCCATTTCATTTTTAAAGAGGATTTCAGCTCCTTACATTTGTTTATTACTTACCCAAACTTTGGGAAATCACAGATCTGTAAAATAATAAAATAAGAGATTACAAGAACAAGTGCGTTTTAAATTGATTCATATCTAAATGAAAGGGGTACATATTTGAATCACCACATCACGATTACAGTTTTCACCAAAGTATATGCTTATTTTCAAGAATAAACTAAATGCTTTAAATGTGACAAATGTCCAACGATGTTCAGCACAGTCAAAACTGAGGAGAATTGTGGAACCCCCTGAAAATAAAACCAATTTAGATGAAGTGGGTTTTTTACCCATATTTCCACAATATTATAAATAGAGATCAAGCTTTTTTATGGGTGACATTTACTTTTTGTTTTCTTTGATGTTCAACTTTTAGATTCCGTTTTTTTCTGGTTCCAATGTTTTTTTTCCCACCAAGGACCTTAGCGCAATAAGAGTCGCAATATGTTTTTTTAATTAGATGGTATGTTTATAAGGAAGAGGAGGCAACTGGATATGTTTGTTCATCTGTTTATTGGTCATAAGTAAAAAAAATTTGACACATTTATTTTATAAAAAAGAAACTCACTTCTTGATCATCGATTTAAGCTGATGAAAAGAAGATAATTGATTCAATTTTCTGCCCCATATATTGGTGGATCTGTAAAATGTGGATTTTTGAACCGGAAACACGGTTGAAACCTGTCTTCACTCCCACATTTATTAGGAACCGAGTGTTAAAATAAAACTTTCTTCCCGTATCTCTTAGGTCCCATCGGCGAGGAGACCCCGCTAGCCCATACTTCATCAACTCTGGCTACATCTTCGCCCCCGTCACCAGTGCCAATGACAGCGAGATCTCCAGCGACGCGGCGACGGATGACTCTTTGTCGATGACTGACAGTAGCGTGTAAGTGTTCTTACACGTTCCTGAGAAGCACAATGAGACCACAGCCTTTGCTGGAGAGACTCGTCTCCATGCGGCTTATCACAGCCAAAGCCCAGCCCTCTGCGTTTCCATAAAATCTGAAACAAGCCGCGGCCAGAACGCAGTCAGCACCTTTCCAGGAAACGGTCCAGGGGTGTAAAGAAAAATATTTGGCCTTGTAATCCAACAGGTTTAGCTTTTCCTCAGGGCCAGGGGGGCCGCGTTGCAGAAGAATAATGGTGTGTAATGTATTTTAATTATCCCGTCCGATTGACTCCAGGTAATTCTATTAATGCGCAGTTGTTACTACGGCCTCGGGGGAGATAACTCTGGGAACGTCATTACGTCTGAAGGTCTTTTGAAGTTTATTCTGATGTGTTGCAAGCTGGAACAAGAAGAAAAAAAAAGATGTCTTGATGTGGGTGGAGGCGTTGCCTCATTTCCTCAATGTTCATATGTATTCATCCCACCCACCCTTCTGCCATCAGACTTTTTTTTACTCCTTTTTCTCATATTATCTAATCGCTTTTCCGCTTTGAAGACCTAAAGGAGTAGGGGTTGAGGGGCGGGGTGAGTGTCCATTCGGGTCTCAAGAATGGTCAAACTCATTGAAAAAAAATGTTGGCACCAAATGAAAGGCGGCTTACTCACATGGTGGGTTGGTTTCCTGCCACCGACCTCTGCGGTGGGCTGGGATCATGTGTCTGCAAGGCTTTCACGAAGAGAGGGGGGGTTTGTTTCTAGAACCACGGGGGCGAGACGTAAGGAGGCCCCGCCCACCCCATACCCCCCCTCCCCTCCGGCCTGTCCGGTCCACTCAGTTCCTCTGCCTCACTTCCCAGAGCTGCAAAAGCAAGAGCGGTGAGCCTGCAAGTGTGCACGGGAGTGAGAAAATAAAGTGCACGCAGTATAAAGGGCTTAACAGAATCGCTTTCAGCCTATTGTTAGGTGAGGGGAGCTTAGCGGGATAAGAGGGTGGCTAGCTGCTTTGAAAACGACTTGCACCGCTGAATAGGAGACCCCTATTAAAGTGAGCGCCCGTGAAACCATGAAAGAGCTCGCGGCTGTTTTTTCCTCACCGTCCAGTCACATGGTCCGGGACGGTCCGTATTGATAAACAGGGCAGTCGGTCATGGAGGGGCTGCTAAGCTTTGTTGGCTGCTAACTTGGGGCTTTAGTTTGGGTTTCCCGTGGCTGCTTCCTGTTCAGGGGTTACAGCATGGAGACTCGGGTTGTAGTTTGGGAAGCGTTGATTGTGAGGTCGAGGAAGGAGCATGGGTCACATCACCAGCCTTGGGTCTGCTACCAAATCTATCTTGATATTAAACGTAATAAAGTTTCCGGCATGAAAGAAATTGGCTAACTGCTGAACAGAATCACTTGTCAAAGTCATATTCTTCACGTCCTTGTCTCCTTTTCATTCAAAGGAGCAGTTTGATTAGCGTTTTAAAGATGGTCAGCAAATCTCATTTGCCCAGAAAAAGAACAAGAAGAGATGAATTTTACAGAGAGGGGAAAGAGCATTGGTAGTGATGGTGGAGGGATGGGATTTTTTTTCCTTCTTCTCTCTCTCTCTCTTTTTGCTTATATCTTATTTATGGATTTACTTGGACGCTGGGGAATGCTGCTGCACCAACTTCAAACATTACCTTATCTTACAAACCAGCCTTTTGATGTTGCCGAGATCAGAGGCTCGCTGCAGAGCGCTTGCCAAACGAAGATGGCAGCGGGTGCATATGTGCATGAGTGTGAGATTTCAAAGAGGCAGCTGAAAAAAAAAGTAGCGATTGGGCTAGGTCAGACACTTCTGAGCGGCCAAAACGGCCAATAATTGGCTGAGCATAAGTGGCAGGTGACTAGAGGAAGCCGGCAGACACAGTGAGGAGGGTTGGGGGGGGCATGGAGGATGAGATTCCCAGAATAAATGCCTGATTGTCCTGAGACTTTTAGTGTTGCTCGTTAAATATCTCTATTTTAACTAGCTATAAAGCCAAACAAACTCGAGCACCTATTGGTTTTTTTTTTTAGATCCAAACTTTTTTTTTCTGTTTGAATAACTGAGTTGATGAATCTTAAAGGTTTTTATAGTCAAACCTGAACCTTTTAAGTCGCATTTTTTTATGCATATGGGTTTATGAGTTTAATATTTATGTATTAATAACGTTCATTATTAAATCCCTCTGTTAAATGAACTCCATACATTTGGTTTTACTCTGCCTCATAAACAAGCAGTGCCAAATCGTGCTAAGTACAACACTCTTCATTGAGCAAACTGCGACTAAAGGAGGATGGATAAGATTTCGTGTATCCGTGAGGTTTTAATAAAAAAATAAATAAAGTACAGAGGTTTAGGAAGCTTTTTTTAAATCAACCCTATTCACTGGAATTGGAGTCATGGTAGCAATGCTAAGAGCACCAACCATGTTGCTTGTGAATACAAAAAAACTAAGGATAGTTTAAAAGTTAAACTATGTATTAAGGTTCAACAGATATGACAAATTCATATGTATTGATATGAATATATTTTGCATAAACGACAAGATGTTGGTTAATATCAAACTAATGTTACTTATATAATCAATATTACTATGATATGATTTTTCTCCTCCTCTATGTTCAAAAATATTATCTTACACAATGTTACGTCACCTGTGCTCTTACTGTTTTGACCTAACTGACTGAAAGCTCAAAAATGATTAGAAATTCACAATAATGAGCTATATTGTTTAGTGCTGTTTCTTTTTGTTCTTGTGTTATGGTTGTTCAAAGGAAATTAGATTTGTCCAAAACACTATAACGGGTTAAAGCTTTAAAAGAAAAACGCCAGACACAATATCCTGATGAGGATCATAATGTCTTTATTCAGGGATTTAATGTTGAAGCTGAGTTTGTAGATTTGTTAACGGAGCTTTGAAAGAGAGGCTTCTTGTCAAATATTAGTAAAGTTGCTGCGACTAATTTGATGCAATGATCAACATGTTACAAGAAGAAAGGGGTTACAATGAATTAATTGGGTGATTCCGTTTGTTTTTATTGCAGAGATGGAATCCCTCCGTACAAGATGTGCACGAAGAAGCAGCTCCAGCGTGAGATGCATCGCAACGTTAAGATCAATGGACAAGTTACGCTACCCCATTTTCCTGTAAGTCCCACTTCCGTCTGTTTCTTTAGTATGAACTTTTAAACTACACATATTAAATTGATTATGTGGCCCCAGTAAAACCTTCAAATTAATAAATCAAATAATAAATAAGTCACTGTTTTTCTTAAAGTTGTGTCTAGTTGTTAATCTGGCAGTTACAGTTTAAATCTTTCTGTCTCCATAACTGGGTTTCAACAATCACCGTAATGTCAGATTAGAGCAGGTATTCTTTATGCCTGCGTATCCGGTCCAGTTGCTTTGTTTTGTGTGATCCAGACACTGACCTGCTCAGGTTGTTGTCAGATGTTTTTAAAGAACTGGGTTGGAGCAGGTTGACACAGATTAGGAAGGAGGAAAATAAACACATTTCCTTTGTGTTTGTGGAGGAGATGTGTGTGTTTGTGCTGCATTTTTATTGTTTTCCCCCCAGTTTTCTCTCCATCTATCCTTCTCCCTCTCTCTCTCTGTCTCTTTCTTTTCCACTTGCTCTTCTTTAATGTCTCCCTCCTGATTTGGAGATGGCTCTGTCTCCCATGATGCACCAGCCCCAGGCAGCGGGGGCCCCGTGCAGGGCTGGCGCTCCTTTGCCAGCAGCTAGCTTGCCTTTTTTCTTCTTCCCTTTATCACATCTACAAAGAGATGAGAGGAACAAAAAAAAAAGTCAAAATCAAGAAAGCTAGTGTGCTAAATAACAAAAAAAGTAGGAAATTTAGAGAAAGAAGTCAGCATACATAGTTAAAGAAAAAGGAGGATAATGTGACTAGAGTACCTCTGAGCTGCCCTGCATGCAGCCTGGAAATAAATTACTACTTTCCCTCAGATCTTCTCAGTATTTGACTCCTGTGTCTTCTTACTCTCTCTCCTTCCCTTTTTGCCTCCGCTGCCACTCCACAAACACACACATCTCAATCTTCTTGCTCTCCCTTCATGCTGTTAATTTTGTCACACCCCACCCACCCCAGCTCTCTCTTCTCCACCGATATCTGGCTTTTATTCGGAGATTTAAAGCCGCGTGTCCCTCCCACCCCTAGTGTGCGTTTGATGTTTGACAAGGGCCCTTTGAAGTGTGCTGACTTCAGAGGCTGCCGTGCTGATGGTTTGGTTGGGCTACAGAGGATACAGGCAGGGGGCCTCCCCTCCAAGCGAGACCAACTGCTACCCCGCTATTGGTACCCCCGTGTTTCCCTCCCACGCCCGGCGGCTTGGCACTGCCGAGGGCTCTGGGCACAGGAAGATCTGGGACGGCATGGGCATCAAGAACGGTTCAGGTTAGCCTGAAGGCAAGGGTCGCGTGTAGTAGGTCCTTTTTTGGACAAGTAACAAGGTTTTTTTTGGAGTGAGAAAGGACCGGGGCAAGGGCAATGGATTAACGTACCATATTGCATCCATCCAAAACACCAAGCAGCCACACTTGCACGCTTATTAAAGTGCCTCTCCTCTCCTCCTTGTGCCGTTTGCCCTACAGAGGACACACCGGCTGCCTAAGGAAATGACCCCGGTCGAGCCGTCAGCATTTGCTGCCCAGCTCATCGCCAAGCTGGAGAAGCTGAAGCGCGAGCAGGACACGATGAATTCCCTGGAGGAGAGGCTGCAGCAAATTCAGGAGGTTGGTATTACCAAACACACGCCCTGTCCCAAAAGTATTCATGCTGCATAAATTTCAGCCTCCGTACGTAAACCATGTCATGTGAAACGTTTAAGGGAATGTGAATATTTCTGCCAGGGGCTGCGCTTGCTCAAAAACAGCTACTTAAAGCTTTCCTCCCACTTTGTAAATTACAAATTGGATCCAATTAATTTTAGTGTTAGTTGTTCTTAAACTTCTCTACAAATGCCTTTCTTTCAGCTTTAGCATGATGGAGAACAGGGTGCGCGCAAAGTTTGTCTGGATTTAGCTGCTTCTTTGCTTTTCCTTTGTGTTCTCTCTTATTTCGTTTGGAAGGAGGAACTTTCAAACTTATGTTTCTAGACACACTTTAAGTGCCTTCAAATAGCACTTAGTTACTCTCCCGTGGCACATTTGCTGAATGTGTGTAGTGCCAGTTTCTTTGTAAAGCAGAGACAGATTCTGCATTATAGATGAAGTGCACCCAGAGCCTGTTAGGTAAGATAACAGTGCAGCAAAGGAGGAAACTCGCATCAACTTATACAGACGTTTGCTCTCTCTGACTTAAGATGAGGACTGATGACAGTCGACACTGAAAGTCCTCAACAATATGTGATTGTTGTTCTGTGATTCGCCGTTTATTTTTTTATTTTTTTGGCTACAGGAGGATGAACGGGAGGAGAGCATCGAACCCAGCAATAGCGGCTCCCTCCATCACCCCCTGCTCCCTTCTGGAAGCCAGTGCGAGGAAGATCCCCAGGCCATTTTAGATGAGCACCTCTCTCGTGTTCTGAAGACACCCGGCTGCCAGTCACCTGGTGTGGTCCGGCACTCGCCACGCTCACGCTCCCCAGATCGAACAGGCAATCTGGTGTCCTCCGGACACGGAACTCTGTTTGGAGCTTATCAGGGTCCTGCTAAGGTTCACCTGACAGGCAGGCAGTCCACAAAGCACATCCACCACCACTACATCCACCATCACCACGCTGGGCCCAAGACTAAGGAGCAGATTGAGATTGAAGCGGCTCAGCGTGTGCAGTGCCTCTGCCCTCAAGGGGGCGCCAATTACTCCGATTTCATACCTGTGTGAGTGCATCGTCCGAGCTGCCGCTTTCTTTAATGTTTTTTTGCTATTTAAAAACGTTTGGTTCCTAACGGCGTCTCGTTTGCCTCCCATAGTCGCTGCAGCACTTTGTCCAGACGACCAGTGAAGGCCTACGATGAGGGTTCGTCTTCACCATGCCTTCCCATGGTTTCCGCCGAACGCTCTCAGAATGTTTGGCAGTGGATCCTGGAGAGTGAGAGGCAGGGCAAGCACAAGCCACACAGGCAAGTGTCGCAACACTCTCTGTAAAACCAAAGCTCTGAGTCATGTCCATTACTAACCCCAATTTATTCCCTCGATTCATTACAACAGCACTCCAGGCCTAAAGAAGCCCAGTCTTCTCGACTCCAAGATCCTCCCTGCTAGGACCAATACCTGGGCTGGAGCTGGCACCTGCAACGGGGGTCACCTCCGCAGCCATCACCCGGGTCATCCTTTCATCCAGGATCCTGCTATGCCGCCCTTACCCCCTCCTAACACCCTGGCACAGCTTGAGGAGGCCTGTCGCAGACTAGAAGAGGTTTCCAAACCGCCAAAGCAGAGGTAGTACGCTTACTCTTAAATGTGTAACAAAACTGGTGGGTTACAGTAGTTCTAATATTGGTTTTCTTTAATAGGCATTCAACAGCATCTACCAGCCTTCAAAAAGACAGGAGCCATCAACCTGCTGGATGTGGTGCAGGCACCTCGCAAAGCAACCCTGAAGAGTAGGTATTATTTGGATCAGATTCTTTATATTGGTTTAGTTAGTTTGAGCTTATTTTATATGCATGTATTTCCTAGTTTTCCAGAATGTATCACATTATATTCAAATTAGCTCATTTCAGTTTAGTCAAGGAACATATTTTTGTCCGTTTAGTCAGCATGCTGTACTTTGTTATTTATGCATGATTAAGCGTGTTTTAATGCAGCATTCATATGCCTGAACCAAAAGAATAAGTTAAGCAATTGTCTATAAGCTGATTTTTATTTCTTACATATCAGGTCTAAGGAGCTGGTGGTTACGTACTTCTTCTGTGGGGAGGAAATTCCTTATCGCAGCATTATGAAGACCCACTGCCTCACCTTGGGTCACTTCACAGAACAGCTCAGCAAGAAAGGCAACTACCGGTAAATAAGCTGCAGCGACGTCACGGATCAAAGTCGAAAACAACTTTGGCTATGATCAGCTTTAAAGCTTTAACTCGCTGATTCGTATTTCTGTCTAAATCCACACTTGTTGGGGAAAAAACTGTTACCCTTTTAGCCTTCCTGTTACCTGCAGAAAGTCTTGCTCTCTCTCAATCTCTAAGTGCCTGAATGAACTAACTTAGAAAATAGGTTCCTTTCTAATAGTTTCCTACACCCCTGAGCTTTTTATGACGTTTTTGACACTTGGCCACCTGTTAAATAGGTAACTTTTTAACTGTATTGTAAATAGTTAACTGTAGAGTGTTGTCACCACTAGCTGGTTAATGAATGGTGCATCAACCGATTGTGAAAAAGATATGAATGTGCCGATCTTCAGGATCGTCAGCTGCTCTCTGATGGATTTCTAACTCTGAATTATGATTAATGAAAAATTGCACCTGCTGAGACAAGATAAGAGTGGCAGCAGAGGGATTTGAACAAGGTTTTAAAGTTTGTGTTACTGTACTTGTTTAAATCTTTGAAAGCCTGAATAAGAAACTTAAGCTTGGCTTATCCGCTGTATTTAGAGCTTCGGAGAATGAGGGGGAGAGAAAGAGGGTTGTGGAGGGAATTTTTCTCACATCTGGTCCTGATTTACATGCTAAGGCAGCCTTAATAAATACGGCTTTGAAGCTACGGCTATTTTATTTTGGGTGCAAAGACCATCGCAATTCCTTCAGATTCCTATGCCAGACCATTGCATCAAACATTAAAGCCCAACGCAGTGGAAGGACCTCGTTCTGGTTAAGGTGATAATAAACCCTGCCGTCACATGATCGGGTCGAATTTCCGTAACATTTGGGACTCTCATACTTCACGTGTGGATAACTGCAACCTCCGATCAAAATACTGAAAGCTGCTGAAATGCCTGTTTGAGGGACGAGCCTCTGCAGGGGGATGTTCAGTCACAGCTGGCTGTTAGGCAAGAGCCTGGAGAAGGCCTGCAAACAAGCAAGCTATCCCATAACTCTTCAGCAAGAACAGGGGGGGGGGGTGAAGCGCCTGGCTTCAATGGCAGCAGAATATGTGGAGTTGGTTAATTTGAACATGGCAGCAGTTCAGCAGAGAACAGTACTCCGCGGCTCTGCCAGACAATATTGGGGCCAGATGTTGCGAGGAGAGAAAAATCCTGCCACATAAAACATGTTCCAGTGGAAAAGACTTCTTTCTGTCGCTCTGCCCCTGCAACGAAGTGATGACTTTTAACTATTTGTGACTGTTAAAACAAAGTTTTATTCTGAAACAAACAACCAAAAAAAAGAATGCAGTCAGTTACATTAAGATAAAGCATTGTGGCTGTTTTTGTGGAAAGTAGATAATTCAAAGCCTTTGAATCGAGGCCAGAAAAAGTCAGACAACAGATGTGAGCGTTTTTATTTTTCAATTTATTTATTTTTTTATGCAGTTTGATTACAGGCAAAATTAATTTGGTTTCTGTCACATTAACAGTGCTGCATGCTCTGCAGCTGCGATGAAGCATACCTCCTTCCACATTCATCTGCGATTACAATCGAAAAAACAACGATGCATGTGCGTATTTATGTACGCCCTTTGTACATGTGCTGTTTGAATGACTCTGAGCTGAGCTCATAAAACACCCGGCTCTCCCTGCTCTTTTTTATATTCCAAATGCAGGCACACATGGATAAATTGAGGCATTTTTCCATTACAAAGCTTATCATTAAATCCCCTCCCGCTGATCTTTTCGCTGGGTTTAAAGTAGGGAGCAGAATCATTAGGAACACCAGGAGACATCATAGTCGCCGGGGCCGAGCTGGCCCTGGGAGTCATCTAAGCCTGTGTGAAGAAGAGCAGCGGGTTAGCGAGGTGACCTGTGACCTTAAGGGAGACTGAGGGCAGAGGTTTTTTATCCAAACTTTTGCTTGTGTGGTGAACTGTTACTTGAGATAAATTCAGGCGCCTACCTATAGACTTTGGTTTTAGTTAATTCTGACTTCCTTTCATAAAGTATAAAGTATTTCCTTTCTCTATAGCGCTGACATTTTAATTCCAACTTTTGTGTTTTGGATTTTTATATTATCAATCACAAGCGCATTTATTTATAGAGTCTAGTGTATGGTTTACTTTTCACTTCAGATTTCAAGACTGCCGAATTCGGCCCATTCTGTCATATTTTGAAACAATTCAAACCAAGTTACTTTTTTAGCCTTCCTGTTATCCGCTGAAAGTCTAGTTTTTACACTAATCTGAAATTGATCACTTATGTTTCAAAAACTTCAGTACGTTAACACCACCAGAACATAAATTTATATTTAGGTTGTCATGTGAGTCCCATATTGACCCCAGCCTACTTCACTCACACTAGAAATACTGAGTCCACACTGAAGAGTGTTGTAAATGCTTGCTGTTGGCTGTTTGTTTCGGTGGAGTCCAGTCGCAGGCAGACTCTCGGGCACCTGATTCGTCAACCTGTGTGACAGAACGGCCCCCGGTTTGACAACCAGCCCAATTAGAAGCCACTGAGATACAAGGAAGAAGGACAGAAGGGAGAGGAAGAAGAAGGAGGGAGGCGCTTAGGGACAGCCTCTAATTAACCCTTCAACTTTAATAAGTCCTCGTAGGCCAGATCTGCAAAGAGGAGCTGAGCACACACGGACGAGCTGTTTTTAGAGGCTCAAATTATCACAGGGAGTGCTTAAATGAGAGGTTCGACTGTGTTTGCGCAGCGGTACGATGCGGAGTCAGGCTCTAGCTTTGAAGTGTGCAGGGATGGCATTGAAGGCTATGACTAAGTTGTTTTGTACAAGATCCATTTCTGGCTCTGAGAGAGTGTGAGTGTTTGATTTGGACTAAAGGGAGCATGTACACATAAGTAGTCGTGTTGGAGCCTCAAAGCTGTTTAGAACCAGATGAAATATATCAGTTGCCCTCCTGCTGCCGCTCTGTCAGCTATTGTTTGAGCTACGTTTTTTTTGTGTGTCTTTTTCCAACGTTCACCTACGCTTTTTTTCTAATCACAAACTTGTCTCTTTGTGTGTGTTTTTTTTTCTTTTTCCTCCTCAGGTATTACTTCAAGAAGCCGAGCGATGAGTTTGAGTGCGGAGCCGTGTTCGAGGAAGTGTGGGAAGATGCCGCTGTGTTGCCCATGTACGAGGGCAAGGTCCTGGGCAAAGTGGAGAGGATGGACTGAAAAACAAAGAACATTAAAAAAAAACAACATCACAAACAACCTGTGCCCACTCCCCCGCCCAACCAACCACAAGTTAAGCTTTCTCTTAAGAACATGAGCGACGGGCTCTGTGAAAAACGCAAACAGGAAAAAAAACTCTGGACTTCTTTTTTATGTTATTTGTTTTTTTTTAAATATTACTTATTATTCAGCTAAACAGAGTTAATATATCCAGCACAAGCAAAGCGATTGAAGGAAGACGAGCCAATGAAGTATGCCGAACTCAAGAGGAGGAGCCGCCCCCTCCCTGAGTCTTTTCAACCAATCAGCCTTACAACAAAAACAAAAGGAACGAAACTTTGAAGGCCAACGCAGGCATGGGAGGAGAGACCCCCCCCCCCCCCCCCCC
>JAVLVB010000120.1:1291197-1339338 GCA_032876305.1 Orestias chungarensis | reverse complement strand
CACCCGCGATATTATTTAGCACTCAATGTATGTACTTGGGCCTTCTGTGTTTACCTAAATGCTGTAAATGAGTGTCATCATTAATGTTAAATCCTCTCCTAGCATATTGCAGGTAACTGAGTAAATTACGTCGTAGTTCAATGTTAAACCATCTTTTTGTAAGTCGCTTTGGAAAAAAGCGTCTGCTAAATGCATAAAGTGTATATCAGTATATCAGTAATAAAACTATGAGAATCTTACACCAACATGACACATCATATTTGCATTTCTCTGGCACCAGCAAATGTGTGGCCTGCACTTCTTATCTGAATGTTAGCTCAGTTTTTACGATGCTGTCGATGGGAGTTGGCCTTTGTGAGTGACTGGTCCAAGCTCAGAGCTTTCACAGCAGCTTACCTCACAAACTTTTCCAAAATCATCTTGATCGTCTTTCGGCTGGCACTGCTGGAGAGCTCACTCTCTCCGTCTGTCTTCCAATCGAGCCATCTGTCTGGTCCCCTCTTCTTTGTTGTTATCTGTACTCGTGACTTTCGGTTTCCTTGAACCGCCTTGTGTTTCTTTTCATTTATTAGCGAGGGTCTTTGTGGGTGCCATGATCCAAAGGGTGTTGTTAATGAGTAGAAGGCATCTGGAATTAACTGAGCCTTGACTATTACGCAGATCTAAAAGTGACTCCGCTCCTTTTACCAAACTACCATTGAGATGAAACGGCGCTCTGATATCAAGCTTGTTTAGGTTATTTTAAAAGAAAGAAACTAACAGTTGTTGGAATTTGCTTGATATTTGTGAGTTTATGTAAAGGCATGGACATGTATTCAAACTGTATTTACATCACAGGGTTATTTATATTACAGGGTCCCAATAACAATGATACATTGTACAATCATAGTTTACATTGCTGCCCACATTTAGTAACACTAGTATTCATTTGAGTATATTTGTGTAGTGTAAAATGTGCAAAGAAATAATTGCGTTTTACAAATAATCGATTGCAAATCATTTAGGCAGGTACCTTTCTTGTTACTTGGTAAAACCTTTTGAAACTGGAAGGAAAACACTGAATTGAGAATGCACAGAGATGGATCTGAAACCATTATTTCCATGATCTCGTCTGAAAAGCCTTCATGTTTTGATCTGGGCATGTGTTTTGGATCTTAAACATATGAAAAGACCAAGTGAAAGTACAGTTTCAGATTATTGGTATAGATTTATTTTTTATCTAGTATATGTTGTACATGTTTCCATGTACATGTTGTTTATTGTCAGACATACATTTCTACTGAGTCTCAGTATAAATCTCAGTAGATAAGAAAAACAAAAAACTTTTTTGTTGTTGTTTGCGAAGGTAGGAAAAAAAAGAGACTTTTCCTGGCATACCTTCCAGACGCCTGCTTGTTAAATAGTTGCTGTATTGGTTGTTATGAGGAAACGTTAACAAAAATTCTGATTTTGGGGTACCAATACCAGTTTCATCTGGGATTACGGTATAAGCAATTCACACCACAGACTAAATATTTATTTAGAGCTTTTGAAGAGCAGCTAACCAACTAATCAGCAGGTGCCGATGACTCATGGCTCACCAAAGATTGAAAAGCTTGATTCCTATAATTTTCTTTACCTAATCCTTGATTTATTTTCTGTTATGTTTTATCTTGTAAAATGCTGGAAAGCATTGTTGATTTTACCCAGAGATACTCTGTGTCCTAAGGAATCCTAAACACAGACGTAAAAGCGTTTTGGCTCTACTCTGAAATAAAAGCATTCTTTTTGGGTATTTGTTCATTTTATTTTGGTTGCATGGATTCATCTCTTCCCCCCCCTGTCTTCCTTTGCCAGTTCTTTTCCAGCTTAGACTAGGCATTGTCTATTTAGTCTACCCCCTACCTACCCCCTAACTATCCCCTGTTGGGGTTCCAAACCACCCCCACCCCCCCAAGGGAAGCCTGTGTTCTTCGGGCAAGAGTCGACTTCAGGCCGAAAACCGCTGTCAACAAGGGGAACAATTTGGCTAGCAACAGCCATATTTACAGATTGGTGAACCACAGCTCCATTTAGCAGTGTTCTTTTGTCAGTAAACACCACAGGTTGGAGTCTTTGTTTGATCTCAAAGGGAAAAATAGAGATAGAGTTATGCTTCATGGTTTAAGGTTGGTCTGCACCAGGCACTTCTCAAATCACCATTGTTTGGAAGTTGAGAGCAGCCAAATGGACTGATAATGCAGGTCTGTCGTGACACACACTCCGCATTCCTTGGTGACCAGCTGGAATGCAGTTCCTCAAAAGACTTCGCCTGTGGCCTCTTTTTGGATGCTGTTTGTTATATTTTCAATCTTGTCTTTTCTAGTACAGTCTTTTAAATTGGAAGGGGCATTTCTAAAATTACTGGGATTTGGCCTTTGTGGTAATTCATATAAATGGCTCAATCAGACTCTGTTTGCACCATGGTATAAATGCAATGTATGCCACTGTGCCAATATATTTCAGCCCTGAGTCTGGTTAACACACTAGCCCACATCACAGAGTGGGAAGCTTGGTATGCAGCAGGAAGACACATTTTAAATTGGGATCAGAAATGGCTTTAACACGTTCCAGTACTGAAATAAACCTGAGACAGAAGAGACCAGTGAAATGCAAGAAACTTATGGCAAAAAAAATTATGATTATTGTATAAGCTACATAAAACCATTTTATATATTTTTAGGTATGTCTGCTAATACAAACCCTAATTCTGACTTTGTTTTTATGTTAACCTTTCTATTTCCTTTAGACTAAAGCTTCCACTGGGTGCTTTCTCACTGCTTCACCAGCACACAAGATCTGGGATTAACCAATTCATGAGCGACCGTGAACGAAACAAGGATACAGCTGTCCAACCCTAACTTCTAAATAAAGGTTCAGACTTGGAGATCGGATACAAATATGGAACACAAGCAGTAGCCTAAATACTAAAAACTTAGAACAACGAGCAAGCATGGAAAACTAAAACCGCCCCAGCCCAGTCCAATATAATAACAAGTCTCCAATTTGATTGGAAATGTGAAAATTGTGATAAAAAGGAACCCTGGTATTTGAGGAGGTAAGGGGCCACAACTGCATGCAAATGGTTGAAATCCACAAACACTTACTCTATAAGCGCGTATGACTTGCCTATTCTACTAGTTTAAAAACCACATATACCTTAACATGCATTAACATACACAGGGGACACGGACTTGGTACTACCATAGAAACTAAAGTCTACAGTCTTCCTTATCTGCACTCTTAGGGCCTATGGCCAATCAGTGCAATGGATTAAAAGTACACCTGGATTTGCTGCTTTGCAAATCTTAGTCAATGGCATGTCTAGGTATTACAGCCCCATAAGTTGGATTTTCTTTTAAATATTTTTGATACGCTCAACTAAACACTACTCGATGGGGAAGGGTCTGACTCACTGAAAGTCTTGGTTATCACCAAAAAATCCATCCAAAAAAACAGCCAGGACAACATTCCACCTATGCTGACAGACATAAGCATCGATCAAAGCATCATTGTTTTACTTTTCAAGGTAAAACGCAGACCTTATACAGTGGATAATATGTGGCAATTTCATGAAAATTGGGGCCCTGAAACACTAAACATTAATAAAACTAACTTTGTAACAAATAGTTTACAACATTTTATACAATTTCTACAAGTGTGAACCTGGTAGTCACACCACCAAATGCAAAAGCTTTATTTGCAGTACAATTGTGTTCTACAAGGTTTTGAATGAATATATGTAAAAATTACATGTTACAGATATTGCTCGTTAAAAAAACAAACAAAAAAGAACACATGGGGACCTATGCATTATCTTCCTTTCACTTCATAAGTCTGCAGTACTTTTTGTATCATATTTCATCACAATAAAACTCAAAAAAAGTTAAATACCCTTGAATAAATATGTTTGCCAGAAACTGTAGATCTGTTGGAAATAGGAACCAGATCTCCTCCCTTTCACCCTTCACGGATAAAGGGGTGTGGACAGTGGTGGGATATATGTAAACTGTAGATCGACTAAAAGGTTATAAAATGGTCCTCAAACCAAATAGATCACATGGTTTGTTTTCATCAAAATGAATATGTTCTCTAAATCAAACACTAATCTAATTGTGTCCATAATCGGAGAAAGGAAAATCAACACTAACATGATTTCGTTTAAGAGGAGATAAGTGAAAAGTAAGATGTTGCTAATGTTCAGCGGCCCTGAGAAGAAAACTGCACCGGCGACCAACATTGTTGTCCGCACATGTTGTCTTGCCTGGGTGTGGCCGCCACAGACAGTATTGAACTGAGCTTGTATTTAGAAACTGGGGAATTTCTCTGTGCTTTTATCCTAAGACGACCACAGGGCTTCAGTGTTGTGCCTCACACATACCTTCAGCTCCACAGTCCATTCCCCAGACAGCTGTGGGAAATGTGGTGAGGCCACTCTGGCTTTGGATGCCTCCCAGGAACCACAGGGATAAAAACTGGACTTGGTCATGTGACCATGTCATGTGACTCATAGAAAGCAGGCGAAGGGAGTCAGAATACTTAACAAAAGAAATTTATTTCACTTTTAAAATGTGAGTCAATTATGCCTCTTTATCTTACGTTTTGGTGATTCATTTCCCCCAAAATCTCTAAAACCTTGCTAACAGATCACAGATGCAGAGAGGATTCTAGGAGTGTCACCTGGGATGTGAGCTCGGACTGTTTCCCATCCAAGACAATCCGCCTTGCAAAGCGCTGGGCTTAGCTGCCATTGTTTACTCTTTCCCCACAGATCCTAGCACCTGTTACAGATTGAGCAGTACATAATCCAGCTGCAAACCATTTTCGTCTAACACCCAGGATGATAACAACCCCTCAAGCACAAGCGATTAGGCTAATTGGTCTTGATGATGGGAAGAGACGAAGTTGGATAAAGGTATAGGGGTATAAATCTGCAGGCAAAAAATGGTTGTCTGCAGGGGGATTGTTATTTAAAGCAGGCAAATGGACAAGTGCGAATCAGATCAGTTGTGTTTTAAATAATGAGCAGAAACTTCCCTTTTTTGTCCTAATCATCTCTTGTTACAGTTTATGATGGGCTGACATGTCCACCCCAGCCCAGCTAACCGCCTTAGTGGTTAAATGCCTGCGCAGATCTGTCTGTATCCTTTCTACATTCTGCCGCCAGCTTGTCCATCTTCTCATTTGCTTTTCATACAGAAGCAATTAAGTCAAGTTTCCCAATACCCTACGACATTCTTTGTTGTTGGATTCTGTTTATGTTGTTTTTGTGCCGGTTTCTGTTCTTGTTTGTTCCGCGGTTAGTTCTGTGGGTGAGGAGGTCAAGGCCGGGGGCGTAAAAAAAGAGAGATGGGAGTTGGTGGGGTGCATTTCCAGCTTTATGACTAACCACATGTGTTTCTGGGTCTTAATATTTATATGTTTCTCATGGAAAAGAGGGTGGTAAAAGAGGATGCCGGGAGAAGAAAGACATAGGCATATGGCATATGGTTCTTGTTTGCAAGATTGCGGCAAGAGTCGGAGTGTTTGTTTCCTTGAGATGAGCAGAAGGAAATGCATTGTCCTAATTATCTTCTAATTTGGCTATTGCCCAGGCAGTGGTCACATTTATTATTATTACTATTATTATTAGTAGTAATAGTAATATTATTATTACTTTTGTTATTGCTATGAAATATTGGACATACACAAAATTAATTTAGCATGTTTGCAATATATTTAGCATGTTTTGCAATCAGTAGGTTCTTGCTTAAGTTTCCCAGTGAAGCAAATCTCTTTAAAGATAAAAAAGCAACACAATCTCTTCTTATTTCACATGCTAAAGCGTCTTACACTATGCACGAAGCTGTGCTGCTTCAACATCTTGACTCGTCTTGGGAAATATAACCGTTGGCAAAGGCCTGTTTAGCTTCATGAGAACCAGAACTAGGTACTTTGCTTTCACCTTGGAAGCAAAGTACTCTACTCTGGATAAGACATTATATATAATACTCTGCTATGATCCTGTCCTCATATTTTGGAAGGGAAGCTGTTTCACGGGATTTCTTTCATGTGAAACTCCTTCCCTTAAATTAGTGATTTAAGGTGTTATGGCGTGTTACGGGAGTACTTTGAAAGTTGCATGATTTATGTTTTCTTTCTTTTGTTACTGCAATGTTTAATCTGTAATAACTAGGTAAATGATTCAAGACCTCAGACTTTCTTGAAAAAATATTGAGCCTCTTTTTAACTTAAATATTTGAACTTAAATAATGTGTGGGGTATTTTAAATTATTAAGATAAAAAATGTAAAAATGTGGATAATAAACTTTCCAATGATGTTATGTACATCCATCCATCCATCCATCCATCCATCCCTTATCTTATCCTCGTATCCTTGTGGGGTCACAGGGGCCTGCTAGCGCCTATTTCCAGCTTATAATGGTGGGAGGCAGGAGTACATCCTGGACAGGTGACCAGTCCATCGCAGGGCAACACAGAGACATACAGGACAGACAACCATTCATAAGCACACCTAAGGACAATTTTAGAGAGCCCAATTGGCCTAACAGTCATGTTTTCAGAGTGCAGGAGGATGCAGGAGTACCCAGAGAGAACACAAGCATGCACGGGGAAAACATGCAAACTCCATGCAGAAAGACCCAAGGTGGAATTGGACCCAGAGCCTTCTTGCTGCACGGCAATAAGTTTAGGAAGGAAAAAAACCTGAAAATTTAAAAAAAACTTCAAACGTGTTAAGCAACCAAGTGGTGTAAAAAAATAAAGGCAGCTTATTTACAATACTTTGCGAAAGCCCCATCCCAAGCACTAACTGTCAACAGGTTCGAACAATGATGTCAAACTAACCCTAACAAGCTTAAAAATCTAAGATATAGCTGCCTCTGAATTTGATAAGTACTTTTAAAAATAAAATTGAATATTAAAAGACACATGTTTTTCCTTCCATAGACTTGCACAAGTTATGAAATGGTACGATTGTAAAATGATGCTAAGCCTGTAGTATGATATTGTAGTATGATGTAGTGGATATTTTTGATGGTTACTGTGAGGGCAGAGTTGATGCTCCTGCTGTGGTGCTGAGGTGGACTGGTTGTACGGAGACAAACAGAGTAAGTGACAAAGCAGAAGTGGTTATTAGTGGTAGGAAAAGTTTTTCAGAAATGTATATGGCTGCCTTGAGTTGTGGCGGATGAACTGTAAAACAGAGTCACTATAACCCCATTTCCGTCACCCACCTGATGGCCCAGAAGAGGTGGAGGGCACAAAGTCATCAGTTGAAGATGGATTTTGAATAAAAAATGGGGCACCAGTGTATGCTGCTCTGGACTGCAGCCTTTCCAGTCAATGAGATACTGGTATCCTCGACGTAATCAATGGATGACCTCAATCCATCAAACATTGTACAGTGGGAGCCTAATAATTACTCCGTCGGAGGAGGGGCCTTGCAAGTAGGGCACAAAGCGCTGGGCTGGACTGGTTTGACTTCTAAGACATGGAACGTGGGATGGATCAGTAGACTAGGTGAAAGACAAAGATAGATGGTAATGGGACTGATAAATGACTCAATAGGGAATGGACCAATGTACCTGAGGGAAAGTTTGTGGAAATGGATTTGAGATGGATATTTTAAGACGAGAGCCTTAAGTGTTTTTAAGAGGTGTACTGAGGTGCAGGAATTCATTTTTATCTGCAATTTTTTTTTGTTTTAAGTGGAGGTGCGGTGAGGAGTGGCTCTGGTATTTTGCTAGATGTTACAGCAATGGCTGATGTGGTGGTTCACAGAGGTCACCGAGAGGGCTGGGTGGTAACCTGGGCAAATCTCATAGGGACAAAAATAGTTGCACATAAAATATGGGAATTGTGCATACATAACCCCAGGGTAGGCATTCATTCCAGTCAGACAGATTGAACGAAGTAAAACAACAGCTTGTGGATAAAAGTTCCTGGTTGTGACGTTCTGTCTCACCATTGGACTGAGGGTGATAAACGGAAGTGATCCTTGGTGATGGGACCAGGGACGTTTCGGTATATTCAGTGGTTGAATGAGTACAGATTAAGGTTGATTGTTGAATAAGTACAGATTGAGTTTGATTCATGGTTTTGTTGCATGCACAGATGGGACAGGCTTGAACATATTTTCAGAAGTCTTTATGGATGCTGGTCCACCTGAACTAAGAAATTCTTGAAGACTTTTTGGTATCAAGAGTCCAGATGAATGGTTGTTTGATTGACGTTTGTTGTTAACAGAGCTTCTATCTGACTATAGTTTTAAATAATGATACTGCAGAAGTCTTAGAAGCCAGGGAATTCCTGGAGCTGTTTGCATGGATCTGCAATTCAGTAACTGTCATACTGTTGTTAATTCTTCGGACCCACATAAACAAAGTACTCTCAGGAGAGGTTTACAAAGGTTTATTGTTTAGGTGGATATGGGAAGAGGGAATCCAGAACTCGGCAACGGGATCTACAGGTATGGTGTGACACAGGAAACAGCGAGGCAGCAGGGAACGGCAAGAAAACAACCGGCATCAACGACGTGGGAGACTGGGAACTTCTGAGGGTGAGGACAGTTGAGGTGAGTACAGTCGTGTGTGAGTGGAATGAATGACAGGAACGATCTTACTGGGATGGTTCTCTTGAATCGCCAGGGAGGAGTCAGCAGGGAGTCTTTTCCGGAGATGAGGTTGATGTTGGATCCAGAGGAGGTCAGAGCAGTGGATGGTGATGATGCTGGAGCGGACAGATCGAGCTTCAGCCAAGCGGAGTTGGAACCAGATGGTAAGTGAGACCAAAGAGATAACTGTTGAAGGTTTTGTAGATGAGATGGAGAGACCTGGGACGCAGACACAATGAGGGTAGATGGTGAGAGAGGTTGGTAGCAAAACACAAAAATGTTTCATAAGAAACTCTACAAAAACCCTAGTATCAAGTTACCAGAAACTACAAGAGATAATAACTAGAAGCACTAGAACAATAGAACGCAGGGGGCACTGAGGATAAGATTACCAGTGGTAGATAATACTCAGGCGACAAGTAGCTGGTTCCCCACTCCTCTTATACTGCCTCAGCTCGTCAGAGGTAACCAGACGCCCCTGTGAAGGAAGCTCCAGCATCCGAGGACTGGTGACCCCTACTGGATACCTGAGGAAGTGACTAGAACAAGACTCCTGCTTACAGTAACTGCTTTGATTTTTACACCGTCTGCTGGTAGCCGTCCTCCGTTGAAGATATAACCTAGAATGAAATGAAAGACTGGTAGACTTTTTGGGATTTAACATAAAGATGGTTATGAAGGAGATACAGGAGGATTTGACAGTTTGTGATTTATATCTTCAAAAAGTTACACGGTATTCCCTTGATGAGAGCTTGGAAAACAAACGGGGCATTGCATAAGCCAAAAGGCTGTTACCAGATATTTAAGTTCAAAGTTCAAAGAGTTTATTGTAATACGCACAATAAGAGACAAGTTTCCTTGTACAATGAAATTCTTCATTTGCTACTCATAAGATCAAAAAAATATATAAGATAAAAATAACATGCAGGGGGTGGGTCGAGTCTTTAGGGATGGAAGCAGCTTTCCGTTGGACTCTGGGATTGTAGATGCTGTGCAGAGAGGGCAGTGGAGTCCTGATGATCTTGTCAACAGTCTTCAACACTACTGGTGTCAAAGTAGTGTCTTGAAAGCTGTTTTTGCTCATCTCCCTGGCAGATGTGGACAGGATGTTAGGCGTCTAATTTTGATAAAGATTCTGGTGTAATGGAAGGGGTTTAAAGTAGCTGAGATGAGTGGGAGTGTGTAGCAATTCCTAACTGTGATCTGATTGAGTCAATGATCAACGCAGGGTCAGAGGGACACAAACAAACCCAACCTATTTTTTAAACCTATATTCTGGTTTTAACAGTGTTAGGACAGAGGTTAAGTAGTTGTATCCAAAGATTAATTGGCATTTTGTTGGATTATAGAAAAGATTAGGAGATGCCTAATTATTATTTTTTAAACTGCCAATTTGAACCATGTTTGAATCAGCTCCCACAAACCAGAATTACACATATTATTGCAGTTGAAGAAATTAAATAATCCAAACAGAGCAACAGGATAAACATAGTTATATAGACCCAGTGCCAAGTAAATGTTTTTCATATTAAAGAGAAGAAAAAATATATCATAGTGTTCTTGTCTCGGTTTTACAGAGACGCAGTTCAGAGCCACATCATTGCTTCACTAAAAACATCTCTTCCAGTAATGTTTGATCTTCTCTCTGTTGGATACTGAATATTTTAAATATTGCAATTCAGGGAGGCAATGAGACTACACAAGTCACTTCATTCAAATTAGTATCCGTACAAACTGATGTTTTAATATCTCCTAACTAAAATGTTACAGCTTAAAACTTAATTATCTGCTTGTAAAAGCTTTGAAATCAGGATTTTTTTCACATAATGTAATAAAGGTAATTATTATTTCACTGGAATCAAAATTGTGTTTCTAATTTTAATGTAATAGCTAAAAGCTAATGTTAAAAACCTCTGTACATGTGTTTTTTTTTCAGCAAAATATTAACAGAAAAACTAATTTGGATCTCGTGACATTTTGAGTTGTTGTTAATGTCACTGAACCCAACTAGAGCTTTTGACAAAAATATTTCTTTCCTTTTCTTTTTTAATTCTTTCTGCATGACTAAAAGCTCATAAAGCACCAGATTTATATTCCTCCAATCAGTACTTGTGGTTAACACTGAAAAACCTGGTTCTAGAACCTGTTTAGCAGTAGAATCTGCCATGTTAAAAACAAACAATAAAAGAAAAGTATTTCCAGTAAGAATGCATAAATGGATAAATGATAGATAAAGGCTAAACCTGCATCAAAGATATGCCTAATAAACCCCAATAGACTTCTCTGTCATTCCATTCCTTTGTTGTTATTTTTTTAAAGTATTTTAGAAACAAGAAACAGTTGACTATAAGAGACAACTTTTAATTTTTCTAAGCATTTTTTTCTGTGATTACATTTTCTGAGGTTTTAATCATACACTCAATAAATCTCTGTGTACCCATTGTGATGTTTTGACAGTTAGCATACAACCATGTGAAGAAGATTACAAAAACATTTAATCCAAAACAGAATTTGTCGAGTATAATTGGAACCAGACGCTATTCAATGCTAAAGTAATGTGGGTTGTGAACAAAAGAAATATGCAGTGTGGTAGTGGTAATACTTTGTGATTTTATTTACCTTCACGCTACTTAACTTGTCTAGAGAGCCTCTCTATAGTCTTAGTTTGCAGTGTGATTTTCTCAGAGAAAGTCAAACTGATAGCTTATAAGAAATACTTGGAATATTTATAAAAGAAGCTTATTATGTAGATGAGAAGGTGGCGTAATGCTCAAATGAACGACTATGAAATCTTTCACATGGCAGCTGTTTTATGCTGGAAGAAATGCCCTTGGGAACTGGTCCCATTTTATAGCCGTAGTCTGAATTATTATTATTTTTTTAATCTGATTTAATTTAGGAGTGCTACATTGACAGGCATAATTATTCAGTTAAACTTTTTTTCCTATTTTGTCAGGGTACAATTTAGAAATTACTTTTCAAAGTGTATGTGATCAACCATATAAACCCTGGATGGATGGACGTAAGCTTCTTTCACTCTAAAGTCCCACATTAATTTCAAGTCCCTAATGCTAGCCCACAAAGTGCTCAAGGGTACAGCTCCCTGTCACGGAGCGGATCAAATGACTCGAGCAGAGGTTGATTGCGAGTGAAAATACAGATTTTTTAAAGGATGAATTTGACCGGACCATGAACAGAAAACGGAATGAACGTAGCACGGAGGAGGAACAACAAACCAAGGAGTAAACCCGGGACCGGAATTGAACATAAACAAAGCGACACGGAGGAGGAACAACAGACCAAGGCTAAACGCGGGACTGGAACTACAATGGAATATAAGCAATAACAAACTTAAACATAAACAACAGAGAGGAGCGCGAGAGAAACTATGGGCAACAATAGGACAAACAACGGAGGAAATAAACTAGGGCGTAACGGAATAACATGAGGAGGGGTAGAGACCAGCAAGATGAGAACAGGCGAGCAGAGGGGGAGACTTACTGAGGGACGAGAAGAACTGGAACAAGGAAGGACAGCAGGGGAGCAACGAGAGGTAAGGTACGAGCAATAATCAGAACAAAAAATAATAATAAGAACAAAAAAACCAGAGGAACAACCCGGCACGAGCGAAAAAACCGAGGTACACGGGCGAAAAACAAAGAACAACAAGACAAAAAACTAAACAAAAAAAAAACTAACAAACTAAACCAATAAACAAAAAACAACTCAGAATGAGCGGAGGACCTTGGAACCCTGGCGAGAAACAAAAAACAAAACCAACAAACAAAAAAGACACTCAGCATGAGCTGGTGACCACGGGCCATAGCCAAAAAAACCCCACCAAAGACCAAAATCAAGGCGACAGAGTCCACTGAAGACACGGAGGCCGTCCAGGAGGACAGCAGAGTCCACGGAGGACGGTAAAAGTCCACGAAGGGGCGATGGCCGTCCAGAAGACGGCAGAGTCCACAAAGAAGCGAGGGTGTCCCGGAGGAAGACAAAAGTATTGGAGCTCCGAAAGACGTCCCGAAGGACGACGGAAGGTACGAAGCTCGTCCAGGAGTGCCGGAGGACGTCCCGGAGGACAATAGAAGCCCCGAAGCTCCGGTGGTTGTCCGATAGGACGACAAAAGGTGGCACGAAGATCCGGAGGTCGTCTGACAGGACGACTACAGGTGGCACGAAGATTCTGAGGTCGTCCGACGGGATGACGACAGGTTGTACGAAGATCCGGAGGTCGTCCAGGAGGACGACGACAGGAGGCACGAAGACTTGGAGGTCGTCCGGCAGGACGATGACTAGAGACACAAAGACTTGGAGGTCTTCCAGAAGGATGACGACTGGAGGCACAAAGATCTGGAGGTCCCCCGGCAGGACGACAGTAGGAACCACGAAGATCTGGAGGTCGCCCGGCAGGACGAAGACGAGAACCACGAAGACTTGGAGGTCGATAATGGCAGCATCATCTTGTGAGGAGGCTTCTCTTACGACAGGAAAGGACAGCGGAGCAAAATTGATGGATAGATTTAGATAATTGGATCAACATACAGGGTGATTGCCTTGTATGAATTTGTATTTATAATTTTATTGATATTGTTGTACTATAATGTTGTGGCACTATTGTGGTGATGTATAGCAGAGTCCAGTGGGAATGTGTTTTGTTTGTTTTATGTGTTTTCCATGTCCATTGCAACCAAATTTCCTCCTTTGGGATCAATAAAGCAAACCTTACGTTAGCTTAAAAAACAGTTTAGTTGCAAAACACATCTAGGAAAAGGTTTCCTTTTGGTAAGAGAAAGCATTTAAAGAACTAGCAAAAAAGCTGCATTGGTATAGTTCAGATCAAAGCATATTCGTGTGTTCAAATAGTCCAAAGCACAGACTTCCAATTAGGAATCTGAACTATGACTGGAAAATTAATGTTCAACTCATCCAGTCTGCCTGAGCGTGAGGCCGATTGAAATTACCTCCTATAATAAAAACCTTTAAGAGGACATTAAATGTATTTCTGAGTTTTTGTACTTTTCTCCAAATAGACATGTTCTGATGTAATACTCTCCTTTCAAATGCTGTGTTTTCATCAGCTGTAAGAATAATAGAAATAAAGGCATGAAAACATCAAACTGTGACTAATTAATCTATATAATGTTTCATTTAATGAACAGATAAAATTATAATTTACAAATGTATGTGGCTGATGTACTGATTTAAAAAAAACATCTCTCAACTCCACTAAAAATAATCTTTGTGTAGACCTTTCTAAGGGGTATTATTGAACACCATACAAAGGTATGTAAAAAACAAAATGTATTTATCCTTTAGAACGAATCAAATTGTGCTTGCCAAGTAGTTTTCCTCCAAATATTATTTTGTCTTTTTTCTAATTAAGTAAGCACTTTCTGTCCAATGTAGCCATTAATAATACAACAACAAAAAAACTGCTTCTATAGACAACATGTGTTATTTCTTAATTTAGTCCAAGATATCATCTGATTTAAGTCAGTGGAAAATTACCATACAGAACAACAGGACTATAAAGGCATGCCAAAACTCAGCTGAGCATCAAAGGGACGTGTTCATTCAGAACAGTTGAGCTCTAAATGAGTCACAGACGTCTTTCGGGAGGGACAGCCTGTTGTTTCTCGAAATGGGACACTGAAAAGGCAAACAGATTACTTATTAATGTGTTGATTTGATGGTTGTGTTTGTCCCTTTCCTCAAACTTCCACTACAAATGTCGTAGGACCTCATTTTGGCTGTGTCAAAAAAGAAGTGCCACATGGACAAAGAAGACCAAGTCAGCTGCTCTCACATAGACAGGGCTTTTTAAAGGACATACAGGTTTAGCTTTGGAGAACCTGAGGAGGATAAAAAGAGAAAGGAAATCAGAGCTGTGGAGTGAGTGGCGGTGTAAGGTCATGAGTGACAGCGGGATGGGTGCGAGCAAAAAAAGCGAAAGAGAAGGATCTTCAGCACTGCTTTATTTTGCCAGGGTGTAGGCTGATGTAAACAAACACAGAGCTTAAGCAAGCTTTTGATCTTATGATCCGTGAAATCTTCTCGAAGAAAACAGGAAAATTAGGCCTCGCTGAGGAGAAGGAGGTGGGGCACAGTGGGCAAAAGGCTTGTTGGAGAACATATTTAGCAGGAGATGCAGAGTTTCAAGCTAGTAAGCGAATGTCCCCCATGGCTTAATTTGACCCGGCTTAAAATGGTCTTCCCTGAATATTTAACCCCGAGGAACTCATGAAGACTGGTTCTTGTTCAATTTGTTGTTTTCCAATCAAAGTTAAAGAGTCCTAATTTATTGTCCTTTGTCAATGGTAAGTCATTGTAAGGTAAAAGACTGTTCAGCAGGGGCAACACGGCAGTTGACAAAGCGGAAAAATCATTTTTTTAAATTCATTTTTAAATGTGGATCTCATTGAGCAAATCTGATTTTCATCGCATGGCCAAATTGTCTGAATCGTGTTGACATTGCATTGTCAGCTCAAGGGGATAGAGGTGGGGTGTTATGTGCTGCTGGGTGATAAAAGTGGGATAGGGAGAAGGAGGGGGAGGCTACTTGAAAGACAGAAAAGAGAGAATCAGTTTCTTTGCCCACAAGCTGCACATTTAAAAAATGTTTTCCCCTCACGTAGCTCCCTGGTAGGATATGTGAGTTTGGTACAGAGGTGAGCAAGCTTACCCCCAAACCTCCCCCGGTGGAAAACTCGTGCCCAACAGCTATTCATTTGAACTTCAGTGAGAGGCAGCCTTCTTGTGAGGACTTGAAACAGGCATCTTATGGAAGCTGTTAGATGTGCCCAGGCTTGCTTTCTTTATCTGATGTGATGTGAGGCTCACTTTTGTTTGATGAATCCATACATGGATACAAAACTAGTATCCTAGGATGGAAAAGAGAGAGATCAGGAGCAAAAAGGGGAAGATTGGAGAATGAAGACAGTGACATTGTGGCTCAGCCACACCTGTTACACCGTGTTACTGAGCGTGGCGACAAAAGACAAAAACACACATTCTGTCTTAACTTTCTTTATGTACAAAGTGTTAAATATCTTGGATTGTATTTTTCTCTTTTGTTGATTTGGCATCTAAATCTACATGGGCGTGTATCTGTTTTTGTAGGCGATACAAGGATACATATCTTAAAGCATTAACACGCATAAACCCCAATTCAATTCAATTCATTTGTATGCAATTCGGTTATTTATATAGCACCTATTCACAACATATCATCTCAAAGTGATTCACAGGAAAAATCATTAAATTCAAATCATGACACATTCCAGTTGATCCTAGATTTCAAACAGTCCACCATGTTAAATTTATTATTCATATGAAATTGAAAAGCTTTTGATCTAAGGAATCCCATCGGATTCCAGTAGATGATAGAATGCTTTGTGTTGTTTACTTTACTGCGATCCCTCATACTGAGCCTGGATGTAGCGACAGTGGACAGGAAAAACTCCCCTTTAACAGTAAGAAACCTTCAGCAGAACCTGGCTCAGTATGGGCAATCATCTGCGGGGACCGACTGGGGGTTTAAAGAGACGAAAACACAAAAAGAATCAGAAATGTTACATCCTTATGCAAGCCGATCTTTTATATTTTTGCAGAGTCCGATACAAATCTTACATGATTTTGAATGGTGGATGGAAATGTTTACGCAGCTAATGATTTAATGTGATCATGAATTTAATATTGCTACCACACAATAATGTGTTTTGGGTCTTTTGATGGATGTGTACGATTCGCTGTTTCACCTCTGAGTGGAACATGGTGAGATGGTTCTGCGCTGTTGCTGTGTTTAATATGTTTTCATTTGTGTTTTACCCAGTCTTCATATGACTCGTCCCTCCCAAAATAATTTTCCTTTAGTACAAGAAGTGTTTGACATTGGTTCACATTGACAGTGTTCGTCGCGTATGTGTTACGCTAAACTTTTCTTTGTGCCCCGAGTAATTGTGCATATATATTTCCTAGTGAACCTGAGAGACCCACCAATAACCTTGTCACGAATAAGACCACCAGATTCATCTCTGTGTAATATCCTCTCCACTCATGAAACTCAGACACTGTTCTGACTACGCTCCATACACATGGACCACTCCAGCTCCCTCAGTGCACCTACCTCTTCACCGTCACTCATCATCTGCCTTAACAACCCCGGATTCCACCCCCCTCCCCCTGGCCTCACCTTCCTCCATCTATAAGTAAGTTCTCTTCTGATCAGTTGCAATCTCCTCCATATCCCGTCACTAACTCTGCGTTTCCACCCAGTTCCCAATTCCTTACGAGCAGTTCCCTTCAAGCAGTAAGTAGTAAGCAGCAAACATATTAAGTTTTCTCAAATCTCCACTTTGGCTTTATTTTTGTAAACGGGCAAATTTTTGTGCAAAGAAAAGGTCACAATACATTAAGAATAGTGCTGATATGATGAAGAATAATATGATGCTAATAGGGAGAGGGGAAGCAGCTGAGAGTGCAGTTAGAGACAGAGGGATTTAAAAATAATAAATGGTATAAGAGGAACTAAACATGGAACTTAAACTATAAAGTACTGCACAGCCAGAACACCACTACTTACGAGAAAGCTAAGAAAAAAAAGAGGAAAATGTTAAATAGAAAGTCCATAAGGACCAAAATAAAACAGGAAGATTCTAATAAGAAACCAAAGAAAACTCTTAAGTGACAAAAACAATCAACCAAAGAACCCCCCCCCCCCAAGAATCTTGGTTTAAAAGTTTTTCTATGACAATGGTCTCTGTTTTGATACACATGTCTGACACATTTGTCACATTGGTTTATTTAAGAATAGCTCTGTTGTATTATCTTTTTAAATATTCGCTTTATGAAAAAATGTAATAGTTTTATCCTATTGTTTTTTATTTATGTTCTTGTTTTTGCTCTCTCCATTTGAGCAATGATTTTTATATAACTTTTCCACATGAGGCTAAATTTCTTCATACTTATCACAAAAATAATACACTGCCGGGCAGCTGGCTCAGGAATGGCTTCTATGTTAAGAACAACTTGGCTGTTTGTAAATGGCAGCTAAACTGTAGAAATGTAAGGAATAGGCATTGCAAGCTTCAAACTGGTGTGAAATTTTTATATTTATTAAAATAATCCAATGATGTTGATGTTGTAAAACCATAGCCCTTTTACAGAAGCTTAACACCGTAAACATTCTAATACCAGACTCTCTCCCAAGTAAGTAAACCCTTCATTTACATTGATAGGCTACTCTTCAACTAGGTCAGGACCAACAGAGCACAAAAAATCAGTGAAAAACTTTTCACCGACTTGTGAAATGCCATCTGTGGTCAATAAAAAAATTAGGAGATTATTATGGAGTATTTTGTGTTGCTGATGCCTTTCTCCACAAACACAAAAGTAGTTAATCCATCCATCCATCGTTATTGGAGCATTCCCTCCTCTTGAACAAGCATGCGGCTAAAATGGGGTTGGCTTACAGCATAAAGTTGAATTTCCCAGCAGTTCCTTGTCCTGAGCGATCGTGTTTCAAATGTGAAAGTGAAGAGATAAAGGAAACAGCTCCCTAAACTATTAGGTTGTTAAGATGGGTTAAAACATAAAGCTTCAAGGTTTAGATGCAGCTGATATTTGGATAACTCCAAGCGCTAAATTGAATAAACCAAACCTCAATGCAGATCATGTTTTAACTGGCTGCGTGTTGTTAGGAAGGATTCCATTAATTTTATTTCTAACAGAATACATTTTAGTTATAAGGTATTTCCTGAAAAATAAAATCTAATTAGAGCTGGGGCAAATACAATAATTACCAGCACTATGACTGAGTACAATTACTGTACAATCTATTTACCCATCTGTCTGTTTTCCTTATATTTGTAAGCCAAAGCTCAGCCCCTCTACAAGGGACTCTTATTTTAGCTGCTTTTATCTATAATCAGTTTCTTTCATTTATGAGACATATGTCATGTTCAGTAAACCTCCTTTTCCACTAGAATAGATCAGAGCAAACATCTCATTACTGCAGACAAGGCTTTATTCCATGAATCCATATCTTTCTCTGACCTGGCATAAAATAAAAAACAAAAAGCCACTGAGGTACTTGGTTTCTCCCCATGTGACAGACTCACCATCGACCTTTTTGATGTTACACAATAAACTTTTTTTTATATGTGAAAGAGGTGCTATGTGTACAGTAGAGACTTTAATATGAGTTATGCACTGCTGGAAAAGAAAATTGGCTATAGAAGCTTTATGAACACAATAAATGTCTCAGTCTGTAATTTGGCAAGGTGCGACCTTAGAAAAGCCACAGGATGTCACTCTGGTGCAGACAACTCTAACTTTGACCCAAAAATAGCAACTAAATCCGTATAATTTGAGGGAAAAGAATCTGTAGGAGTCTTTCTGTAGGAAAGGTGAGAAATCTGGAGGCAATGAAAACCCTTTCCAAAGGGTTGCATGTGCTTTAAGCAGTAATTTACTTTTAGCATTTTTATGTTTTATTTAGCTCTGTTTCCTGAGATGGCTCTTTTGTGCGCAGTCCAAACATTTTAGAACTGCTTTTAAGCAGAAAAAACGAAGTAAATACAGGGAAATTTAGGGCTGCATAGTATTGAGGAAAACATATAGTAATGATAATAATAATAACAAAGAACAATACAATAATATAATAATACCACTAACCCAGATATTTCTGGCTGTTTAGTATTAGTTTTTTTTCCATTAAAATATTTCATCACTGTCTGTAAGCATCATGTAATATCTTCGCCACTAAAATAGAAATCAAATGTTGGTTTTCAGGTTGGTGAAAGTCTAACCAACATGCCAAACATATTACTGACATGCAATATTTAAATACCTTTTTTGCATGCATTTAGCAGTTTTTGTAAAAAAAAAAATTAAAGATTGAAATAAATAGAATCTGCTTTTTACATATATTTTATATAGAAATGCTTGGATTAGATTCAGTAAAAAAAACTAATTATTCACAGCAATGGGATCTATTGTGTCTTAGCGGCAGTATGCAGGAGTTGGAGGAGTCAAGAATGATCTGGGTGTGGAACTGAAGGACGTCAACTGAGTTTCTTCATCAATGAAGTTGATCATATATAATCTTATGTCTATTTATTTATTTAGTAAGTTTAATTTTCCAAATGAAAACTAAGAAGTATAGTGTGAAAGTAATTTGTTGACTATATTGGGAAAATTGCCTATAATATTGCCAAACTCTGGTTACAATTCTTGTTCTATTGTAAAGTACCAATTATTTTTAATATGTAGTTTTTCTGTAACACCAGCAGGTGGCACACACCGAATCATCAACCAAGGATTTGTGCTTGTCATGTGAGCATGAAGTAAAAGAAAAACAAATACTTATAAACAAACTTGTTTTTCATACCAATTTGTCCTGGAGTAGTGTAGCACGCACATTAGATTGACCTGCTTGTATTATGTTTTTTTCAAGGACCTCCTGAAGGTATTGGCAAAATGTCTACCAGCTTTGCGCAGATATGTACTAAAATGTATGCGATTCATCTGAGTAAATTAGTTTAGTCAGTCTGATTGCATGAAGGGTATCTGTTAATATCAGTGTTCACATATTTTTTTCAGATAAACAGATTTAGACTTGGGCAGGGTACATTTGGTACTACCCTATAATCTTTCCATATGTAAATGATGGATTAAATCTCTGAAAGTAACTGGTTGCATCCAATTTTATTTGAGGGTGTCAGCGTAAAGTGGCCTACTGTTAAAACTTTGAAAACCTATATAAAGGGAGGCAAAGGTTCAGCAAAAATAAAAGATGTTTTACCTATTCTTTGTACATTTATGCACTATTGTGCCAGGATCCATTACAAATTATAATAAACTACATTGAAGTTTCTAGTTGTAACATGACATTTTTGAAAGGTTTCAGGATTATAACAACATCACAAGTGGAAATTTTAAAGAAAAAACTTTACTGTCACTGAAATGTGCTTTTCAAGCTCTTAGCTCTACCTCAGATTTAGATGTTTTGTTTTTTTCCAACGATACAGCAAATGTATCAATGCTGAATACCCAAAATGCCACGACACATTTCAGGTTTTATGCCCTGTTGTCTGCAATGCTTGCTGTTTGGCTTTGTATGATAACGAATCAAAGCCTTCTCGCTCTAAGTTTGTTTTCCACTTGAAATGCAGTCTTTTTGTGTTTGTTGCTCTTTGAAAACATTTTGTTTTGAAAGTGGGAAAAAAAAGAGCCCTGAAGATGACAGGCATCGAGTTAAAATGGCCATGTAGCAAAAATGTCACCAAAAAAAGCACATTTTGCATTACTTTTGATGGAGATCCGCCTTTTAATAAGTTCTTTACCAGAGATCTTTTCAAATCCCAAAGAAAGAGAGAAAGGGCAAAAGACAGCAGACAAAAGAACCAAAACGCAGAGACTTCACTTTTCCCTTGAAGATGTTAAAATTAGTGTCTTAAAAAAAAAATCAAAGGCTCAACATTAAACGCTGAAAGATGCTTGAAATGTCGACACTGCAGTGTTTTAGAAAAAAGGACATAAGATGAGAGATACTTGCAACAGACTTTGGTGTCACTTCAAAGCCTTGACTTTAAGAAAGTGGGCTAATATAAAACTGATAGAAGAATCTTTACCTGGCTCTGTTGACCTCGTCAGCTACACATCTCAGAACAATGCCTTCACACCAGGAGGTAAGGTGTGGGCTACGCGGTCTGTGGGTCAAGGGAGTTTTGACGTATAACCCTTGAGGGCGTCTTTGGTCTCTTGCTTTATGACGGCTTCTTTCTTTCTTATACTTTTTCTTTCTTGTTATGCTTCGAAAAAGATGGCCGCCTTTGAACTCTGCAGCAGCTATAGAAACGGTTGGAGTTCCTCCGCTTTATGGCCTGGCTGTCAGTGTCTGACTGGGCTATCGTGACGGGCCGACATCATTAGAGGCTGCCATACACAGGACACCTATTGACAGATTTGCTGACAGAGGGTAAATAAACAAAGCTCTGTGAAAGTGTGCATGTGAGGTTATGTTTGTTTTTTGGGGGGGTTTGGGGGTCATTTTAATTGGCTTGGCCTGCAAAGTTACGGTCATCGAAAAGCCCATGAGAAGCAAAGGCCTGATGGGTTCGGACTGGTGAGAACTCTCCTTTCATGTTTTGGATTTAAGACTTTGTGAACAAAATCAAACTTTTACATCTCTTGTCAGCCTTGAATCAGGGAGAATACGTCATTGTTGCTGAATGGAACACAATCGTAGTACCTTGGCCAAGTTTTTATACATTTTAATATACTTATTGGTAACTTATGTGATCAACCAACACAAAGTAGTCTTTTGTTTTGAAGTGAAAGGAAAAGACATTTCTTAAGTAAAACAAAAAGAATAGCCTAAATCTTTATTTGTCTCTTATAAGTAAAATCCAGTGCAGCAAATTCAATTTAGACGCTAATTCCCTAAGATTTCCTCTCTAAACATCTTTTATTGAAACAAAACCTAAGTTTTGCGAGTACCGGCTGTCTACTGTCACCATGTTTTCCTGAAAGAGGAGACAACGTTACTGTTTAGGTGTCATTTGATATAAATCTATTTAATAACCGAATACAGTTCTGTAGTTTGGACAAACACAGGCTGTGCTCTCTGGCAAACAGTGCTTCTGAATAAACCCAGAACTAAGACAGAGCTCGAGGGTCGATGAGGCAAAAGCAGGGTTAGAAATTTAGGCAGACAGATCAGAAGGTCAGACTTGAATCAGGAGTCAGGGATCAAAAACATGATCAGGCACGTGAGGAAAGAAACAACATCAAGGATCTAGAGGGCGAGCCTGGCGGCAGAAGTCCAGAATCCATTAACAAGGTCGGATTACAGGTATTCAAAGAATCGAGGTATCCAGAGAGGGAAGCAAGACAAGGAGACCAAGAAACAGAAAAAAAGCTTATAAAAAAAACCCTAAAGAGAGTTGGTTTCAGGGCCTGTTGCAAACAAAGATGTGCAGGTGTGATGAGTGAGCACTGATGAAGTCGGGAAATCTAATCAAATCAGCTCTGAGAACAGAGCAGCAGAGGAAAACAAACCAACCACTTTGCCAGAACTGTAACAGCATAAATCTGTCTGCATGGTCTCTATTAAACTGACTTTATTTTCTGTATTTATTTTTTCCATTGTGTGGGGCCTTAAGACAACCTTTGCTGTGAATTGGCCCTATATAAATAAATAAGATTCAATTAAAAACCTTTCACTTAACCTTGTTTCTTTTTATTGCTTAATGAAATGAACACACCAGCAGGTTAAAAGCAGGGAAAGATTGTACAACTGTAGTCCAAACCTGGAACAAATTATGGAGCACTCATTATTCCATCAAATTTTAAACGGAAAGAACATTGCACAATTGCAAAGCTACAAGGCGTTCCATCTAAACCATTTGGCTGGACAGAGGGAGATTTATACAGAGAGACGGCCAGGAGGATCATATTGATTCTGGGGAAGCTGCAGAGATCTACTCCTCAGATGTGAGAATATGTTGACAGGAAAACCTGCAAATCTTGACTTTTTGGAAGATTGGTGAGAAGAAATCCATTGCTGTGAGAAAGCCAAAATTGTCTGAAGTAATTCTGAGAGAAAATGTGGGAAAGAGTTTAGACTTAGGTAAAAGTTCAGGTTTAGTAGTTTAACAACCCTAAATGTTCAGCCAGATATACAAATTTATAGTTTGGATCAAAGAAGGGCTGCATGTTACAAAGGCCAACTGAAGGTGTAAACCTAAATAGAAATTAAAAAAAATGCTCTCCATCCACTTAGATTCAGCTTGAGCTATTTTGCAAAGAAAAATAAATAGCAAAATGGATGCTTCTAGAAAACTGTTAGAGACATATCGAAAAGATTAATAATATATACTTTATTGATCCCTTAGGAAATTGTTTTTGGTGTAAACCACATCGAGGCAGTCATTTTTGCAGGAGCCAGGTAGGCAGTAGCGCAAAGGGTCTTGCCTAAGGACCCACACTGGATGCTGTGGTGTATTTTTGCCCTGGGCTGGATTCAAACCCATGACCTTTGGAATTGGAAGTCTGGTGACATTCCAATGGAGCTATCCAGCCGCTAAATACAAATTAATACAAGACTTTTCAGACAGATTTTTCTTTACACATTAATTAAACGTATCTTTACCACACAACAATTATGCAATACTTTGTGTTGATCTTTTAGATAAAATCCCAAATTAAAGTTTATGGTTGTAATGTAACGAAGACATTCTAGAAAGATTTAGGAATCAGTAAAAAAAAAGAACAGCGCTGGTACTGTACATGTGCAGCCTCTTGTTTCCTAACAACCCCCGTGAAATGTAAAACCTTTCTTCTTATAAAAGTTATTTTTTATAAAGACCTAAATATTCTAGTCTTCGTAACTTCAAAGAACTGACGATGTTCGCAAGTCCACATCCCTGCGAGCGCTCTGCTTATCCCCGCTCTTTTATTTTGGCGGCCCCTTCAGTAAATATGTGCAATGGCCCCTCTTTTCAAACAGATTCGTTTTCCATGTATTTATTTTAAATGATTATTAGCTGGCCAGGCAAGAAAGAGGGTTCTTATGCTAATCCACCGGAATCGCGAAGGCATTTCCTTTTAATGCCCACTTAAAGGGCCATTCTTTAACGACTATTTGCCTCACAGTCTTAACAAATGAGCTGTGCACCCCAGACTCCTCCACGCTCATAATTTTATCGCTAACAAGAAGATACCCCCCTCACAACCTCCTCACCCCCCACCCCCGCCCCTTCCGAGCACCCCGCACCCATCCCTCTTTTTTTTTTTCCACTTTGATCCCAGAATGTGTTTTTTGAATCTGCTGGTTGTGTATACGAACATCAATAGAGCCACGCTTGCCAGTGCTTGTTTTCATTATTTTTCAAAGAGATAAAACGAAACAACAGAGGGATGGGAGGAGATGAAGGAGGTGGCGGTGGGGGTGGGCGGCTACGTTGGGGGCGTGATGGGAGGAAGCACGGAGAGGGTAGGTGACAGTCCACGATGAGCTTCACATTGCTGGTGAGACAATTTGTGTCAACAGGAAGTCACATCGTTATCAGGTCGGTGCCTTGTTTATTACAATAGCTGACCTCCCCCAAGCTGGATCATTTACTTCAAATGGGTCGTTATTCTCTCTAAACAAACAATTATTTATTTATTTTATTGCATGTTCTGGTAATTCCAGGTCTGTTTAAAAGGTGTAATTGCCGCGCTAAGTCCAAAGCAGAGTCAGTCTTTGGTGTCAAAGTTTCCAGTGCATTGGCAAAGACAGACGGACCATTGCAAAAATAGACAGAATGCGCAGTGACACAAACCGTAAGCGTAAGTTCGGAAACGCAGCAACTTTGTTGGTTTCACCACAAATGCACAGCAGAAACCCCGCACCACGTTGAGATATAGCTTAGAAAAGTGTTGCCATTGTTTACAGTGCAACTAAATAAATAAGTTACTGTAGGTAAAGCACAAAAAAGACACGTTGAACACAATACAGGCTAACACAAGTGAAGAAACTAAACTGATTAAATGTATTGCTTTCCACATGAAGGACAGTAAAAAGTGTTTCCCACCTTGTTGGGGTTTTTTCACTCTTTTTTGTTTGTTGTTCATTTTAGATGATCAAGTAAAATGTTAATGGATGACAAAGATAAAGGGAGTAAATACAATTGACAATTTAATTATTTAAACTCTCCTAAAACAGCTTTTGGCAACAATTGACATCAGTTTTTTGTGATTAATGGAAATGGCTCTTTTAAACTTCTGTGTAGAAATGTTGTCTCGCTCTTATTAAGTTAATCGTTTTAATGTATCCATTATAATAACGGTTAATGGTTTCAGTGTCTCCATCATTATCATTGTGCTTATGCATTCTGAATGTATTCCCCATGTTTTAGTCATTAGAGGAACTTGTTATGTGAATTCCATAACAGTGTTGTCTGTGTACACACACTTATAAGAATGGGAGATCATCAAAAGCATAACGGACATGTCAAAGACGTACCAAGATTTGAGTTCTCTTCATTTGCCTACATTTACACCATCATAATTAGTTTTTCAACACAAAAACCAAACAAAAAACAATGAAACAACATTCATAGCAAAGTAAAAATCGGTGTGACAAAAGCTTCAATATCTTTTGATCAAAGCACCCGGTTCAACTTCGGGTCCTGTTAGCATTTGTCTAATTTGTTGCTGGGCACGACAACATTTGGAACAAGTCTCCCTGCAGGCGTTTTGAGCAACATATGTTTGATAGGGCTGCTATTCACTGGAGGTTATATTTTTCTATAGTGTCAAAAGCTCCACACGCTCTTTTCTAGATGTTTACAAAAGGTAAAAATAAGTAAAAAAATGAACTAACTGAAATACTAAAGTGCATAATATAAACAAATTTTTAACAGTTTAAGCTTTAAAATAAGGCCGTGTCACTGCTTATTTTAGGATCTTGTTATCATCAGAGTCATATTCTAGCTCACAAATATCTATAAAGATAAATTTGCCATGGGCTGGACTGTCTCATCTGTCCTAATTTTATCCCTCAAATAAATCAAACTAAAAATATTAAATTACATCGAAAAAAATTATTGACGCTGTTGATTACGATCAGTCAATAACTCCCAATTACATCAGGTGACCCAGAGGTTCGTTATAGAAAACAGAGTCAAGGTCTTATTGTCTGTTGTTAATTTTGTTAGCTCATATTTTTTATGTGCTGCACAGCTGTTACACAGCAAATGTACACTTGGGTATTTATTTTAGAAAGATCACCATATACTGCCTTATTCGAATGACCTATTTTCTCCTCTCTCCAAAACTGCAGAGTGAAATTTGTCCCATGTTTAAACGAATGAAAAAAGAAATCCTGAATTGTTCATTAAGAACCTCCTGGACACAACTCAACTTAAAAAATTAAAGTCAGACGTCGAAGAAAGCTTTTAACAGCCATTGTTCTAAAGTATCATTTTATTTGTTTGTTCAGTATTCCTTTGTTTTCCTGTAAAGCTCCTAGAATTACACTGGATTAGAACGAAGCTGCGCAAATACGCATGCCTGGCTTCACCTTGAAGGATCCTGGAGAGAATAGAAAGCGCTCATTTTACTTATTGCTTTGGATGTGAAGCGCACCTTCAGTCCACTTTGGCCGTTTCAATAGCAGCGAGGATTAGATAGTCTTTATCCTGAAAATTCAGATTATAGATAAGCGGCCGTGCGTTCGAAAGATCCCGACAGGTTTTTGACCTTCCCCCTCGGCCCTCTGTCCATCTATTGTGGCGCTCCTCGCTGCGGCTGTGGTGAACGGGGTTTGAAGTTTTCTCCACAAGCATAATGAGTGACGGGGCTTCTTTGATTCCTGGAAAGCTTTCATCTTCAGTCAAGGTCCCTACTGGAAGTGTGCACTTTCTCTTTTCCCTGTTCTGCTTTGTCTCTTGTCTTGATGTCTGATGGCGAGAGATGGAGAAGAAGATCTTAAACATGGTCCCCATTCGATTACCAACCTCCTGTCTGTGATTATTTCCATGGATTTTTGCGTTTTATAGTTAGGATACCATAACTGAACCGCGGAAACTAATGTTGCCTGTTGTCACAGTGTGTAAGAAAGTTAGCTTCGATCGCTTCTGCTTTTGCAGCAGCTCAAACTCATTACTGCCTGAGCTTGTAACTTCCCTCAGAGAGAAGGTTTTTGGAGGGCTTTAGGAGCACAGCAAGTCACTTGGAGGCAGATTTCTTTTATTTATTTTTTGGTGCAAAGATTTAGGGTGATAACAAAAGAAAGGAAAGTTGAAAGCATTTGTTCTTTCTCTGCACTTGCACCCTCAGTCTAGGGTTCTAATCTGTTATTGTTTCAGACCCAAACAGAGTCAAAGGAGGTAGAGATCAAAACAAATGACTATCAAGCTTTCAAACAAGCACCACCCTGCTATGATTCCAAATGCTGACTGCGAAAGAGGGAGAAGAGAGTCAGAGTCAGACGGGTCGCGCATTGTTTCCAGTCACTTTGATGCGAGACTTAAAACGCTTGGAGGGGAAAAAAAATAAAATAACTATATTCAAACATCCAGTAAGAAAGAAAGAAAGAAGAAGGAAAAAGGAGAAGACGGAGAGGAGAAAGGGGGCACGGCGCGAAACATGCTAACGCCGTTTGCATGCGTGAACTTGCCTTTGTTCCGTCAGTGGTCCGGCTGATAACCTTTATTAGGCCTGATCTGGAATTAAACTTGTGGACCAGCAGCGCTTTGAAGCTACAACAGGCTCTTTTCCTGTTTGTGCTGTAAATGCAGGTTGTGGTGCGGAGATAAAGTACTTCTGAAGGATATTAGGACTTGAAAGTCCCTCGGCTATTCTTTGGTACATATTTGATGTTGTTCTTTTGCTCCTTGGCTAAATTAGCATATCTCTTTCAAAACCCTCTCCACAGCCTCCCCACTGATAAATATAATCCTCCGCCATCATGTGTTCACTTAAAAGTCATGAATGATGGAAGTACATTGTGCTCACCGCTGACACATCAAAGTGCGATAACACGATTAGCAATGATGACTCGAGTTTGTTTCCACCCTTCCACCTCCCTCCCCGCTCGTCCTCCTCATCACCACCAATAATTTGCTTCTTGCTGTATTTTTATCACTTTCATTTCCGTGCACATCACAGCCGCTGTTTCAAAGTCGTCGTACCAGTTGCGGCGGGGTGACACAACCTTTGGTTCAGTTTGCTCACTTTCATTCAGCCTCTCAGCCGAAAATCTTTCCATCGGCTAAATTTAGTACGTATCACATCATCCTGCCGCTCCCTTCACTCTCTCTCTCTCTCGGGCTCTTAGTGTGTGACAGCTTCTTCTTCACCGTTTTTTCTTTTGTTTTCTTAAATCGAGCAATGTTTGCCGGGTTAGGGGGCAAATGCGCTGAACCACTGTGAATGAGTCTGTAAGTAAAAGTGCAAGGCACACGTTCTGGCTCATCAGAGGGTACGCGTCAAAACGGAAGACGGTGACAGCAGCATTGTGATCTATTATTTAACCCCCTCTGTTTTTGATCACGGGCGCATGGCGGAGTGATGATCATGCAGATTAATGCTTTTTCTTCAAGTCACAGTGCTAAACACCTTTGCTTTTCATGTTTTGAGATTTTTGATACGTTTTGCACATTTAAGAACGAGCAAGCATCAGGATTTTTCTGTTTAAAAAAAGATATGTTAAGCCTAAACTGATTAAATTGATTATTTTGCACATAAAGGGAAGTAAAAAGTTGTTTCCCACCTTATTTTCCTTGGTTTTTTATTTAATTTTTTTTTCATTTTAAATGATCAAATAAAATGTTAATATAGGACAAAGATAAAGGGAGTAAATACAAATGACTATTTAATTATTTAAACACTCCTAAAACAGGTTTTGGCAACAATTACCATCACTCTTTTGTGAATAATGGCAATGGGTCTTTAAAACTCCTGTGTAGACATTTTATCTCACTCTTATTAAATTGGTCATTTTAATTTATCCATTATAATAACAGTTATTTGTTTCAGTGTCTCCATCATTATCAATGTGCTTATGCATTCCGAATGTATTCTCCATGTTTTAGTCATGAGAGGAAGTTCTTATGTACAAAATAATTGAATAACTTTCAAATGCAAGATTTGAAAAATAGCCACGAAAATCAAGCCTTTTAAAATAATTTTCAAAAACTGGTGCATCGTGTAGTTGTCTTTGATTCTGTTGACAGGTGCTCTCACCAGCGGACAGCTTATTTTTGCATGCCAGATTTCCCATGTGTAATTATGAGAAGGAGTTAAAACAGTGTAAGCACTTTATATTATTCAAGTTGTCTTACAAGGACATTTTTAAAAATACTGAAGAAATCATTAAGCTTGAATACCAGTTTGTATTAATAGCTGTTGTCTCATGTTCTCTTTAACTGTCAATATGCTTTTTTTGCCTCTCCAATTTTTAAATTATTTTTATTGCTTTGACATTGTTTTGGAACCAGATATTGTAGCATTTTAATTACTAACAGCTAGCTTTTATTCATTTCATTTTCCACCTTTCGGGCTAATTCCAAAACATCAAAGAGGTAGTTCAGGTACTTTATTAGCCAAATTATTTCTGAGTGGGCTGAAGGGACACACCAATCAGAGCTAATCTCGTTTGATTCCAAACATGAATGCTGCTCCCTTTAACCTTAAACACTCAGCCGTGCAATTGTTCAGTCAGTAGACAGAGAAACTGCGTAATTAGCGGAAGACCCCTTCATGAATTGAATTAGCATCACCTTTGTCCTCTCACCAAGAGTGTAGCCCTAATTATCCGTCTGCATGTTCCAAGCGAGGCTATCCACGACGCAAAGGAGGGCCTTCTGGTGGCCCTCACTCTCTGATTTGCCACACAACAAAATGTTCAGAAAGAAAGACTTTTGTTCTGAAAATGAGGGCAAACTCTCGAATGCTAATTGAAGTCTGTCTGCAGATGGGTCTCGTTAATTTTACACCACGGGGTCACGTCGTAACCCCTTCGGCGTGACCCTTTGATTTGTGTGTTTGTGGACATGGGAATGTTTTAGGTGAGATCATTTCGAGGAGGGGAAGAGGGGGTGTGACGATCCAAATGCAGGGTGCCCGCACAGCGTCCAGTCTACGCTCTTATTAAAAATGCTAATGCATCTCCTTTGTGCTTTGATGCAGGTCGAACAATGGTGACAGTGTTTGGGGTGGTGGGGAAATGTTACCGTGAGACGATGTAATCCTTTACTTGCTGTCCTGCAGTGACACCCAGCTGAGCGCTGTGACTGTCCAAATCAATCATGTCGCAGGGAGCCACCATGAGTCCACCGGCTAACAATCCCCCCTGCTCCTCAACTTCCAAGGCTGAGAAAGTCTAATTAGCTTCCCCCTCTCAACATGCTTCAGAAGGAAGAAACCAAGAATGGCACAAAGAGAGTGACTTTTAAACACACAGGCAGATTACGCAGAAAACCCGCCAAAAAGCCTAACAAACTACAAATTGATCAAGAAAGAAAAAAAAACATGAAGAAAATTAAAATTTGTATTATTACTTAGTTCTAGAGGTACAGTGCCTACTAAAGTACTATTTCCGTATGAAAATGTTTATATCTTGTCACAATAACAAAAGTGATAGCTTTGATCAGCTCAAAGAACAGTGTTTGCAAACAAAAATCTTAAAAATGATCTTCTTACAAACGTTGGATTCACGATTTAGTACACATGGCCCATCTGAGTTATTTTGTATTTATTAGGGGCATTTGTGAACAAACCAAACAATGAAGACTAAGGGACACAGCAGGCAAGTCAGAGATGAGGCTGTAAAATGTTATCAAAGCTTTCAACATCTTGTCCAGATTTTTTTATCACATCCTCCAAAAATGTAAGACCATAAAACATTACTGCAAAGCCAACCCAAAATGGCCATACGTCAACAATGACAGGCTGGTAGAGAAGACCAGTATATTCAAGGAGCTTGACTTGGCGGAAAAAAAAATGTTCCGATGAGGCTTATAATGAATCAAGAGTAGCTGAAATGATGCTCCAGATGAGATTGTCATCCGAACAATATTCAGCTGTGAACTGGACAGATCTTTAATTAAGGAGTGGCAGGGTGAAGAAATCCATTGTTGGATAAAGCTGTACAATGCGGCATGTGGATGGTGTGGGGTGGGGTTTGGGGTCTATCTGTACACATCCTCCTAAACAAAGTACTGTCAACCAAAGAGTGGCTTTGGTTTTCAAAAAGGGCAGGGAATCTGTTCACAGGTGATGAAGTGGATTAAGTTAAAAATCTAAAATCCTGAAAGAAATTGTGTTAGAAGTCACAATAACTTGTGTCTTGGTTAGGGGATCATCAGTGAGTCATCACCCTTAAATATACAGCCAGAGCACCAATCAGATGTTTTAGGGTTTATATAACAGCGTAATCTGGTTTTAGGATGGCCTGGTCAAAGTCCAGATCTTCATCCATTTGAAAATCTGTGGAAAAATTTCAAAAACTGATTTTTACAGATGGTGTCTTTCTCAAAGTAACCAAGACAACAAAATCTCTTTATATCCTTCAACTATTAGTGGTGCTGACCAAATGCATATAGAAATACACAATATGATGTCGGTTAACAAAACATCTGCTATACAATTCTTTTAGTCACTAAAAATAATCTGTCTATTACCGACAGATCCCTGCAGTGATATAACATACTAGCTGAGGGCAAACGGAGTATCAAGACATAAAAAAACAGTAGGTGGTTCTCAAGAGAATTTAAATGCTTTAGATTGTTTCTGTTCTGTGGCCTGACATTGACTTTCTACAAGATTTTGGATGAGTATGTAGTCAAGAAAGAGTGAAAGCACTGTCTTTCCAAAGGTTTTGCATATCCTCAAAAAATACTTGTCCCAAATGTTATATCATGGAAACTAAATGGGACCATGGCATATTAAGCTGTGTCATTAGTGAGTAGAAGTAGAAATATAGTGTTCGACATTATTACAGTTGATTAACTAATCATTAAAAAATATGTTGCAATTTTTTCTGCATGTTAAGTGGATGTTATCACAACACCTAGTAGGAAGCACGACAAAATCTACAGAAGGAAATCTCTTTGTGTGGAAAATGTTATAAAACTAGTTATAAAAAGAAACTGAGATTATACTGTTATTATATTCACACCCCCTGAACGTTTCAATAAATATCTATTAACCAATATTACCCATTACCTATAACCTAATCATACCTTGAACATTTCTATATATTGTAACATTATAACCACAAACATAAATATATTTCATTGAAATTGCATGTGAAAGGCCAACAAAAAGTGGTGTACAGTTGTGACATGGAAAGAAAATTATACGATCTAAAGAAAATGTACCATATCAAAAAAATTAAATACAGTGTGAAAATTTATTCAACCAAATCTCAGTCAAAACTTTGTGTAATTACAAGTTTTCTGTGGTACATCTCTAACGGGTTTGCATCTACTAACTGGAATTTTTGTCCATTCTTTTATGCCAAACAGCTCAAAATCAGTAAGATTAGAAGCAGAGTACAAACAGCAGTTTTTAGAAGATTATGTTTTTTGTATCAAACAATCATCCATAACTCTGGCTTTTTGTTTTGGGGTGTTGTCCTGCTGCAAGGTGAACCTGTACTTCAGTCTCAACTCTTTTCCAGGCTTTTGCTCATCACAGGACAGAGGAGCACAGAAAGACGAAAACAATCGGTGATCAGAGAGGGCAGAATAACAAATGTTTTTGTTTAGTAAAGCCATCGTGTGTAATATATACCTCATGATTTTTTTACAAGTATAACACGTTTTATTGCTCTTCAGTTAAAATATCTTGCAAAAATAATTTAGGAGATTTCCCTTATTATTACACCATGTTGAGGAGACTCCCATTTATCCACATACTTGTCTTAACAGGCAGTGTCACTGAAAGTGAATCACATCTTTTCACTTGCCATCCTCCCATAGTATGGCTCACTTTATATATATATATATATATATATATATATATATATATATATATATATATATATATATATATATATATATATATAGCGTTTTTTTTACCAAAATTTACAGGTATGTTTACCATGTTTACTCTACTTTCATCCTGCCGCAATCAGAATGTGACTCTGCCTTAACGCCGCTTCAATAAACAATCCTCAGCTTGGAACCATCATGGTTGTCACACCCTGGCGATCTGTCGCTCAGCTGCACACACACAAGGCTTGATACTATTTTCTTTAGTGAGATATGAGTGTGTGCGGTGCATGTGTGTGTGTGTGTCTGTAAGAAAGAAAAGGGGGTGCGGGAATTTGAAATGGAGGAGCTTTTATCAGCCTCTGAGTTGGAAGTCTTTGAGGGCCTCCTCAGAAGCTCAGCATTGCTTCCATTGTTCTATTTCTATCCCTCGCTTCACTCCTGTCACATGTAAAATCACAAAAGCATCCTTTACCCCCACACCCATACCCCCTCTCCTTCAGTCATACCTACCTCCCCACCTTTCCCCCATGTTCCAACGTCAGAGAAGCTCATAACCCACTTAGATTATTCTCAAAAAAACTTCACAACTTTACAGTGCTCTTGCTGCAAATGGAAGTTCAGGCAAACAAGTCATGGTGCAAAGCTCAGGTTGTGAACTTCTTTCAGTTTGAAGCTTGAAACAGATCATCTAATTTAACGCGAGCCGGTTCCTAACCCAGAAAATGGAAATGCTCCAGTGTTGTGTAGTTACAATGTGTCGCACGACGCGCACACTTGCTCACAGCCTTGTTGTTCTAACTCTAAGTAAGCTTCTGTAAATATGTGCCGCCACGTCATGACGTTTATCACCTCCCTAACCTCTAGGTGGTGGCTAAGGGGGTGGACAGAGTCTACAGTGAGTCTACGTGCCATCCTTTGGGAAAAATGTGCCCAAAAACTAGCTGCTACCATATCGCTCCTGAAGCATCCATGGGAAACAGTTAAAAGGCAATGAATTGTACCTGTGGAGACATAATTAGCGGCAAGCAGAACAAAGACAGCAATGTATGCAACACAAAAAAACTAAATAAAATGAGGCAAACTTGATTTTATTAATAAACAGATTGGCACAGTTAAAATATTGTGATATCCACAGTGTGTGATTGAGATCAGACAGCCCACCGCAGGAACACCATGCACCCACCCAGAGGACCGCAGAGGGGGTCTGGGGTAGAGCCCACACAGAGTAGAGCCCCCAAGGTACCAGGAGCAGCCCCCTACCAATCCTGCCAGGCCCCGGTCGTCCAAGCACGGGCCAGGGCCCAAACGCTTGAGCGCCTCCAGCGCCCAGCAGAGAGCCCCCCCAACACCCAAGAGGGATAGGTTACCCCAGACAGCCAGCATGGGTGGACCAACACACGCCCCCCAGCACTGCATCCCAGGGCCAAGTCGGGCCACGGTGAGTGAAACAACGAACAGTGAGGAAAGGCGAGGAGGGGGCAGGGCATGACCCCTCCAACACGGGAATAGCAGGGACAGGCAGAGGATACCAAGGCCCAGACCCAACCCCATCCACATTCATACACAATCATACATGCTCAGTCACTCACTCAGTCACTCACTCACTCACTCACTCACTCATACAGTCACTCAAGGTGCAGCCCAGTGGGCAACCCCCGGGACAAGAAGTGCCTCCACTGGCGCTGTCCCCACCCAGGAAACAGGGGCGGGGGAAGTTCCCTCCCCTCTCCCCTCTGGCCCCAAATATTGATAAGTAGGATGTAATTAAAATGGTAGGGGAGGGGATGTGGAGGGAAGCATGCCCCAGTTTGCAGACAGCGGGAGCTTCTCCCCAACCACAGGCCCTCAGTGTCAGGACATGCTAGGAGCCGGGAGAAGCGCAGAACCGGCAACGTGATCCCCGCTCTCCAGATGCCACACATCCCCCCGCCCCCAACCGCCCTGTATGTGGTGTGAGATTGTGTGGTATTTAATAGTGACTAATGAACATATGAACCAGCCAGGACTCTGAGAACCTCAGGTAGTGGCCTCCTGCTGATGCCCAGAGTCAGGAACAAACAAGTGGAGGCTTCATTCCAGTTTTATGCTCCTAAAGAGGTGAGACAGGTTTCAACTCTGCTGTTGTTTAAATCCAGGCTGAAAACAGCCTTATTTAACTGTGCATATAGCAACTGAGAATTTTATTACAATTATTATTATTTTATTTTAATTTAATTTCTTTTAAATTTAAAGCTGATTTTATTGTTTCGTTTTCTGATCTTTTTTCCTATGTAAAGCACTTTGAATTGTCTTGTACACGAGAATGTGCTATACAAATAAACTTGCCTTGCCTAATGTGCAATTAAGAATGAGGGAGAGTGGTTCGTGGAGTGCGGCAAAGCTATACTTCACCCCACTCCAGAAACCTCACCTTCCCCCCCCTTGTGGACTCTAGCCGGAGAGGAGAGGGAAGTAAGGTGTGTCAGACCGGGAGCAGAGGCCAAGAAGTGGCTGGGGAGAAAAGAGGATGGGGGGGTACTCACTGCATTCACTCTGGGTGGGAACATCGGCCCAGGTCCTGGCACCTCCAGCCCCCCTAATACCACCCCGCAAGGGAAAGATGTCCCCCCCCCAAAACCCAACACCTACAACCATACTCCTTTGTGGAATCCTTCGGACGTCATAAAGACCACAGAGCACCCTGCCTGAGCTGGGAGCTGGCAGTGATCAACCACCATGCCGGCATGTCCAATGCAGCCCAAACTCCCTGGACAAAGATGAACCCCACAACCACGCGCAGGAGGCACCCCGGGCACCAGAGCCCTAGCCCTGCGCCCAAACCCCTGCCTGGGCAACTCAGCAACCCAGCAAAAGACAGGCAGCCGTCAGGCCACAAATACGATTGCAGACCCCTGGACTAGATACATGCCCCATCAACCGGGAGCAATCCAACCCCCAGACCCAGACGTGCACGCCCCGCCCCCCGACACCCAAATTCCCCCAGAGCCAACTCTAGAGCAACCTAGAGCAGTTAATGTAATAGACAATGACCCACATACCTGGCTAAGAAATGGAACTAATTAGAGAAGACGAGAGATTGCAGGTATCAGTCAGCTGATGTTTTGAATAGGCAGACATTGCTTCAATACTGAAATTATCTAAGACAAGGTTTCTAAACTGATTAATAGATAAGTTCTTCCTTGTTTTCCATTTCAGGGAAATAGTTTTCTTTGCAATACATAGGGGAGTGAGTACTATAGGTGATAAATTGTGATTTGATGAGAGCAGGCTCTACCTTTCTCACAGCACATAGACTAAAATACTCATAGACCTTGAAAACATCTGCCTGCAGGTTTGCACCCATTAACAGGGCATTACAGTGTGACATCTCAACTTCAAGAGTGTCTTACCTTCTCCCCTTCAGTCCCTGGTTTGTCTCATCCTCCTGAATTGTTTTCTGTTGCTTATCCACTGAATGCTTCAACTCTCTTTCTTTTTTCTCAGTCCTTGCTGTCATCATCCCTTCACCAACTTCCTGCCCCTAGGAGCACACTGACTTCAGGTTTCTGGTGATGGAAGACAGAAATCAAAGATCACTTGCCTATTTTCTTCAAAATAACCTAAGCACGTGCATTAGAAATCCCTTGGTGTTGCTTCTTTTGCACTTCTGAAAGGATATTTGCGATTTGATAAGTTACAGCTCTTTACAAAAGTTTCATCAATGTCCAGCACTTTGTATTCCGTCCTGTCACAGCCAAGAACTTTGGTTTATTTTATCAGATTTCATAAGTCAGAGCAACACAAATATGGCAGCAAAAATGGAGAGGTTATGTTCTGAACCTGAAATATCACCCTGGGAATTTCTACCTTTACGTGTGTTTTAAAGATAACCTAAAAAATGCTTCAGATTTGTAGCTCTAATGAAAAGGAGAGCCACAGTACAATTAATTTATTAACAATTCTATTAAATCAAAGGTAAACCGCTAAGGCTTACTGGAGACCAACTAAAAACTTATTTTCAGAGTGTCAAGAGTGAAGAAACGGCGGATGTCACAGTAAGGGAAGCAAACCTGCCAGAAACTCCAAGCTTAGCCTGCATGCAGCTAGTTTCACCTGTTACAAAACACCAAACCTACAAACAAAGATTGGAGAAAGGACAAACACCAGTAGTTTGATAACATAATTGCTCTAATTCAGGGGACTAAACAGGAAGACACCCGTGACCACGTGACATCATGTAAAAATATAACCTGTTCAAGCCTTCAGGAGGCTCCATGTCAATTACCAGCTTCAACAAAGCATGATTAACTTGTGGGACTTTTATCTGGTAACAATGATAAAGACAGTACCGTGTCTCTGGGTTGTTTTCATAACTCTATGCACCAAATTTATAGAACCATTCATTTACTAACACCTGGGCTAACATTTGTGCATGCTTGTCTTAAATGTGTCATTACCAGAACATCAGAACCTTTTCAAATCGACTGCAACTTTACTCAAGGACTGCAAAGTAATTTGCCGATATTTATTTAGGTCTGGAGGCTAATATATGACCCATAAAGATGCCTGTCTCAACATCCTTTTTTACTTGAAACCTCTGAAAGATTTTACACCAGTCTAGTGCTTGGCCAATATACCCTGGAATACATCAGTCCAATCTGTGCCTTGATCGCAATGATCGAGATGTACACTTCTCAGCACATCTTTCATTCGTGCATCAGGCAAACGTAACTGCAAAAGAGCCTCACCTCTATAACCAAAATACCTTTTGGTGAAAAAAGGCGAACAACAGTCAATCCCACTGGCAAAGAAGCATGAGAGAAGCTTAAGAGAAAGCTACTTCTGCTCTTAATAGCTAGTTTCTGTTTCCTTATTCAAAATGGAGCAAATTACTTTGACAGGATCAGCCTAGTATGGATGTCAGACAAACACTACTGGGGTAAGACTGTTACAAAAGTCTGGGTGAATTCGAATGCACCTGGCAGCAAAGCTTGCTAAAGTTGTTCAAGTACCCAGGTACAAGGAACCAGAGCTATGCTTTTTTTTAGGGATGCACCGATACCGACACGGGTATCGGGTATCGGTCCGATACCAGGCATAAGTACTCTACTCTTACTCATAAAATTGACACCGATACCACAACATTGATACCACCAGCGGTGCTACTATTGGGCCTGGGTGGGCCTTATGGCGTGATCTCTGTGCCACCAGGTTCGCGGGCACATAGCCACCTGAATGAGGAACAACCGCAAGCACGAATAGCAGATAAGCGCGCCCGCTCAAAGGTGCCTGGACATATCCTTAACTCCGACAAACCGCCCGCTCGCTCAGCTCACTCCGCTCTCGCTCGGCTCCGTGTCCGCGCCCACAACTCTACATTATATGCAATTTCATCCAATTAAATAATTCCTTCCGAACACACAAAGTTAATTCATACTCTCAGACTCACTAACATTTCAGCGAGCATCTGCCGCGAGTGCAGACATAGAGACGAGCGCGAGCTGAGCAAGCAGTTTGTCAGAGTTGAGCGCGTGCCCGAGGAACCCATGAGGGAGCGCGCTTGAGATTCCCACACACACGCTCACAATTATTGCTCCCCCAGACAGCTCCGCGCCCGCAAACCTGGCAGCAAAAAAAAACACGCCACACTTAGTCGCTGTCCTCAGTACCGCAAAAAAGCACTTCAGTATTTGACAATTTTGTTAAATTAGTGTTTGTACTGTATGTTTGCACATAATAGGGAATGTTGTTCAAATAACAATATCTGTTGAAAGATTTAAAAAATCCAAAGTAACTATATGTGTAATGGCATAAGTACTCGGTATCGGTATTGGTGAGTACTAGAATGCAATTACTCGTACACTACTCATTTTGGAAAAAAGTGGTATCGCTGCATCCCTACTTTTTTTTATAGGGGACCTCCTAATGTAAGAGTGCTTTAGGGTTTTTATTAATCCTAATTTGACCTTTAACAAATCTCAAAACCAAACGGAGCAAGCTGGGCTGCTCAACATTGCTCAGTAGAATCCAGTTTAGCAGTAGACAAATGGCTAAATGTATTGTTTTATAGACAATATACTTATAACCCAACAAGTATACCATAAACCTTTTATGTCATGGTCCATTTAAAATCCAGGAAGTCCAAAATCACAAAATCTTCAATAAAAAGGAAAATTTGACCTGGCCAAATTGTTTTGCTGCCCAACAGTAGTGTTCTTCCTGGATTCCTGGAAGTATTCCCATAACACAATGCTGTCTCTATTGCTGCTGATATCTTTGTGTGATCTACCTATAGGTAATAATCCCATCTCTCTCCTAGACATGTCAATTGATGAAGCTATTGCAGGACTAACTGTGTTTACAGTTTTTAATCCTATTGATTTTAAAACTGGCACAGAGCTTATCTTTACTGTATATCTGTGATATACAGTAAAGTATACCTCCCAAATAAAGCCACTGAAAAAACTTCTAATGACACTAAACTCTCAAGTTTAGAAAGTACTTCTAGATCAGTGCTTCTCTGTTTCTGTATGTCTACCTAGGCCTCTAAAATCCCCAGCTAGTTGCTACAAATGGACGCTGATACTAAACAAAGGACTGCAAGATTTTTCCATCCTAAATTTCTTTAACATTTTGAAAGATAAACAAAACTAAACTGCATCGTTTAATAACTTAGATGGAATAGTAACTGAGTTTGAATTTGTTTACCTGAATTATATTTTATTTTGCTGGGTTTTTATTGTTGTTTTTTTTGTGAAGTGCAGTAAGATTACATTTTTTGGAAATTCCCACATGAAGTCCTCAAAAGTCACAATTAACCTCTGGCCTGATCTGTATCACAATAAAGGTTGCCTGAATGAAAATACGCTATTCTAGATTTTAGTACAACATTTGGAAAGGCATTTATTTTATTTTCCTGCAATTTTATAGATATAGACTAGTTTGTGTTGGTCTGTCACAAAAAAATGTATAACCTGTCCAAGGTATACCATGCCTCTCACCCTATGACCCTGCAAGCATGAACAGGTACAGAAAATGAATGCATGCATGTTACAATGTATATAAAAGAAAGTTAAGGTCTACAAAGACTTTTGCAAGACCGTGTATTTATTATGGCATTGTGTGGTTAAAAATGTATTTCTTCTTTCCCTATATCATTGGTTTGCAAACCTGACTCATCCTTTGTCTTGTGTATTAAATTTTTTTAAGAAGATACAAGTTTCCACAAATAATAACTAAGCTATGTATTGATTCTGCCCTCCCCTTTTGTTCAATACTGCACTTTTTTGTGTGTGTTTCTTCATTCCTCTATAAAAGATAAGAAGAATGATTTAAAATTGTCCACATGTTTCATTAAAGCTTGCTCCTCTGGACACTTGCGTGTTTTGCACAAGCACGTGCGTGTGTGGGTGTGGGCGCACGTAAGTGTGAGGTAAATAAAGGTACCTTTGTTAGCTGCAGGTGTGTACTTGTACCAGACAGGTTTCAGCAGAGGTTCCCAAGAACAATGGCCCTCTGTTGGAGAACGCACCTGAGTCAGAGAGGGGAGGTGAGAGGGCTCGATCGCTGTAAGATTACACATGAGCAGACTTCATTAAACCTGAAGGTGGGGTGGGCCAATGGGGGTAGAGATAAAAGTATACAAGAACGTGAAGAGTGGAATGGTAAGAGAGAGGACCAGAGATGGAGAGGCAGATTATGGGAAGCGGAAAAGGAGCTTGAAGGGAGCTGAATGTTGTAATAAAATAAGTGTAGGAGTGCAAGGACAGAGGAGGCCAGGTTGCAGTGGTTGCACAGCAGGTGCAAGTTTGCATAGCAAGCACTTTGACTCCAGTTATTTTCAGCAATAACGGAGCTGTTGTGTTTGCCCTGACATTAATCAACACATGCTTTTATGAAGATGGAGCATAAAACCAGCAGTTGAATTTGACCTACAGTTGTTTTTTGGGGATTTTTTTAGTCCAACAATTTAGGGTTCAAATAAATTGTTTTTTCTTTGCTTTAACTTACAGAGGGCATCACAATCAATGTAGTTTTTCTTGTATTTTAATAAAGATTATTCAATCGCTCATTCCTGACCAGATGTTTCTGGTAAAAAATACTCTTTAGTGTTAGTAATCGAATATGTTATCTTATTACAATCATTTATCAATATCTGTGCAATACTCTTGCATATCCCTTCACAGATGTGCATGATCTGAAGCAAGGCGTGGGTATTTGGCACGAGTCAAAGTTATCCAAAGAATAACCCGAGGTCCACTAGCTTCACCTTTCCCAATAGAGCCTCCATTTCCATGTGTTCCCTAGGTGGGAGATAGACAAATACCCGGTCATCCACTTGATGCAAAACAAAATAAGATTCATGAGACCACAGCGATGTTTTCCATTGCTTGTTCTGATGCATATGTATCCTTTTGATGTTATTTTCTAGTGAAGAAAGATTTTGCATGGGGAAAAACTGAATGGTCTGCGACTATCTATTCCAATACACAACAAGTTCTTGTTTAACATCTTGGGAAATCTTTCAGTCAGAATCGACATTAACTTCTTGACATTAACTTCCAGACATCGCTCACTGGATAGATTTATTTGGCAGGTATTTCATGGTTGTCAAGAAATTTGGCAGGTGAAGATTTTATGATTAGTAACCTTTAAAAGACAAATACAATTTTATGTGGATGCTTTTTATTCTAAACATAGTAGCTGAAAACAAGATGCAAAGGAAAAGATCAACAGAAGGATCTTGTTAGATATGTTGTACAGCTCTTCTACTATACCTTCAATTACTCTGAAAGTTCTTATTCTGTTTTCTGTTTTTAACGTACAAAAAATCCCTTTGGTCTGATAAAAAGACAGCATAAAGTTTATATATTAACTTACTTAATGTTCAGGAACTGTGGGTCATGTTCTTTTAAACCCATCCTCCCTTACCTCTCTTCCTCCTCTTCATCATATGAATCTCAACCTTTTCCATGCTATCAAGTTTCATTCTTTTTCTTTTACTCCTTTTTGTTTCCGGTTTGACCAGGGAGGGTCATGAGTTTGTTTGGGAAAGCCCATTTCCTGAAAACAGCAACCCCACACTTTATTCCAAGCCTTCGTCAGCCATCCTAAAACCCAAACATTCATCCGTTCAAACGATTCTGTAGTGAACCTTTAAGCTTTTATTTTTGTGGTGTGGGTGTTGCTAGTAAAACAGAAAATATGAAATAAGGGACCACAAGTTTAAAAACCTGTGGAACTATTCATTTGGACTTCATTAAAGATTACAAAACAAGTTATAAATAAAAGAGAAAGGACACTAGACCTCTGCAGAGTACTGTAAAAATAATCATTAGGTTACCCATGGTACATAAAAAGATATATTCTTCTTCTGACACTACTAGTAAAGATTTTTGTTTGGCAGAGGCAGTTTACTAACACATTGTTTTTAACTGAAAGTTAACAGAAGACACTGTTGCAAACTGTCTTTCAGAACCTATCCATAATTGCTGCTGATATAAAAATAAAACTAAGGCCAACATATAACAAACACTCAAAATAAGTAAAGGTAACACAGACGAGACGCTCATAAGACTTACGGCTTAATTCTGTATGTTAATGCAATTTTGTTAGTATCCTTTTCTCTTTTCTGCAATATAACAGACTGTGCCGAATTTCTCTTTCGTCAGACATTTAAACATTAGGATAACTAATCTCAGCAGCGGTACAGAGAATCTTAAAAAGTACAAGAAAATTTCATGCAAATTCTCTGGCATCTAATTTACAACACTAAGTTGAATGTGAAGGATGAGATTTGTTGCAAGATAACAAGACAAAATCGTATGCAAACTTTGAGAGTAGTTGTTCTCTTCATCTTCCTCTGTCTAGCCTTCAATCATTGATTCCCCCTGTATTACTCTATGCAAAAGTTCAAAAAGTCAAAACTTTCTTACGTTCACATAGGATGAACGCAGGGTCTGTCTCAGCTCCTCAAACATGAAACGCAAATGGTATGTAAATGTCGTCTTTGATTCTGTTTAATGTATCCGGGTTACAAGGTGCAAAGAATAAAAGAGGCTTCTCGTCTCTGCCTATAAAGCATTGCGGCACACCTTTACAGGACATCGGAGCTCCCTGCTGTGAGGATAATAGGAAGAAATTGTTTTCCAATGAGATGAAGTGATAAAGGGAAATGTAGGATTTTTTCAAAGACTTTTCAAAAAAAAACTCAACGCTCTACTTCGGAAGTGCACAAGAGGAAAAGTGGCTTAGCACTAATTGAGTGATAGCTGATTGCTGAAATGTTCATCTTTGATGTTTTTTCTCTTTTTTCTGTCCATGTAAATGAAACATCAAAAAACAGCGGATGTTTTGAGAAAAATTAGGATGAAGTTGCAATTTGAAAGTGATGATTTCCAGTGATGTGTGGGTTGTTGTGTGTACGCATTGTGTGTCTGTTTGGGCCTAAATGAACACAGTTAACAGACTTGCCACCATTAACAATCTTACTGAATCAGACTTACCTAAGGTATAATTTGCCAACATGTAGCCATGGAAACCTGGCAAACTGGTTTATTTGCCTAAAGGAGGCAATAAGGTAAGTCTTTGGGATCTTTAGAGTATTACAATAGTAGAAGACAAGGCAATTTTGTTTTCAGAAACAAAGTGTAAATTCTGGCATGAGACCATTTGTAAGACAATTTTCTGGAATCAGTTCTTTCATCAATTTTAAATAACCCAATGTGTCATAAATGTTTGAACTGCTTGAGTTCTCTTTTCCATTAATGTGAAAATTGTCCATTTCTATAAGAAGGCTCACTATTTAACTGGGGCTGACACTGAACAAATTCAAAGGGACATGACTGAGGCATAGTTTCAATTGACTCCATCACTTTTGGCTTTAATATAATAATATTTGATGTTCTTCAGTTTACTGATGTGTTTTTGTTTCTCTAGAAGACTTTGTTAACCACATTTTGAAGATATCCTATGCTCCATCAGATATACATATATATCATATATATATATATATATATATATATATATATATATATATATATATATATATATATATATATATATTAGATATATATCAGGTATATTGCTCTATACATACCTCATAGCTTACCACTGTTGAAGTTTAGAGCACCTAATCTAAAATCAAGTCAAGACAATGGGACAGAATTTGAAACATTTAGCTAAAGAATGACACCATGCCAATGTTACACAATTTTCGGGACCATCATCGTAATTTTGATGTAGTTACTGCTTCTGATTTGTTTGTTTCTAAGCTTTATATATCATTGGAATGAAAATACTGTAATTAATATTTACACTGAGACACTACATCAATCTGAGAGCCTTGAACAGTAATAATGGGCATCAACTGTGATTAAGACAAGAATAGAGCCACTTTTGACACTGTGCTTAAAATGCAACACCAGCATGTGTCAGTATCACTTTCGTAGACTTACAGCACTATCTCACAAAGAATGGTTTTGTTTTATAGCATTTAAGGTTTGATTTCTTATGTGTAACACATATAAACCTGTTTCTATTTTTGCCTGCAGTAGCTTAACAACTGCTTCTGTTTTTGCTTCAAAAACCTAAAGACACATCATCATATAGCACGCACCTTTATATCCAAATTCCATTAAAATAGCTGGATAGTTCTTTTGGAAATGAGCGTAATTTTTACAATAAATATTTTTGGCATTTAAAATATAATATGATCATGTTTTAGGTGAGTTCCACTCAGAGACACCCAATTGTCTATGAGAACCTATTATAGCTCAGGAAAACCCTGAGGAACTTTAGAAAACACAATGTTTTTAATTGATTTCAAATATAAATAGATACTTAAAATATTTTCCAGAAAGATGAATATGGCTTTGAATAATTCTACATTTGCACTTTTTCTGCAATCTTCCTCAGTTTATTATTGTGCACAGACATAAAAGGCCCTTCAAACGACATGAGTTTTGGGGGTTTACCATTAGTGGCTTAGTGCAGCTTGTTTCAACACCAACAAAGACAGCATGCGAATAGACTAGAAGGCCTGATCCAGCTGGGCTTGACAGCAGTGCACACATGAAAGAAAAGGATGGAGGGACGGAGCTGTGAGTTCAGGGAGAAAAGCGAGGGATGAACAGAATCACACACTGGGATCCTGCTGTTCACAGCGGCAGGTGCAAGAGGGGAGGAGAATGTGGGGGGGTGCCAGTGATGGCGTGGTGTTTATAGGGTGTAAGAGGGTTTTTATAGAAAAGACAAAAATGAATGAGAGGGAATTAGTGGAAGAGGGGTAACACATGGGTGGTATTAAATGAATCACAAACAAATATAATTTCTGTTTCATTTTGAGCCACTGCAAGGACTTTCAGAAACAAAACATCAAACCTCTAAAGACGCTCTGAACTCCCAAGCTGCAATAGCCTGATGCTGACAGCGGGAATACACAAGCTTGGCTGTATAGCACTCACTGAGGGAAGTTGCAGAAAACAGTGAGAGACTATCAAAAAAATCAGTACATGTAGTATTAATTGCGACTTTTAGAAAGATGGATGGATGGATGGATGGATGGATGGATGGATGGATGGATGGATGGATGGATGGATGGATGGATGGATGGATGGATGGATGGATGGATGGATGGATGGATGGATGCATGCTAGACTTGGTGCATCACCTGCACCTGCTGGTCCTTGCAGGTGAAACTTAAGAACACATCAAATTTGTAGTGTAAAATCATAACCAGTCATCATGGTTACCCAAGTAGCTTCTGCGTCCGAGTTCATGCTTCCTCGTTGTTGCTATTCTTGTGTATGTCCCTAGTAATATCTTTTGTGTGCTTGACCCAGGTTTCTCTTTCAGCTATCTTCTGTTCTCTGGACTGCAATCAAACTCAAGCCTTCATAACCTTCATAGATCTCAGGACATTCTCTTCATGACTGGTCATCGATCCTCCACCTGTTCATCCACCTTCATCATCATCTCCACTGCGTGTTCCCCCAGCACCACTGCAGCTATCTTCAGGCCACCTGGACCTCCTTCAAACCCCCATTCCCCCTGGATCATCTCGTCTCTCCCTGGCAGTTCTCCTGCCCAGCCACAGTAAAATCTAAATATTCTATCCACATCAGAAAATCTGTGAACCGTGAACCACAACTCACCTACTCATAGCCTTCCAGAGCTCAATTCTGCCATGCAGATTCTTGCTTTTTGTTTTACTTTCTTTTCCTGATTCCGTTTCTCCTACGTTGCCTTCTGTATGTGGGTCAGACAGTTTGAAAAAAGTATGACATTGATAGCAAGATACATACATGTATACACATCATGGCTGATTTTTTCTCGTTGTTTTTGTTTTTATCTGTTTGACTTAGCCAGCACCAACTCTGTGCCTGCCAGCTTGTAACATACCAAAGGGTTCTTTCCAGAAAATAAAACAAAAACTAGGATACAGTAAGTAAGTAGAAGCAAGATATTTCAGATTACAGAGTACAAGTCTTGGGGAGAGGCATCCTTCTTGAAAAACTGGGCATTAACAGACAACAAGACAACTAGCAAGGGAGGATAGCGGAAGACTTTTTCTTTTGATGAGACATAACATCCAAATCCCAGACTGCCTCTTATTTAAGTAACTGAATACTCTCTAAAAAAAAGGGGGAAGTTCTTCCAAAGTCGTTCAGAAGCTTTTACGCTTTAGGTGAAACGGAGGGAATGGAAGGAGCAAGGAGAAGAGGTTGGGGTGGAGGGGAGGCAATGTTTATGCATTAGATTTTCAAAGAGCATTTTTTTCTGCAAGGAAATACAGATTCAAAGGTGTACTTCTTGCAGGAAGTTCTAAAGGATTCTTTCTCTTTTTGCCTGTTATTGCTTGAGATACAAAGTCTCTCTGTTGCTTCGCCAAGACTGTATGCATATGGTAACTTAGTGTAACATGGCCTTACATAGCTACAGTACATCCAGTAAGGGAATTGAATGATGTGTCAATGTATATTCATAAATAATATTCTGTACGCTCAGAATACAACATTCAACATCAATGAGAGAGGCAGCGCTTAAGTAGCACCTATCCAAGGCTACAATTACCTCTAGTAAAACACTCTGCCACCCACCAGCAATACTGAGCTCACAATGTAGTCTGAAGCGAATGTTGAGAATTATGGCTCCAACTCCAAACATGTCGGATGAACATTTAACAGAGACTTTTTTTTTCCAAGTTTGATCTTAGAAACTTCACAGGAAGAACATGGTGAAAGAGCTGAAGGAGCAGGGATGTGACTTTAAGAATGTGTATGTGCATGCCCGCGTCAGATAGTTGCTGAGTGCAGCACTCGTACATACGTGTGATTAAAAATTCAAATGAGCGCCTTTAGTAGTAGATGGAAGGCTTTGAGCCTCCGTAATGAGGCTGATATATGAAGTTTAAACATTCGAAGCTGCTGGAAGTGCCACCACACACAGAAAAAAAAAGAGACAGAGAAAAGCGGAGGGAGGCAAAGAAAAAAGGGAGGGAAAGATTTGTGGCTTTGATGCAGCGATATCACCCTGGGGCACGGCTGGTTGGCTGGGGCTGGCTGGTACCGGGATCCGGAGCGCTTTGCAGAGTGTTTGTAACGTTCCCCGGGATACCATTTTCAGCAATCCCCTGCCAACAATCCAGGACAAACCGGGAGAAAAGAAGAAGCAAAGCAGAAGAAGTAAAATTACTGAGTGAAAGGAGTTGGAAGCGAGTGGGAAAAAAATACTGCGGAGTGGTGAAGCAGAGGTGGATCATAGGCAACCATGATAGTGACAAAAAAGTGACAGCAATCGATTTCCCTTACACACCTGTCAGTCACACATGCACACTTAACACAATGCAGCAGGTAGTATGAGAGGATTTGGTGTGAAGACCTGGACACAGAGTGAGTGTGTGTGTGTGTGTGTGTGTGTGTGTGTGTGTGTGTGTGTGTGTGTGTGTGTGTGTGTGTGTGTGTGTGTGTGTGTGTGTGTGTGTGTGTGTGTGTGTGTGTGTGTGTGTGTGTGTGTGTGTGTGAGAGAGAGAGT
>JAVLVB010000120.1:1272050-1291097 GCA_032876305.1 Orestias chungarensis | reverse complement strand
AGCCTGACAGAGTTTTGAAGAGGCCTATTGAAAGAAAACCTGTGCATTTATGATGTAAATGTATTTTTTCTCCCAATCCTTTCTTCTCTCACTTTCCATTACTTTTTTTTTTATTCTGTCAGCATTTGAAATTTTTCATACGAACTTTCAGTTTAACAGCTTCCCCTTGCCAACCTTTCCATATTCACAGTGATCCATCTTAATTTGTATTTAAAAGGAACTGGCTAAATTTGATAGCTTAATTTTTGTAAATGCAATTACTGCACAACTCTTTCTGCTGTTTTGTTTTACCCTGATTATCTTGTGTATTATTTACCGCAATTCCAATAACTTTAAAGAAAGCAAACGAGATTTCTCTGAACTTTTAAAAAAGAAATCCAAACTCTTTTATTTTATGCTTAGAAGAGATTTAAGTAAAGAATTCAGTGTTTCACTGATGTGATCCAAACAGCTCCCTTAATGAAGCTCTATCTGTCCTTGCTCTGACTACTATAAAGGGCCCTACATGATTATATAGCGTGGTTGCTGGACGTTCATGTTCACACACACACCCTTCAAGGTCCACAAGGCACGCCCTGCCAGACTACTGTGAAACCCCTTCCCGCTGCAGTTTGTTATGTTTTGCCATCAGTTTCCAGCCCCGAACCGGGCTCGCAATCAGCTGATCCAAACAGTTCACCTTGCAGTAAGACTTAAGTTTATCAAAACCAGGTCTGGGTAAAGGTCAAAGGTTAACTTAATATAAACGCATGAATGTATTCGGCTTTATTCACTGAACATCTGAGCTGTAAACGACTGCGACTGGGAAGCAGCAGCTTCTTAGCTACATGTATAGCCACGATTAAATGTGCCGTTCCGATACATCTGAATCGGTTGCATCACCGTAAACGCACCCTCCTCTTGTCCAATTTTGAGCACACACACACACACACACACACACACACACACACACACACACACACACACACACACACACATTATTTTCCTCCGAGCTTAGTGAAACCTTTGCTGGAGCTTTGAGGCTAGTGCTACCATGAGGTCTCGGCCTGCTATTGTCTAGCTTCACAGATAAATTAGCCTTTTGTTAGAAACCCAGGACACTCTCAGGACCTCCAGTAGTTTTATAAGTCTTTGTTGGAGATCTTCAGATCTTCTCCCCTCCACACGCATCCATCAGGCACGTACAGTGCAGAGTATTGCCCCCTAGTGTTGTCTCAACAAGCTACCACAGGAGCATACACTCTGTTACTTGTGGTTGATATTTCTTTATCGGGTGTTTCGCGGATATGCTGGGTGGCGCCGCCATATTGAGTTGCGCAGAGGATTGTGGGATTGTTAGGGGGCAAACAATCCGGAGAGCTCCATTTACATAGTTTTGAAGAAAGAAAATATGGATCGAGCTGACCACTGTGGTGTGTATGGCTGCAAAAATGACAGGAGATACAAAGACAAGTGAGTTGTTTTTTTTACAACATAGCAAAAATAACGCCACTGGCAGTGGCCCTGACTGTTAAAGCAAATTGGCAGGACATAAATGTTTGTCTTATAGTTACATCAACTGCGGCTGTCTGGTTTAGTTTTTTTTGTTTGTTTGTTTTTTCGGACCTGTGAAAACACTGTTGCAGTAATGAATGTGTCAATGAGTTTCTTATTGTTATAGAATCACTAATTAGACTTACCTGAAAAAAACAACCAGCAATAAAACAAAAACAGATTAAACAGATAAAAGCATAAACCAAAGAAATTAAAGAGAGCAGTAATCAGACTAAAGCAGAATAATGTATGCAAATAAGTAGATATAGGGATAAAGAAAAAAAAAGATTTATAAAAAATGTTCAGAGGTAAAGACAAATTACATCATTACACATAAATTTTAATAATTTTTTGGAGGAAAAAAGATTTAAATAAGGAAAATTTTTATTTAGTTTGTTGCATTTGTATTTGTAAATAAATGGCCTCTAATGGCCTTTGTGGTTTTGTTCTCTTTCCGTATAGCAATTCCAAATTAAATTACAATTTAAAAAAATTGCCTCGTTAATTCAAAATAACTCCCCTTAATGTAATAACTTCTTCGCAATGATTTTATTAAACTGCACCCAGCAAAAAGTCTGGACGTACATACAGGTAAAAAATAAATGATCAACATGATTTTTAGTAGTTAGTTTAGTAGTTAGGTGTTCAATTATTCATTGGTAGTTAGTTATGCAGTTTGTTGACTAAGTGTTTTGGCTGTAAAGTTAATTCATTTATATAAATAAACCTGTATAATTTAAAGAGCTGTGTTTGTGTTTGTTGCAGTATCTGAATCAGTGTCTACCACTTATATTACGATCACACTCCTTCATGAGAGACTGAATAGGTTTGGCTAATTTTTTTTCTGATTATCAGGTGGTACCCTGTTTATTAAACATAAACATTCATTTTTAATAATTATATTAATGCATGTATTAATGATAATTATTTACAAATTCATTTAGCCTTTGTTTAAAATGTATGAGACATATATAACATATTGGGTCCCCCTGTGAGACAAACAAATTTTTTTTTAAAACATATTGGTGCTGCCCAGTGTGAGGGATATACAGCAACACTGACGTAATTTTTTGGGGGGGACACAGGGGACATGTCCCCTGCACTTTTTCAAATGTCCGATTTGGTCCCCTGCACTTTTTACTGTCCAAAAACCGCTACACTACACCGACAGTGTCAGCACTAGGACCAAGCGGACCAAACAACCACTCAAGCTGAAGCCCACTTCTCTTAGTTTAGACCGCCCACCACCACTTGATTGGCTCTCTGTTGTTTGGATCTCTTGTGTGATTGGCTGTCTCCACTGTCACTCCTTAGAAGCTAACGTTACAATCAGCGCCATAGAGAGAGAGTTCAGACACTCCCATTGACTTCCATAGAAAGAAGCATGGAGCTGCTAATAGCTCCAAACCCCAGCAGTTCCAGCATTGGACGTAGTGCATCTCGGTGTTTTCAGAAGTATTTTCTATGGTAAGTTGATAAAAGTACCGTCCGTCTGATTCAGTGTTTCAAAATTTTCATCACAACTTACTTTCTGAACTTAAATAATTTTCCAATTTTTTTGGGCCAGTCACGACCGCGTGGGCTTCTACCAGCAGCTACGCCGGCTGGTCCAGCTGGACGTGTTCTGTACGCCGGGGCGGCCCTAGCGTGGCGCGCCTTCTGCGCCGCTACCTGTTCTACCTGGAGTTTGAGAACTCGCAGCACACGGACTACATCACGGAGAAGTTGTGGAACGCCGTGCTGGCCGGTGTGTGCGTGTGTGTGTGTGTGTGTGTGTGTGTGTGTGTGTATGTGTGTAAATAGTAAATAGTAAAAGTGGTTCTTTATTTTTAAGCTTGTTTTGCATTTCACTACATATTTTACAATAAGTTGTTTGGTCATTTATTTTTGCACAATCGAGTTATTTTGTCATGTAATCTGATTTCAATGAGAAACGGTTTCAATTAAATGAATATTTTAATCAGTGAATTACAAATAAAAGTTCTCAGACTACAAGCACAATCAACTAAGTTTGCATGAAAACAAAAAATACAATAATTATGTCTTCTACAAAACTCAAGCATTCATCCCAGGTCTTCAATCAAAACATATACAGCAACATATTTTCCTTTTTATAATAGGTATTTTTACTTCTGTTAAAGTTTTTGTACGTTATGAAACACTGCGGCCATACTCTCATGTTAGGTAAGTAAACTTGTGGGGGAAAGGGAAAAAAGTCGTTTTCACACCAGAACCCTTTCAAACTGACTTACCGGGCTAAGATGTTTGGACCTATTCGGAGTCACATGAACGACGTGACCACCTATCGGCGAGTTCAAAGAGTTAAAAAATACTCGGCCCCCCCACCTTTTAAATAAAAAATTTCGTCCATGTACAATTTGATATAATCAATCCTGCAGTAATAATTCAAGTCTCTATTCGATGTAGTAACTTGTTTTTAGATGGACCTTGTAAAGTTTGTTGTAGTTTACATGTGTATAACAACCCTGTGTTGCTAAAAGTACCTCATGTGGGCCATGTCCTATATCCAGTCCTGAGCACTGACCTTGATTCCCATGGAGACTTTAGACAGTTTAACCAAGGAGTTTCAGTAATTCTTTGCCGCTGTCAAGTCCTTTCAATCTTATAAAACTAAAAAGCTTTTTTTATTAAATAGAATTACATGAATTAAAAAAGTACTTGCCACTAATGGGGTACATAGTATAACAGGCAGCAGCCATTTGGTGCAAGTTACTTTCATTCTGAAAAATAATCTTTCAAAAAAAAAGCATTTCACTTGTAGAAGCCATTTTTTGTTTTTCTGTGTTTTTCTCCACCAGGGGAAAACCTTTGTGTTTGTGTATGTGGGAATCGGAAATGGGATTATTTAAAGCCAAGTGTAATTATATCCAGGTTTTGCTATTAAGGGGAGGCAAGCGGTTTTTCTATTGTGCTTGTGCTTCTACTATCACAAATTTATTAGTTATACTTCAAAGTGGAAAACAAATGGACAGAATGAAATAGCTTTGATGGCAATCAACAAGGAAGATCTACGTGGTGAGTCTAATTTAAGTGCACATAAAAACCCAAGGCCATCCTAGAAACCAGTAGCGTAAAATATTGGATTAAAGCCAGTACATCACTAGGACAACCAGAAACAAGAGGATCTTGCTTTGAATAACAATAAAAGTAATGTCTGGAATAAACCGAAGAGTAAGCCATCTCAGAGGAAGAAGAGAGAACCTGCCTTGTCTGGTGATATCTGCGATGCGACCGGCTGGCCTGCACTACCGACGAGACCAAAATCCTCCTCGACTCCAGCCGTTCGCAGGACACAGACTTGGACAGCTGTCAGTGGAAAACCAAAAATTAAGCTTCCTCCTCCTCCAACAACTATCCCACTGCAGAACAGATTTGCACCACTACAGAAATCTAGTTCTCCACTTCATCACCAGGATGAAGTCTCTTCACACAGCAAGGTAAACCGAAAAAGCAAATCAGAAAATAAAAGGCAAAGAGGGAAGCCTGGTCCTGAGACTCTGATTGTTGGTGATGCAGCGGTGAAGGATGTAAGATATGTGTGTGGGAAACGTACAAAAATACTGTACTTTCCAAAGGACATAGTATCAGATGTGAGAGACAATATTGTGGAAGTTCTGGCTGAACATCCAACTGTTAAGACCCTTGTTCTACACCTGGGATCTAACGACACAGTGAAACTGCAGTATGAGATGCTGAAATAAGACTTCAAGAAGCTATTAGATACAGTTAATAATTTGGATGCTGATGTGTTCATCAGTGGCCCTCTACCACCAATGAGAGGAGATGAGAAGTTCAGCAGGCTGTTCAGCCTGAACAAAAGGCTGTCAGGTGTGTGTGCCACTTACACCTTTAGTTATATTGACAATTTCATTTTTTTCTGGGACCGCAGACATTATTTTAAGGCAGATGGTCTCTGCCTCAATAGATCTGGAGTCAGGCTGCAGCTAATCTGTTCTATGTTTTGAGTTCCCATTCTGCTCCAGCGGCAGAGGACAAAATGAAGCGAAAACATGAAGATAAGGATAAGGATGTGACGCAGCCCAGAGATTACCCGGAGACGGCGGCACCCGAGCCCCCACCTGCGCCTCCAGATGACGTCCTGCTGGAGCTCTCTGAGATACCGCCTCCACTAAAAGGCTGGAATGAGGACCCTCCCTCATCAAGATCATCCTCCCCATCTCTTCCTCTTCTAGATTTTACAGAACACATGAAGGAGCTTGTTAGTGTTGCCACCAGGATGACCCCATGCAACAGTCCTCTCCTACACCGTCGTCCTGCAACTCACCCCCCAACACAGACTCCTTATGTCAACCCCATCTCCAGTGTACACAGAGTCCTGCATCGTCTGAGTGTCTTGGAACTGCTAGATGAATGATATGCACCGGGTCCAGGCAGCAGTGCTGCATGTACCCATGGCTCATTCCAGGATAACCCGGGGCCCGATGTGGAAGTACCTTCCTTCATCCTTGTAGTAATACGTAACAGAAAACAATTAGTCAACCATCAAAACAGTCCCAAACAGTCTGTACGCATCTCAAATCTTGTGTTCACTACTTGTCAGCCACAGTCAGCAAACAAAAGTAACACGCTGAAACTCGTTGTACTAAATGTCACATCTTTGGCAGGAAAAACCTTTCTGATTGATGATTTGATATCATCTCATAACCTTGATATTATGTTTTTAACCGAGACATGGCTTGATAAAAACACAGCTGATACAGTCCTGATTGAAGCTAGTCCACCTCATTTCAATTTTTTTATCTGAAACACGTCAAAACCAGAGGGGTGGGGGGGTTTGTGTCATATTCAGGGACAATATACCTATCCATAAATTAGCATTTGGGGTTTTTTCATCATTTGAGTATTTATAATTCAAAATGGATACAAAACAATCTTCCATTCTTTGTATTACCATCTACAAACCTCCAAGGAACTGTTTTATTGAGGATTTTACTGAACTACTTTCAATTGTGTGCATTAATTTTGACTGTTTGGTCGGAGGGGAACTGAATGTGCACATGGATGCAGCCCAAGAAAAACAATGTAAAGAACTCACTGCTGTCCTTGAGATGTTTGGTCTAACTCAGCATGTGAACAAGCCAACACACAACAGAGGACACACTCTACATGTGCTTATCTCAAAGGGTGTTGTTATTTTAAATGTGGGTTTTGTGGATGTCGCTTTGTCTGATCATTTTTGTGTTTTCTTTGACCTTTCGGTTACACCCAAGCCAACAGCTGGCCCTACAGTTACTCAAGGAAGACTTATTGATGACAAAACAGGGATTAAGTTTTTTAAAATGATTAGGTGTGAAAATGCTCTGTGTTCTAATATTGATGATATGTTTAACTCTTACACATCAAGTGTATTGAAGGTTATGGATGCCATTGCTCCTGTCAAGGCTAAAATGGTTAAAAGTACACAAAAAGCACCATAGAGAAAAGAGGTCTCGGTCAGGGCACAAAAAAGGGAGTGCCGGAGAGCCGAACGGAAATGGCGTAAGTCAAAGCTCCAGGTTAATTTTGAAATCTACAAAGAAAAGTTGTGTGTGTTCAACCAGACTTTGCGTAGAACCAGACAGAGCTAATTTTCAGAAATTATCAAAAACTGCGGAAACAACTCTCGTGTCCTGTTTGCTACAGTAAGCAGATTAACAAACCTTCCAGTCTCGATCCCCTTGGAACTGATTTCTACATCCAAATGTCAGGAGTTTGCAGTATTCTTTAATGACAAAGTTCAAGGCATTAAAAATGCAATTGTTTCCACGAGAGACATAGCTCCTCTACCCCCAGTTAGACATATGGAGCTGACACGCTTCACACCTGTCTCCGATAAAACAGTTGAAGAGATCATCTGCAGCCTGAGTCCATCTACTTGCTGCCTGGATGAGTTACCCATTAGATTCCTAAAGTCTGTGCTGAGCAGTTTGCTGCCACAACTCGCTCAGTTAGTCAATATCTCACTTCAGACTGGAATATTCCCAAAGGCCTTGAAAACTGCTGTCATTAAGCCTCTCCTAAAGAAGAGCAGTCTGGATGCCACAGTATTGAACAACTACCAGCCCATATTAAACCTGCCATTCTTAGGAAAAGTGCTGGAAAAAGTTGTATATCAACAGCTGAGTGACTTTCTCCTGTCTAACAATGTGTTTGATGCTTTCAAGTTAGGCTTTAGCCCCCACCACAGCACTGAGACAGCTCTGATCAAGGTGACAAACGACATCCGCCTAAGCTCAGATGCAGGCAAAGTCTCTGTCCTAGTTCTGCTGGACCTGTGATAAAGTTGACCATATGATTTTATTACAGAGGTTAAAATACTGGGTGGGAATCACTGGTATGGCTCTAAACTGGTTCAACTCCTACCTTGAGGACAGGTGTTACTTTGTTCAAATTGGGAACTGCCTCTCCGACCGAATGGTTTTGACCTGTAGGGTTCCCCAGGGGTCGATCCTGGGACCCCTTTTATTCAATCTGTAAATGCTTCCATTGGGCCAGCTAATACGCAGCCATGATCTGTCCTACCACAACTATGCTGATGACACTCAGATCTACGTGTCGCTGACAGCGGGAGAGCATGGGCCTGTTGATTTATTGTGTCACTGTATTGAACAGATCAGTCCTTGGTTGCAGAACAACTTCCTCCAGTTAAACTCAGACAAAACTGAAATCATTGTCTGTGGCCCACAGAAACAAAGAGAAAGTGTCATCAGTTACCTTCTGACGCTCTCTCTGGATCCTAAACATCAGGTCAAAAATCTTGGGGTAATAATGGATTCTGATCTGAACTTCAACAGCCACATTAAATCAGTAACATCAGCAGCCTTTTACCATCTTAAAAACATTGTCAGAATCAGAGGAATAGTCTCTAAACCAGACCTAGAAATACTTGTCCTTGCTTTTATCTCTAGCAGGTTAGACTAATGTAACGGCCTGCTCACTGGGCTTTCTAAACGGGCCTTAAGACAGCTTCAGAACATCCAGAATGCTGCTGCTCGAGTTCTGACCAAAACCAGGAAATATGACCACATCAGTCCAGTGCTAAAGTCTCTGCACTGGCTTCCTGTCACTCAAAGAATAGACTTTAAAACAGCCTTGCTTGTGTACAAGTTGCTTCATGGTTTAGCCCCAAAGTATATATCTGACATGTTAGAACCATATGAACCAGCCAGGACTCTGAGAACCTCAGGTAGTGGCCTCCTGCTGCTGCCCAGACTCAGGACCAAACAAGGGGAGGCTTCATTCCAGTTTTATGATCCTAAAATCTGGAACAGTCTTCCTGAATAGGTGAGACAGGTTTCAACTCTGGTGATGTTTAAATCCAGACTGAAAACAGCCTTATTTAACTGTGCATATAGCAATTGAGAATATTATTACTATCATTATTATTATTATTTTATTTTAATTTTATTTCTTTTTAATTCAAAGCTTATTTTATCGTTTCATTTTCTGATCTTTTTTCCTATGTAAAGCACTTTGAATTGTCTTGTACACGAAAATTTGCTATACAAATAAACTTGCCTTGCCTTGCCTTGCCTTGCTTGCCTTGCCTTATTATTAATAATAATCCACTCTCACTCTTATTTTTACATAGTTTTATTCATAATTTTCCTTGTTCTGAAACAAGACATCTATTTTTCTTGGCTCTTGTTTGGTGAGAACAAAGTCTGAAAACGAAGTCATATTAGTACTCATCACTTTATAAGATTTGCTGTAAAGAAAATCATTAACTTGAATACCTTATTTACCTTATTTTATCAGAGAGGGTGGTAACTGTGTTTGCAAAATTAGTACATTTAAGATAAATGAAAAAAATTCTAAAAATCACTAACATTTAACAAACAACTTTTTTAACCCTAGATAACAGCACTAATACTAATATTTGATAAATGTATAGTGTTGTCCATTTGTAGTTTTGAACATTCTCCAGCAACAATTTCAGACACTTTTAGACAGGAGATACCCATTACGGCTGGTGTGAGTCTTACTTCACTGGCAGACCACCTATAGGTGGGGAAAGACACTTTGTGCTGCATCCTTCCGCTACATGTTGGGTTGTTGTGCCAGTGACTGGTGGTTGAGTCTTAATAAAGCCTAAACCCTGCAGTGCTTTCACTCTCTGTTCTGCAACTCCCGCAGCTCGTCTGTCTCAAGTGTACCGTAATTTACTGTCACAGAACTCCTCAAACCGGCCACCACACAGTGCACAGTGGGGGGGTGGAGAGAAGGTAGCCCAGATCACACTCAAAAAGAGGAAACAACTACGCCAACTTCCATTTTCTTTTTGCAAAAAAAACATAAAATAAAAAAAATTGAAGCAAGTCAGGAAAAAAAAACAGAGGGGAGAACATGTTTTTCAGAGACTCAAGCTCACAGCGGTTCGCCCAGCCTTGTTTAGGTTTCTACTTTTTTTTCCAGAAAGGGGGAAGAAGGAAAGGAGGAAAAGTTGCTAGGTGGTTGTCAACAGTTGAAGCTACAGCCGCACCTGGCATCGTGCTACTGGTCTTTGATCACTTGTCGAGTGAAATTCCTCCACTGGATTAAAGTGAGGGAGGGGGCATCCTAAGGTGGGATGACTAGCAAGAGTGACAAGGAAGGATGAAACATTGGAGATGACTTTGCCTGAGACGTAGCCCTGCGTGTTTGGTGTCTTTAATGTAGTGTGCACCGCCCTGTTGGCTGTAATTAAAATCAGCGTGAATTGTTGGAGTTGTCTCAAGCTGATCATCCCTGTTCCTGCCCCACACATTGCAGATAAGCCTGAAAAAATAAGTAAAGAACACAATCTTTGACTTACGCTGACAAAAACAGGCCAATTAATGATGGGTATGGTTGCACAGTACGGTTACTCATAGTAAATAGCAGATTAGCTAAACTGCATCCTTGAAAGATCAAGTTATAACTTTCTTTTGCGTGTTTTCTTTTTCAGTGAGCCAATGCCTGAAAAGTTAGCATATTTCACCAGCATTTTCTGCAAGGAAGATAAGGTAAACAGAGATTTCTTCAATTTGTCATTGTCAGTGTCTATGTTTTTAGATAGCACTTAAGAACAAACAAGTTGGATAAGACTTATAAACTCATAACACACAAAAATCAGAATAAAAAATCTTTAAACTGGACAGCGATGGAGAAAGATAGAATTGTTGCTTTTCTGTTGGGACTGTAAAACATTTGAGAGCATCTGATTTTGGAGAAAAGTGTTTGATGTTGAAGATTAAGGATTTACCAGATTCTCTAAATATGATAGAGTACAAACCTTAAAAACTACTGTACTACAACACTCACCACCGATTCACGACCATCTCTTGAGTTGTGAAGACAATAATCTAAGAAAATATAAAGTGAGCTGTTGTTTTGAGGACAAAATGTCCTTGTTAATGTTAGAAGCCTAGGGGTGAATGGGTAGGCTGACTTAGTAAGATACAACTTTAACAAAAGTTGAAATAATCCCTTGGCACAGCAAAGGTCTGAAGAAATATGATCTTGGATGTGCCACACAATAAACCTTGAAGTAGATGATCTACAGTGGCAGAAAACTGCATTGTTGTCAGGTTCGCCAACATATATAGATGCAATATTTATATGGTAGAGTCAGAATTTGGTATACAAAAAAGAAAGCATAGAACCACACTGCCTTCCATCAACAGTTCAGGCAGGTGGGGTCATGATATGGGGGATAAAATGACAGGAAATCTGTCAATCTCATATTCTATTGTTGCAGTTGTTCCCTTCTGGGCCTTGTGGGGAAAATTTGGAAAAGCAGTTAACTTGTTTCTTTAAACATGCCAGAACTCCTAGGTTAAACTGTTAGCATTACCGAGTTAACACCTACCATGGGATTTGTGGCAAAGCACTCTTGCTCTGATTGTTGCGAGCCACCTTGAACGAGGCACAAAGAATTCCCTCCACTTGACAGCTGGCTCATGTGTATGTCCTTGACTGAGCATGTGCTAATGCTGTCAAAGATTTTAGGGAAGAGTGCTGCTGGCATGCTAATCTCTGCTATGCTTGCCACAAGCCTGAGAGGAGCTGTCTGTGGCATGCACAGCGAAGTGTTGACAGTAGTGCTACCAGTTGTTCAGTCCTGCACACTAAGGAGATGAAAGGGATCAGAGATTTCCCAGGTTGTTGAGCACAACTAGAGCAAAAGCTTGATTTGATGGTGGGAGCAGGTATTCATGGCAGCTGCTGTCACTTGGATCTCACCATAGGGATCCAGCAGCATGGGGCATGCAAACTACATTAATTTAGTCTCGTACCCATATATACTGAATATGAGAAGATGACGGTCGGTGTGTGATATAAATATGATTCATGTCTTGTAAGCACATATTAAGTCACCTTACACACGAGCTGTCACTTAATATTATTGGAGCTCAATATCAAGTGCAAAGAAATTAAACACTTAAATAACTTAGAAGTTACAATCCCGATAATACAGCTGTTATTCGTGAAAGCCTTTTGTGTCAGTAGGGAGACAAAGTATACATTTACTGTAGAAATTCACAGGTTTTCCTGGTTTTTGTGTCCAAAATCTTAATTAATGCTGTTTTCGTTTTTATAAAGTTTTCTTCACGAAGGTGTAGAGTTACATTCTGTCAATCTGTTTTACAATGAACAGTTATTATGTTCTCTTTCTTTAGTATTAAACTAATCAAAATAATGAGTTCAAAACATATTAATACAATAAAGATACAAGCTTGCTGCCTGAATAATTAAATATATGCTTTTAATTTGACATGGGTATGTTTATCGACCACCAGATAGCAGCATTAGCACCTTAAAAATCTTAGAAACCTTTACAGTGCAGAAACTACACAACTTCCTGATCTCCTGTTCAGAGAGGCAGTGTTTTGTCATTCCTGTACCTAGATATTGTTTAATTGCAAGTTTGTTAATTAATATCAAACTTTTGTAGCGAAGCTTGTAGAAAGATAAAATCTTTTAAATGGTTAATGAAGAATGAAAACCTGACCCGTTTTTATCATGTTTTTTTGTTGTTGTTTTTTTCGGGTAAAACAAATGATCAAAAATGTTTCTGTTGACTTAAAATCATTTATTGATGTCTTATATTCCATGAGTAAATACCACAATGCAGGATTATTTGATGAAATATTTTTATTTTTTTATTTTCTAGACACATAGACAGTTGTTTACATACAGCATTAGTATAGTATTCAGATGGACAACCGGTTCAAATCAGATGAAAATTCTTTGCAAGCAAAATTTTTATTTTGGTTGCTTATTTCAGTATGGCAGGCAAGTCAAAATCCTTCATGGGTTGAAATTTCATTTATTTGACTTTGAACCAATCCACATAAAAAGATATGTCGATTTTTGATCATTCTTATTTCTTCCTCTTGTGTTTTTGTCGTTTAGATTTAGATCTTATTTTGCTGCATGTCGTGCAAGTACTATAGGAAAATGAAGATCATCACTAAGCAGCTCCGTCTAAAAAAGCATTTTGACAGGTTTGTTACACAAAAGAGGAACTTGCTTTGGTTATACACACAGCAGTACACACCACAGTCCACGTAATCGTACAAACAATACACACAACCGTACAGATTATTATGCATGTATGACATCTTATATTTTGCATATTTGGTAAGATCTGAGAACAGACGGACTGTTAAACAGTATTCACCAAAGGTGACCTCTGTTGCTGTCCATGAAAATACATTTTCAAATATAGATTAAAATGGTTTCTTGTTGTTGCTGCTTGTTCTGTTGTTGTTTTTTTGTGTGTGTAGTCATGCAGGAGTGTGATAGTTCATAAAGGCCTCTTCACTTTATCTTGGTTTTACGGGAACCTGAGTGCAGCTAATCCTCCTTTGGGGTCGAGAGGGCTTCTCCAAACAAATCATCCAGTTCTAAAGCCCACTACTCCTCTAGAGGGCTCCTGGCTCTCTTCGTAAAGTCCTACCATGTAACACACACATACACAAAAAGAAACCCCCTTTTTTCATATGCTACACATTAAACAACTACCTACCGTGAGGCAAATCCCTCGTTACTGTGTCCTTTCTTCTAAGAGCAGGGGAAGGAGAAAGGAATGGGGTGTGGATAAGCCAGACCAGCAGGAGACTGTCAAGTTGAAGGACCGGATGACCTGTTTGGAAGAAGGGCTGAGTCGGAATAATGGCTGCTCATGAAGGGGTTATTGTTTGATTGGGAGCTCAAGGAAAGCGAGAATAAAGGCTTGGATCTTGATACTTTGATGTTGCTCCATCTGCCGTTCTTCATTATACATCAGAGAGCTGTTACTGTACAGTATCAACACCTTTGCATCTGTTTACAAAATCACTGTGCTCTACTCTCAGTTCCTCTACCCGGTCCAGGGCTGTCATCTTAGATCTCCTTGAGGAGAATCTACCTCGCAATGTCAAGTTCGTGATTGGGTTCTGTTCTTTAGATTCTGAACACATCACATCTACTCATTCCCTGTTTGCTTTCTTCAAGTCAACCCTAACCCTAAGAGTCTTGTCTGGTTTTCTGGCTTTTTAAAGAAAATCTTTTTTTGTAAGAGCTTCTGTATTTACTAAACTCAAAGTCAGCCCTAGTTTTTTTCCCCCAATATTAAAAATAAATCATTCTTAGAAATAAAGAAGCAAAATCTAAAGAAAACTCTAAATGGCCTTTTGTTTTTTAAAAGAAGACCTAAAAGACTCTTTGAAGTAACACATTAATATTGCATTAGAACAGGGTGGGTGGTGTCCTCTTCTTTTCTTACAGTATTTTTGGTATATCTGTACTTTTCTTTTATTAGGTCTGTAAAAATAAGTGCATTTCCTTAAATTTCCGGATTTTTTTTATACATGGATTTTGATTTGTGCTGTTAGACTGAATGTTTGAGCTTTTCATCTTGACAGAACAACAGGTTAAAGGTTAAAATGATTGATAAGTCAATAAGGGAAGAGAATGATAATTTTTGCATACATATATACATATTTACAACTGCTGTCAAACAGTTTCCTATTTCACTATGTATGTTGTTAAATCCAGAAAACGGGTCTTGAGTGCATCAAAGGACGTAATTTGGGGGGGGGGGGGGGCGATTTGTTCCCCTGAAATTTTTTACTGTCCGAAAACAATGTTCCGCTACACTACACCGAAATTTTCCGCACTAGGACCCAGTGGAAAACAACCGCTCAAACTGAAGAGTTTAGACCGCCCACCAGCACTTGATTGGCTGTCTGTTTTTTGGATCTCTTGTGTGATTGGCTGTCTCCACCGTCACTCATTAGACTAGCTCATTACAAGCTTGGCGGGTTTAGGCGGTCCGTCTGATTCAGTGTTTAAAAATTTCGATCACAACTTACTGGGTCTCTTATGTGATTGGCTGTCTCAAATGTCACGCCTTAGAAGTTAATGTTAGGATCAACGCAATAGAGAGAGTTCGAACACTCCCATTGACTTCCATAGAAAGAATGGAATGCGGAAGTCACGTGGGGTAATAAAAATGTGTCTACTTTGTAAATCGCTTTCGATAAAAGCGTCTGCTAAATGCATAAACATAAAAATAAACAAACTAATGCAGCACCCTTAAAAGCGCAAAACATAGTCTCACACATTTTACTTAAAAGGTATAGGAGAGGATCTTTTCAGTAGAAAAATTTCAATGGACAATCCCATTGAAAATGATAGCCAATCAAAAACGAAAAATAACCGGCTGTCGATGCGAAAATAAAATGTACGCGATGACATATTTCACTAATGTCCCCACCCACCCGACCTGAACAACGCGCGCTCATGTTTGAAATGGCGCATGCGCAGATTGTAGTTTAGGAAGTAAAACGGGACGGACAAGACGCATCATTCACCATTGAAGAGAGGTTCTCCCCGTACGGCAGCGAAAATGGAAGCTCGCAAGAGAAAAACCGTGTTCGAAGTCGCTGAGAAAAAAAGAAAGACGGCTGCAGAGATGAACAAAACACGAGTTTGTCTCGGAGATTCCTGCTTTGTGCGGTGGCGGGCATTGAAAAATGAGAAGGGATTTAAAACCGATCAACTCTTCGCAGAGTTTCTGCTAGACAGGTAATGTGCTTATACCTGCTCATTTAGAAGGATTTGTGTTGATTTGACACAAGTGTTGTTTTCACTACGCAGGGTCCGTCAGAAAACGGTAGCTGTGCAGCCTTTATGTGGAATTACTACCCAATGGCCTGATTATTTATCACTGATAATCATTAATTACTGTCAAACGTTCTTGTACAAGCGTTTTCCTAAACAAATAACCTTTTGGTGGCTAATTCATTGCTGTAAAAGCTATCTATTCTGTAATAAGTCCGATGCGGGGCCAGAGGCTATTTGGATACCAAGTTACATTTACATTGAAATCATTTAGCTGTCAAGATTTAAATGTATGTACCAGTCTTGGTATTAGTTTAAGTACCAGATGTGCCAAGAATTATTTTTTGGAAAACATTTTATACGGTTGTTTTTTTGCTCTTTAAAGAGGTAATATCAAGATGTTATTTTAATTCTGCAATTTTATTAAAGTTTTTTTTTTTTTACATTATTTTTAAACATGAGAGGTGGTTGGACACATCATTCCCAAATCTGATTAACTTCATCAAGGTTGTTTTTTTTCTATCACATCTAAAGAACTAGATGCATCTGTCTGTGTCCGTGTTTGTCTCCGCCTTCCAGCAGAGGGAGTATTACCTCCACGAATACATTCTGAAGCTTGCCTCCACACACAAAAGTCTCGTTGCTTGCATCAAAGGTGGTCATGAATGTTTTTGGTTATGACTTCCTTGATTTTTGTGGTTAGACGTATTTTTACCTTGAAAGTTGTCATAAAACGTAACATTTTTGTACTGACTTAGGGAGATTTTAGTTGTTATAACTTTAACATACTAAACCTGTATTTAGTGGAGCCTTTATCATAGATATGATATGGTACACAAGTTATCTCTTAATCACACATTTTATAAAACACAGTTGAATGAATTTTTTTCTATTGAATCCAGTATGTTTTATGTTTACATCTATCTGTTGTTTGTGTTCCATTAGGTAAGTAACAGTTGACTTTTTACCACTCATTTTGATGTTGTCTATGTGTTGCTGTTGTTTTCTTTGTTATTTTGGTACATTTTTCATTTCACTACTGACATTTGAACAGAAAACTATAGTTTATTAGTATAAACTCAGACATCTAGTTGGTAGCTAACCCGTAAATGAGGAGCAACATGCTTAAATTGGACAGATGATTTCCCAAAAGGTAATATTTGTGTCAGTGGAAGTGTCAGTCATCATATCAAAAATCATGAAAACATTGTTTATAAACAAGGTAGTCTAATAACTTTGTTTCCATTATGACCAAGTGTTAATGTTTTTTGTTTGGTTGGGTTTTTTGTGCAAAAAAAGCTAATCTTACTGACAGTACTTGAATACTCAAGCTCACACTATAAACTAATGTGACAACCATTTTAAATTTCTAAAGAGTTCAAGTTTATTGCACATATTTGGATTAGTTGTGTCAATTGTTTACAGAACAGATTTATCCTTTACTAAGACAGGAATGTTACAATGTTTGCAAACACATTAACTGTCTTATAATTTTTCTATTTAGGATTAATTTATTATTTGTTTTTTTAAATCACATTTTGATACACTTAAAATTGTGGAACATGTATACTTGCAATAAAGTAAAAAATCAGACTTTAAAGAAACTTGCAACATTCTGTGTGTTTACATTTTTTTTTCAAACCAAAACATGCAACTGCTGTCTTTGTGGATGCTTTATTGCAGAATTTTGCAAGTACAACAGAAGAAGCAGAGAAAGGTTATCAGGAGAGTTTCTGATAATCAGATTTAGGTAAAATTAGTAAACTGTGTTGTTTTCATTTACAAGAAAGAAACCCCTTATTTAAATATCCAAGCAGAATCCTGTTTCTGGAGTAAAAAACTTTAGCCAAAGATGGATCCATGGGAGAGGGAATGTACTCTTGACACTGGCTGCCACCAAGGCTTGGTGCACACTGAAGTGAGTAGCTAAAGTAGAAACGTCCCCGCGATGGAGTTTGAAGGAGCACTCACCAAGCACATCACTGTTCAAATCTCTTCATGGTTTAGCCCCAAAGCACATATCTGACATGTTAGAGCCATATGAACAAGTCAGGACTCAGAGAACCTAAGATAGTGGCCTCCTGCTGATGCCCAGAGTCAGGATCAAACAAGGGGAGGCTTCTTTCCAGTTTTATGCTCCTAAAATCTGGAACAGTCTTCCTGAAGAGGTGAGACAGGTTATAACTCTGCTGTTGTTTAAATCCAGGCTGAAAACAGCCTTATTTAACTGTGCATATAGCAACTGAGAATATTATGACTATTATTTTATTTTAATTTTATTTCTTTTAAATTTAAAGCTGATTTTATTGTTTCATTTTCTGATCTTTTTTCCTATGTAAAGCACTTTGAATTGTCTTGTACACGAAAATGTGCTATACAAATAAACTTGTCTTGCCTTGCCTTGTTCCATCTTGAATCCGAATCATAAACTGTAAACGACAGTCGGTTTTTCATATTCATTCCAAAATCAAACGAATCTGGCCAGCTAGGATTGTCATCATTATCTATAATTTGAGTATGCTTTTGCTGGATATCAAACATAACAACCACTAAACCGTCCCGCAGAGTAAGCTGAGGCTTCATGCATCAAACAGTCACTAACTTCTGTTGCCCAAAGCCCACTCATGGTTGCCTTGCAGGTCCTAATAGATGTTGTTACCTTTATCTACCCTCCTATAAACACCTGTGTGATGTAATGTGTCCCATAAGTGTTAATCAAATTGCGTTATGCTGCCCCAGAAGAATGTGGAGGAAAAGACTTCAGACCTGTTACAAATTCCCGATGCAAAGGTGGGCTTTTTGTCAGTCTGTAGCTGTGAAAAGAAAGACAACAGATACAAAGAATAACTTTTTGTTATCCAACTTTATGCACTTTAACGTCATAAAATAAAGTTTAAAAGATAAACAGTAGAATGTCTGTCTGCATACTCACTTATAGTAGTTGCAGTTGACAGAATGGCGGGCAAAGGTGTAACGGTCGTTTCTTGACTTTGCCTTGCCAAATTCAGCTGCTCTGGAGTCTGAACTTCCAAAGGCAAAACCCACTGAGGGGGAAGGGTGCACAGAGATATCAAGACCAATTTTCCAGTTGTTGGATACAGATGACGTGGAATCATTGACGAGAGTTTCAACCGAATCGTAGATCATACTGGTGATCTTCAAGGTGCATTTCGAATGGTTTCTCCAGTCAACCACAGAAGTTGGTACCTTCTGGTTCTGCCAGTTCTGGTAGCTGTTCCTGTAGATTCTGCAAGTGCCGTGTCTGAGATCCCACTTTTCAGTGTCGATGACATAGGCGCCTTTTCTTTGCATTTTGACAATGTCAAAGCCTTCTCCGCTCAGGTTGTAACCTGGAACAAAGGAAGCTGTTTTACATTGCTCTGGTGAGCCAATGAAGCTCACAGTTGTTGGGAGAAAAAGAGT
>JAVLVB010000120.1:1219524-1257082 GCA_032876305.1 Orestias chungarensis | reverse complement strand
CACACTCCACAGAATATGTAAAGAAGAACGTACCGTGAGAAAACATGCAGCTGTCTGTCACAATTCCTCTGCGGAGGTCAAAGGAGAACTGACCAAGCAGATCACTGTTCCAGCTCCTGTGTCTCTCGAAGGGGTCCGGCACGACCCGCCTCTCTCTCCTGTGTCTCTCGAGGGGTCCGGCACGACCCGCCTCTCTCTCCTGTGTCTCTCGAGGGAGTCGGGTGCGACCCGCCTTCAGCTCCTATGTTTTCCAAGGGGGTCCGGTGCGACCCGCCTCTAACTCTTGTGTTTCTCGAGGAGGTCCGGTGTGACCCGCCTCTGGCTCCTGTGATTTCTGAAAGGGTCCGGTGTAGCCCGCCTCTGGCTTGTGCTGTTTCGGAGGGTCTGCGTCCTTCGTTGAGAGCGCTCTGTCGCCGCCGTCTGTGGCCTTCATCGAGGGCGCTCTCTAGCCGCCGTCCAGCCGGACGCCCTTCAAGTCTTCGTGCCTCAGGTCGTCCTGCCAGGCGATCTCCAGATCTTCGTGGTTCCTGCCGTCGTTCTGCCGGGCGAACTCCGGATCTTCGAGGTTCCTGTAGTCGTCCTGCCGAGCGACCTCAAGCTCTTTGGGGTTCCAGTCATCGTCCTGCCAGGCGACCTCCGGATCTTCGTGGTTCCAGTCGTCGTTCTGCCGGGCGACCTCCAGATCTTCGTGGTTCCAGTCGTCGTCCTGCCGGGCGACCTCTAGATCTTCGCGGTTCCAGTTGTCGTTCTGCCGGGCGACCTCTAGATCTTCATGGTTCCAGTCGTCGTCCTGCCGGGCGACCTTCAGATCTTCTTGGTTCAAGTCGTCATCTTGCCGGAGGACCTTGAGATCTTCATGGTTCCTGCTGTCGTCCTATCGGACGACCTCAAAGTCTTCGTGGTTCCAGTCGTCCTGTCGGGCGGCCTCCAGGTCTTAATGGATCTCGTCGTCGCCCTGCCAAGCGACCTCCAGAACGTCGTGGTTCTCGTCGCTGCACAGCCGGACGGCTTCCAGACCTTCGTGCTTCCTGTCGGCGTCCTCCGGGACGACCTCCAAGTCTTCGTGCTTCCTGTCGGCGTCCTCCGGGACGACCTCCAAGTTTTCGTGGTTCCTGTCGGCGTCCTCCGGGACGGCCTCCAAGTCTTCGTGCTTCATGTCGCCGTCCTCCGGGACGGCCTCCAAGTCTTCGTGCTACATGTCGGCGTCCTCCGGGACGACATCCGGATCTTCGGACTCTCGCCGCCGTTCGGGCGGCCTTTTCTGGACTCTCGCCGCCATTCGGGCAGCCTTTTCTGGACTCTCGCCACCTTCCAGGCGGCCTTTTCTGGACTCTCGCAACCTTCCGGGACTGCCTTTGCTGGACTTTCGCCGCCTTCCAGGACGGCCTTTGCCGGACTGTCGCTGCCGTCCGGAACAGTTTTCTCCGGATTTTTTTTCCTTTAGTTGTTTCTTGTTTTTGGTTGTATTATCTTTTGGTCGTTGTTCTGCTCGTGCAGGGTTGTTTTTTGTTCACGGTTTTCTTTTTGCTCTCCGCTTTGTTTACATTTTAATAGTCCCGCCTCCGCTACCTGTTTGTTTACGTTCCGCGTTGTTCTGTTTCCGTTTTGCTGTAGTTCCTGTTTATGTTCCGTTTTATGTTTATGTTCATTATTCCTCCTCAACAATAAATTATTTATTCACTCAATTCAACCTCTGCTCGAGTCATTGATCGTTACATGACAGATTGTTCCTTTCTTGATGACTACATGACTTCAACTTTACAAATGCTTGAGTTTATTGGATTAGTGTCACATATACTGTAGTTGTATGTCAATATCTTTGCGTTTATGTAGATAGTTACCTAGTCTTCGGTTGCCTTTCAATAATCAAAGGGAAGGCTATCTTCAAGAGTTTATTTCAAAAATGTTTTTCAGGGTGTGGGGGAAAAATAAACAATTATGCTGAGTTGTTTTAACCCTGTGAGCAACAAATACATTTACATATTCAATATTTCTTTGATAAAGAAATGGATAAACATCTTACATGTATTTGGTGGTGAAAACACAAAAGAAAATAGTTACAATATTATGAAGCAAATAGAAAATACAAAAAATAAATTATAATTTTAAAAATGTAGCATAACTATTACTAAGAGACACAAATATTAGTCAACAAGCTCTGATTATTTTCATATATGACCTACCCTCTTACCTAATCTGCCCTTGACATTTCCAATCTTGATGAGCTCATAACCCTGCTTGCTTGTTCTGTAAACCGACTCTTTAGACTTCACAGCCTGTCTACTACTCTACACCGCCATCATGGTGCCTCTAGGAATGTCTACCTTCATCCTCTGTCAGTGCTATTCAACACCTTATACAATATGCTGTGCTATACAATATGTTCTCACATTTTCTGAGCTTCTGAGAACATTAGTGTTGTTTTTGTTCACTGTAAATATTACTATTTTGTTGAATCAGAAAACTTTAACTGAACACAATAAAGTGTTTCTAATGCAAACAGTAATAATTTTACAGCCTAGAATATATCCTGAAGTCTAAAGCTGTGGTCTTTACTAAATAAGGGTTTCCGAGTCCAGGTGTGAAACTTTTAACAATCTGTAGGTATAGTTTCTAAGCTTTATTACTAGCTCTTCCTTCACCATTCAAGTTTGGGTCAATACTATGACGAAAAGACAGGTGAGTACTTTCTGAGTTTGTATTTTCTTTAATGTGTGTTTCTACTCATAAAAAAAGAAGTGAAGAGCCCTAAATAAAAACTGGTCATTCACTACCCCGGCACAGCGTTCACAGATATCAAGCTTTTAATAAATGCTGCCTTTTTATCAGGTTGCTGTGAAAATTCCCACTTAGCCGTGTGTACTGCTTATTTCAAAACAAATTATTAGATAAAAAGCCTAAAGAAAGCTCCTCAGAGTCACAACTCACTCCACCGTTAAACATGAGCCATTTAAATGCAGTAATTTAGACCAAGGATGAAATTGCATCAAACAAATTGTGCAAAGAAAGGTTGTTATTATATTAGTTAAAATAACCCTTAAGTTTATTTCATAGACATTTTGCCTTTTTTTATTGAAATTACAAAAATGAAGTCTGTAACTATTTGGTGAGATTATTTTGCCTGTGGTACATTTATTTTCTTACCATCTTCCTTGAATCTTGACAGTTGAATATTTTTACGCTTCTGCAGGCTGACACCATCAGATAAAATTACGTTACTACAAGTCAAACACTTATTTCATGTTTCTTGTTTAAACAACAAAATACTTTTTCACCCACGTTAGGAGGTTTGCACTGAACTATTTAATTCAGAATGTGAGTGGCATTTGTAAATGTTCTGATTGTGGTATCAATTGCTTTCAAAGCCTTTTGCTGGATCTTCTAGTTCGTTAAAAGATAACAGAAGTGTGCAGTACTGAATGTGTTAAAGGGTATTATTTCTACACATGCTAAGTTTCATATTGGGTATTATTTTGCAGCAACCAAGACAGTACATACTGTTACCTGTAAATAGTAGATATGGTTGACCACAACCAAACGAGGAACATGAGAAAGTGTGCGTTTTAAGCCCACCAGTGAAGTCAAACACATGAAAATCAAAACTAAAATAAGGACGCTACCATCATTTAAATGCTGGTGCTCTGTAAACAAGCTTAGAGTAAAAAACACCCTCAAAGATTTACGAGAATCTTCCCCAAACTACATCAGTGACCTGGGTGTGTTAACAATGGCTGTTCATTTAAGTTCCTTTCCAACATCAGACTCCGTTGGATTTGGGGCCTTATCAAAATCATGAAGGTCCTCAAGGGAATAAAACAATCCATCAATCATTTAATTTTCCTTTGTAATAAAGTATTTTGATTGATTGATTGATTGATTGATTGATTGATTGATTGATTGATAAACTGTAAAACTATTATATCTACATTCAGTGACTATACAAAAAGACACCAAGGCTTTTTTTTTTTTTGCATTAAAAGTCCAGTAAACACATTTATGAGTTTCATTAGAGCTATGATACTCCATGGAGATCAGACATGTTGACATGCAAGAATTTACTTCATAAAACAGACTGTTTAAGAATGTTTGGAATAACATTCACAAAAACAAAAACTAACAAGGCATTGGCAGATAATGACTCAGAATGTCCATTAGATGGTGTCGTACAGTCGTTATATTTCTCATTGTTGTCAGATTCAGGAAACTCTTGAGCATGAATAAAACTGTTTTGATGTGATGTATAAAAGAATATTTAAGCACAGATGAAAGGTTCTAGGTTTGTGGCCCACTAGGGTCTATTGTTTTATCCTGCAGCTAAATGTTTACCTTTCTCCTCAATCTCGACCTCCAGCCCAAAAGCATGACCACTCACCTCCATCTCATTCCTACCTCAGCTGTCTGTGACCTCTTTCCTGTGTGTACACATTCCCAGACTAAATCTAGCACATCTTTTGCGTCTGTAGTTGTTGTTTGCGTAGGAGTCAAAAGAAACAACCCACCAAGGCTGTTCATTAGTTTTTGTTTTTTATTATTAAAAGTTCAGTAAACACAGTTGTGGTTTCTTGTGAAGGACAAATGTATTTTTATATTGCTTTGTCAAAATAAACTCAAATTATTCTAGAGAAAACGGTATTAGCCATCTTTGCGACTTGGTGATGTGCAAGCATTTACTTCATGAAACAGGAAGATTGTTTGGAGGAGCATTCACGAGAAAGTAAAACCAACAAGGCATTGGCCGATCATGACTCCAAATGTCCATTAGATGGAGATGTACATTAACATGTTCTCATTTTTCTTAGATTCAGCAGGTTCTTCAATAGAATATTGAGTACATAAATTAGTCTCAGAACACACTGTAGCCCTCATCTATTTTAACACCACAACTAAGAGAGAGAAATGCTTAAATTCATCAAACAAGGAGAGTACTACTTTAGGAATGCTGAATCTAAGTCAATAGGTAAGTTTTATACAGTTGTTTCTGCTGGGATGTGATGTCTATTTATTGCTATTTATTTTAAACAGTTTATTTACAGAGCATAAATTCCCATCACATGCCATTTCAACAAATAAGAAAGATCATTTTAATCCAGTATGTTCCAATTATGATATTGTGTAAAGTTCACTAAAGTTCACTTTACTATTCAAATTAGTTTTAAAAGTTTTAAGTCTAAGGAATCCCAGACAAGCAGATGATAGCTTGCTTTGTGTTTTATAACTTTCCCTTATGCAGAGCTTGCATGAAGCAACAGTCGAAAGCAAAAACTCCCATTTAACACATCCGTCTGCCACAGCCGACCGGGGATTTGAGAAGACAGAAAACAAATAAATAATTATGTTAGGTCATATAAAGTGAGGTATTATTTTTTATTAGTTGGTGGATAATGACCCTCCCCTCTTTCTTTGTTTCAGTGTGTCGCAGCACCTATGTTGCATTGTTACCAAATAAAGGTCTGTCAGACAAACTATGACATTTCGGAACATTTTATGTCGTAGTGACGAAGACATTGCTAAAAACAAATACCTTGTTTATAAAATGGACTTTAGAAAGGAAAAACAGTGGAAGAAAAAGTTATAGAAGCAGAATAATGATTGTCATATTGGCTTCTTACTGTCAAATACATGTTTATTGTACTTCACTTGTCATTCTGGTTTGCCACATTTTGGCACGATAATTTCTTTAAAAAACGATTATGCGCCTGTACTTTTACTTATTTTGTTATTTTGTTGAGAGAATGTTCAAAGCTGGATTTACGTCTGGTTTTACAAGTCAGTGATCCAACTGAAGTGAAATTATTTCATTCAGTACATATGCAAGCTCAACCATTTACCATTACTTCACTTGGCTTATGACATTTGTGTTCCAACACTGGAGACTGATGTGTTAGCATTTTTTTTACTCTGTTTATGTTATTCTGTTTGCCACTTTTCATTCTATTTTCTACCATTATATATATATATATATGTATAAAGAAAACTGACTTGTGTTTTCATGTATTTTGAGTAAATGTGCCACAGTTGACAGGTAATTAGTGTGTTTATGCAACAAAAGCAAGAGGACAATGGACCATCGAGGCTTAGTAGTTCTACAGTTTAGATTTTATTTTTGAGCCTTAGGTGAAGGTTGAAGTAGCGTCACAAGGAAATCGGTAAAACATACAAAATTCACATGAAGCGTAACATTTGATATTTCCTGTCACTCGGTGAAACTGGGCTTTCTGTCACTGCTGCAAGTCTGCAAAAGCAACCTACTCAAAAGCATGTTTGTCATCTGGTTCCAATGATGAAAGTTTAGCATGGGGTGTAGAATCCGATTGAGAAATTTTCTAGTTTATCTAGTTTTTCTAGTTTATCTAGTTTATCAAATAGCAGCCTTCATTTTTAAACCCCAGAAAATACCTCTTATCTTATTTGAAATCTTTTGGCAACCTTGCTCATCTAAGAAATGTTACACCTTGTTTAATATGACTTTTTTTTTCTTTTTGGGAATGAGGCAATGACAGTTTTGCTTCTTAAAAAAATGCTGTTATTTTCATTTAAGACAAATTTTAGACTAAAATCCAAACAGTTAAAGTTTCTAGACTATTGGTGCTTAAGAAAATACAATAGTAATACAGTAGTGTATTTTACAACACTAAAGCACGTCTTTTTTTACTTTATCATAAAACCAAGTACTAGATTTACTTTTCATTTTTCCTACATCCAAATAATTTTTGTTTTCTTTAACAGGTCAGACAATGATTTAAACAGCATTAAATCTGTCAAAAAATCCATGTAATCAAAAAGACAATAAATCTGTGGTGAGTATGTGTTCCTTGTGTTAGTTCCTCTTTTCAGACATAAAACACTGCATTGACGATAACGTGACCAATCTGGTACGTGTTAAAATAAAGGGGGGGAAAAAAAAAGTTCAAGTCCCATAATATTTCCAAGTTTTTTTTATTTGGAAACCTTTCAGTTAAATCAGTTAAAAAGGGATTTAAAAAATACTAATAATTAATTAAAAAGACTATTTCAAAACATATATTAAAGCGAACTTTAAAATTGGTGTGACTCACCTGAAGAAAAAAAGATTTGTAAGGTAAATAAATAGAATTTAAGGTATGCATATATTGGCTTTTACGTGCTTGTGCATTAAACAACACTGTAGTTCATGTCCACTGCAGTGCTGCAGTGTCTATCTTTTGAAACTTGGCCCCTCTGCAAGGTTACAAATCATGCTGCTGCCACAGGATGTCTGACCCAGTAACATACATTGTTTGCAACAGTGGTGGTGCCTAAATACTGATATTTATGACAGTAATAACTCAGAGACCTTATGTGTTTCGTGTTATTGTGGGAAAAACACAGCACAGAAAAGTGTTCGATGAGGGAGAAAAAAAACAGGAAAATGTATAAGTGTTAGTTCCCAGTCTGCAGAGTTCAGGATTTATCAAAGAATGGTTCAAGGAAATAACAGTGTTGAGGTGACAGGATAATGAATGGCCACATCTGACTGATGAGCATTTAGAGCAAAGGCCAGCCAGTGTGACCTTTTCCAACAAATGAGCTACCGTAGATAAGACTGCGGCAGACATTTATGCTTGTTCTATTTGAGAGCTGTCAGAACACACAGCTGCATATCAGCAACCCGGTCCATCCTCACTCCTGTTCACTGTCAAGAGCGCAAACAATGTACGTCAAAACATCAGAACTAGACAACGGAGCGATGAAATAATGTTCTGATCTCACATTGTGTGATTATGAATGGGGTTTTCTTTTGCATCACATTGCATTGGAAGCAAAAAATACTTCAGGAACAGTGTAATGCATGCAACAAAAAGGGAAGGTGTCATAATCCCAAACATGTCAGTCTGTCTGTTTGAGCTAGAAAAACAACTCCGATTCTAGGTCACCCTACCTTGTAGGTTCCTTGTCTAAAATGATCTTCTGCAATCATGATGGACAACACAGCACACCTTTCTGGGTCTAAAAACGTCCATGTCTCAGTTGGTCTGAATTGTTTCGGCAGTAACAGATGGAACAACACAATGTTAGTATATTTAAAAAACATTATGCCTCCTGTAAGTACATATTAATACCACTCTTATTTATTTTAACAATACAGGAATGTCACAACATAGGATATATTTAGAAAGCAAAGGCATCCCCGCTCCTGCATGCAGTTAGAAAATAAAACAATTTCGGCATGCTGTAGAAACCCACACCTGTTTCCATTTTAAAAAACTAAAACAGTTTTCCATGTCCAAATTTGGAAATTGAAAACAGATGTTCTGCATGTGATCAGCTTCATCTCTCTGGGGGGTTAAGCAAGCACTCACCCACAAACTGATGTTACCAAGGAACACTAAAATGATTTATACTGTAGCACTCAAGAAATTAAAACAAATATGCGCTGTGCAATATTGTATTTCACCATATACATTTGGTTTAGTCTAATTTATGGCTCCTGCTTGAGAACAAAGGAACTTCTTTTCATGAGAGCTAAAGGTAGGAGGAAGACAGCTATGTTTGCACTCGCCATATATTGTGGTAATTTGCACCTAACGCCAGTGAGACTGAAAGCGCACTGCTGCGACCTCAAAAAGGAAGTACGCAAGTAGGCGAGGTTTATTTTTTACTGCACCATTGCTTCAAGAGGTTTTTTATTTGTATGAGCAAGATACAGAACGCTGGTGTGAAAGAGAGGAGCCTATTGATGCAATAACTTCTTGAGTTTTTCAGACTCCTCTTTATGGCCTGGTTTTAAGGACTTTTAAATCTAATTTTTGTTGGATTGTTGGGAGATTACACAGACAGCAACTAAAAGGATTAAGCTACAGACCAACACGGTTTTAAAACGTAATCTACTGGAAATCCAACTGAGAGATTATTTGCAAAGTCAAGAAGGCCAATCTTGTGGATATTGGAGTTCACCGATTTAACAAAGTGACGATGCCTGTGATCGTTTTGGAGGCCCGAGACTTCACCAGTCCCCTGTTTTTGGTGCGAACCTTGGAAGTCCTCGCCAGTTCCACAGCCTTTAGCCTTGAGGCCTCATTGGAACATTCAAACTCTAACAATTCATCAGACCATTTGTCGGACACGTTTCGGATCTTCTGTATGTTTACCTGGTGTTTCTTCTTTGTGGTCACTCTCCTCATTCACATCATCAGCATCATCCAGTTCCACAGTCTCATCCCGATATCCTGGAAGAACCTGACCATGACGGTGGCGCTGTTAGGATTTTTGATGAACCTCAGCTCCTCTACAGTTTTTCCCTGGATAGTCATGGATCATGAAACCTTGTCTCCACGTGCTTTGGCTATTACAGTGGCTTCCAATGTTACCTTCCTGGCCTATAGCTCTGAGTCTTGCTTTCTTCGCACCCAAGCAAATGAACAAAGAGGCTACATGGCCACAATGCCTGGCTTCCTTAAGATTATCCAACTATGGGGGGGTCTTCAAATGATCCCTCTTATGTTGTTAATCTCAAGATTTCCACTCGGGGTACACTGGCAATTTTTCGTGTCGTGCATCTCATACGGTATTTGCGTATTCATTTCTCTCATCACTCTGGTGGTGATATTAGGTGACTTTGCTGGCCGATGCCTACTGCCTTTTGACAGATTTCTTGCTGCCTTCAGTCTGATTGGGGTGCTGCTCTACATGTTGGCCACTGTTATTTGTTTGACCAAGATACTGCGGCTTAGCGAGACCCAGCCAGTTTCAGACATTCGGAACATGGTCATCATGGAAACAGTGATTTCCAGTATCACCCTCTTAGCGTACACAGTGGATCTCGCCTTCTCCATCAAAATGTTACATGACAGGAATCACATGTGAATCAGAGCGTGACGTTTGTGACTATTTTTCTACAAAGACTCAAGAGAAAAACATTCAAAGATGTTAAAGTTCTTGCTCTTAACCATTGCTGTCATGTCAAACTATCGTACGCAGATCTTTATTGTGGTTGGTGTATAACTTGTGGTGTGTTTGGCTTCCTCCCCTGGTTATTAGGAGACACTTGGGTATTAACAAATACAAAGTTAAAAACTACCAGCTCATTGAGTTAGTTTCCATCTCTTAATTGTTATCCTAAACAAAAACAAGCAGTAGGGGAAGAATGGATAACTATGTACGCAGTTTAGCATTTCTTTGTCACTGAATAGAAACATTATAAAAATCTATTTCATGACACCAACACATTTTGGAAGACTGTAAATGTTCCCTTGTGAAAATTATTCATTTTCTTCATATTTTATTGAACAACATTAATATAAATACATTTAGTAACATTTAATTGACCAAAGCTTAAAATGCCGGAACTGATTGTGTCTAACTAAATATATTAGTAAAAATTAAATTGAGGTGTCAAAATAAATGCAGTTTAAAATGATCAGCTAAAACTGAAGGGATGAGTCAAGCTCCATTTTTCGTACAGGAATAGTAACTGCATAAAGGTCACTTCTCTTCAAGTCCTCCAACTGAACAGGTGCAAATGACCAAAATGAATATTTTATGATGACAAAACAGAACAAAGTAAATAATACCTGATCCTGCATTCCGTGCTGTGCTTTTGAACTATTATTTCTTATTATTTACTTGGTAGGGAGATGTTAAACCTTTTAAACTAGGAAAGAACGTCCTCTTCTGGTGAATCCGTACAATGGAGAGTTGATCAAAACGGAGATGCTCTAATGCAAGTTTGTATTCCCTTCTTGTGCTCCATGGAATCCTTTGCTTTAAAAACTAGGACTGATGTTTTTACTAATTCATTGACGAATTTCTGATTAATTCTAATTTAGGAGCTGATTCTTGACCATTGCTTCATATTGAACACACTTACTATAGCTCTAGTTGTTATCCAAAGTCAATCAAACCTAGGTTGAATAACAAGTGTAGTTAGTTTTGTAAGTCAATAGTATATTATCAAGGTTGGGTTTTATTAGGCTTTCATAAAACTTCCTGACGAATAATTCTGCTTTGGTAAAATTCTTACTGTTTGAAAAGGCTATATAACAGTCAGATTATTTATTTTTGAAGAAATCTTGGTTGCACTACTCAAGATAGCTGCATCCACAAATCTGATTGGCTTGTTTGTTGATATCAGTTTTTTAATATCAGATGTGCACATGCTTTTAATTGTGTCCAACATGAGGTAACTGGTGTGGTTGGTGGTTTTCTAAAGTCAAACTAAAAGCTAGAGACCTACACCACACACACACACACACACACACACACACACACACACACACACACACACACACACACACACACACACACACACACACACATGTATACATATACACACATGTATATATATATATATATATATATGTTTACTTATCATGTAGTTGCCATTAATAAACGCTAGATGGCAACAAAGTGTTATTATGTTTTATAACTACAATGCTGATTTTTTTTATTTTGAAAAAAATGTCAATCAAAATTATTTCCAAAACCATTGTTTATGGTATAAAAGGTCTACCTAATAAATTGTCCCGATCCTATAAAACAAGTTTGTGTACAAATTTTATGGTTTGTGTACCAAATTAAAATACAATTCAAAGGAGTCATTTATGTATTTGCCAAAATTAAACTCTGAGCTATCATCTTTTTTGTATGTACATCTGAGTAAAAGTAAACATCTGAAAACATCCAGCATCTGAAAGTAAACATGTTCAAGCAGCTCATCGAACTTTCCATTTCGTGAATAAAAACCTGCATTTTAGAACGTTTAATTAAACAGAGGGATATGTTTCATGCTAATTTAGATATGATCAGGACTAATATATCATATACAGCCCAAAATATAATTTATCTGATATTGAAACATTGTATTAATTATTATTAGGAAGGCTTTAGAGTCACTATGGTGCACTCCGAAAGAAGCTTCCTGGTAAAGAACCTGGTTGTTCACAGTGTTGTACGCAAGCATATAGCTGAAAATTTCAGTAAAAGGAAAACATGGAATTAAAAGATCTTTATAACATATGTATAATATTACAGTCGTTCAATAGCATTATAATACATTTTTATGGTATTTATTACTGAATGTATTTCCATGTACTTTACAATATATATACTCGATACATGTTAGGGGATGCTTTTGTTTGTGTTATTGATACAGCATATGGAGGTGAGTATCCTGTGACCCTGCTTTAATGTTAAGGAAACTTGTTTTAAAAGGTGGCAATACCTCTTAGATTCTTTATGAGTGTTAAATCAGGCCAAATCAAAAGGTTATTATGACGATGTGATATAGATCCCCAAGCTGGGTATTGGAAATGCTGCCTATGTTGGAAGATTCTACATCTTCTTGACGATAAAATCAGCAGTTCTTTATGGGCCTTAGGATGAATAAACTTGTTGTGGTCTAATGTTTTTCTGCTAGATGCTGAGGTGGCTTTACACTTTTGCTAGAAGAAAAAGCTGCCCTAATTAACAGTAGCTGTATAATCTCACGCTAGACCTTCTGCAGCTTATATTAAGTCTTTTAATGCTTCTTCTAGTCTCTGGCAACTTGATGTTTCACGTTAAATACAATATTTACTTTTATCACTTGTAGACTTCAAACCCCCAATTGACAGTCCAGTGCATTTTTTTTCTTAGCCCAGGGAAGACACATGTGATGTTGTTCCTGTTTCAGTAACTAAACACGAGAAATATGAAAGTCGCAGTTCATTTATTTGATATATCTGTGTGTAATTTCTCCTAAACTCGTACTCCATCTGCAGTAAAACAAACTGGGTAATCTCCCAAAACTTCTTGAATGTGTTTGCTTCTCAATTGTTGTTTAGGGTTAGTCTTTGAAAATGTCATTAGCAATGATGGTATTTCTAATCTTTTCTGATCCCAAATTTGGGGTTTTATTATCTGTAACCTATCAGAATAGAAACACAGAAAGCGTTTGAAATATACAGGGGTTGGACAATGAAACTGAAACACCTGGTTTTAGACCACAATTATTTATTAATATGGTATAAGGCCTTGGAAATGACATATACAAGTCCTGCACTGTGGTCAGAGGGATTTTAAGCCATTCTTCTTGCAGGATAGAGGACAGGTCATGACGTGCTGCTGGTGGAGGAAAACGTTTCCTGACTCGCTCCTTCAAAACACCCCAAAGTGGCTCAATAATATTTAGATCTGGTGACTGTCCAGGCCATGGGAGATGTTCAACTTCACTTTCATGTTCATCAAACCAATATTTCACCAGTCTTGCTGTATGTACTGTTGCATTGTCATCCTGATAGACAGCACCGCCTTCCAGATACAATCTTGAACCATTGGATGCACATGGTCCTCCAGAATGGTTCGGGAGTCCTTGGCAGTGATGCACCCATCTAGCACAAGTCAAGGCAATGTGATGATATGGCAGGCCAAACCCTCCACCCCCATGCTTTACTCTGGGCATGCAACAGTCTGGGTGGTACGCTTCTTCGGGGCTTCTCCACACCGTAACTCTCCCAGATGTGGGGAAAACAGTAAAGGTTGGAGTCATCAGAGAACAATACATTTTTCACATTGTCCACAGCCCAAGATTTGCGCTCATTGCACAAATGAAGACGTTTGGCCTTGGCTATAGCAGCCCAGCCGTGTATATTGACTATGTGGAGCTCCCAGTGTACAGTTTTGATGGAAACAGGGCACATTTAATTCTGACGTGATTTGCGAAGCCGTGGTGTTATGCTTATTTTATTTTATTTTGATACAATCCAGGTTAGCTAACATCTCAAACATCCCTTTCAGGCAAGTCTGTTGGATTTAGTTCCTCCTTCTTATTGGTATGCTGACACTACCCTGGATACCGTGGCTCTTAATACATCTCAAAGATTAGCTGTCTTGGTCACAGATATACGTGCACCACCATAATGTGTGCATTGCAATATTTTGAGCAAAACTGTGCTCTTACCCTGCTAATTGGACCTTCACACTCTGCTCTTACTGGTGCAATGTGCAATTACTGAAGCTTGGCCAATTTACCCCCTGAAACATCCCAGGATACAATAACAGCTGTTTCAGTTTCATTGTCCAACCCCGGCAACTCTCTATCGTGAGTTTCACTTTTCAAATTAAAGCAGATCTATCTATACATTTTAAATGCTGTAATCTTTCTTCCCACAAGTGAGGACTAACAGTACGGTGCCTCATTTGCATTTCTTTTTTTTTTTTACATCGGCATCATCTGGTTTCCAGGCTTTCCAATCGCTCCGTCGAAAGGTCGATCGCTACTTTCTTCCTCGACGGTTTAAAACTGAACGAATCCAGCTGGAGGTTCGATTGCTCTGGTCTGAGGAAGAACGCCAGTTTTTTTTTCTTCATTAAGGAACTGACTCCCAACAGAAAGCTCGTCAACAGACGGAGCGTCCGAACTGAGGCGTGAAGACAGCTCGGTACGTGGAGCCCACCGACGCCTTCCAACGGTTTAGTCACCTGTTCGCTTGGTTCGCTGAACACAGGCCGGAATGTCGAGCTCTCCCACACGGTGAGTTTCGCCCTGACTTGTCGCTTCTTAAAGCGGCTTCTTAAAGCGAGGGTGGTGTCGGTGAAAGTAGCACTTTAAAAAAAGAAAGTTTAAACGGAGAATGCTGCTCTAAAAGTCGAGTTTGACCCTGCGATGGGTAAAAGTCTGACTTTAGTCTCGGTTTTCGCGGCTGTTTCGTTTTGCAACACATGTTTGGGTGGCAATTACTAATGCTTTAGCTTTAAAGCTAGAAATAAAAGTCCAATGAAAACATGAAAAAAGATCAAAACGATTCGATCTTTTGGTCTAAACCTGAAAAAGATGTTTCTGTAAGAGCAAAAATAAGAAATACACCTCCAGCTGACATATAAAGTCTTTGTTGTAGGATAGAATAGTCAGAAACACACTCCTATTTAGATTAATCCACGCATTTATCAGGCTTGTGTGGTTTAAAGGTGTATGTAAGTCATTTGAAGCAGAAATATCTTCGTACATCCCTGTAGTCATCATCCACTCTATCCTGACTAGACTCAAAGTTTCTCATGCTAGGAAAAAACAAACACAAACAAAACAAGCTGGTGGCTGCATCCGTAGCATGACGCAGCCACCGCCATGCTTAACTGTGGGTTTTGGTATTGGCCTGGTGATGATCTGTGTCCGGTTCTCTCTAAACATAAAAGTAATGTAAAATGTAAAAGTGTACAGTCTTTGACTTTTCCAAGACCAGAAGATTTGGTTCTTCATGGTCTGAGAGTCCTTCAGGTGAAGTTTGCTGCCATGTACCTATGGAGTGGTTTCCGTCTGGCCGCTCTACCGTACAGGCCAGATTGGTGGATTGCCGCAGAGACGGTTGTCCATTAGCAACTTTCTCCTGTCTCAGATGAGTAACCATTAAGACAGAAACTGTTCTTTGTCCTTCCCCAGATTTGAGCCTCTAAACAAACCTGTTCCTGAGGTCTAGAGACTATTCCTCTGATTTAATGCTTTGTGCTTGCACTCGCACATGCAATGTCAACTCTGAACCTTTTATATAGACAGCTGTGTGCCTCTCCAAATCAAGAAAAATTATCCTGATAATCTCAATAATTATTGCTGAAAATAGCTTAATTTTGAGCCTCATGGCAGAGGCAGTGAATATTTATGTAAATGGAAATGATTGGTTTTCAATTTTTAATAAATGTGCAAAAACCTCTACAACATTTTTCCACATTATCGTAATGAAATTCTAACATTTATAATTTGGAGTAAAGACCATTATTTCTTGCAATTTAGAATTAGGCTTCAGCATAAATATAAATGGGGAAAAGAAAGGTGCATGCATTAAAAAAAAAAAAAAAGCAAAGTGGAGGCAATTTTTCCAGGATACACGACAACCTACAGTCTCCATGGATTAAGGATTGTATATATATTTTTATGACTAATTTTTGATGTTTTTGTTTTAGTAATTTCTACTTTTACATGCGTTTTTTTTTCTCAGAAGCTACCCAAACCCCACCACACGAGAAACCTGACGCTGCTGCAGGCAGATGCGAATCCCAGGCTGGATTGAATGGCTCCAAGTATCCAAGGTAAGCACTTAGCCAGTACATTCGAACTCATTATTGATCTGCTTCCTGTGCTGAAAACGACCAGAGAAGGGGCAAAGTCTATGCAGAGAACGAGAGAGGGAGAGAAAAGATAAGGGACGATAAAAAAGCGAAACAGAACCGTGAATAACAAAAAAGGTAGAGTAATAACGTTGAACCTTGGTGCCTGTTAATACTGTCATGAAAAAAAGAAAGGCTTGTGTTCCATAGAGTTTTTTTATGTTTGTGTAAATGTTTTGTTTCTTCTTCAATTGTGAGTTTTTATTCACTCATTAAAGCTGCATTGGTTTGCTTTGATCCTTTTATATGAATTTAACCTGCAAACTACGCCGCTTGTCTTGCATAGGATTCGTGGTTTTTAAACATTTTGTGTAAGGAAAATTTAGCTCTTTCCTCTGATACTCCTTCATAAATGGTAAAAGTGTAAAGGGATGATAATCTACAGAAAGGCATTGCCTGTAGTAGTCGACCCAAAAAGGGCCTTATGGTAGCCCTGTGTATTGTTTTCCTTCCACTTAAAGGTATACGAGAGGACCTTTTCAATGGAAAAAATCCCATTGAAAATGACAATCAAAAACGACCGGTGGTGAAAAATAACTGGCTGTCAAAAATTCACGCGATGATTTATATCACTAATGTCCCCACCCACCCGACCCGTACAACGTGTGCTCATGTTTGAATTCGCGCATGCGCAGATTGTTGTTTAGGAAGTAAAACGGGATGGACAAGACGCATCACTCACCATTGAAGAGAGGTTCTCCCCGTACGGCAGCGAAAATGGAAGCTCGTAAGAGAAAAAACGTGTTTGAAGTGTCAGACATGTTCGCAATTCTGTAATAAGTCCGAAAAGGCGCCAGAGGCTGTGGTCCCGCAGATGTAAACAGACTGCATGTGCTGAGGACGTGTGCGCTCCCGATATCAGGGGGCGTTACAGGAGATGAGGTGGCGCATGCGCAGTGTTGGGAAAATGAGCATGAGCTGAAGATCCTCTCCTATATCTTTAACAATTACGCACTACTTTGTCTTATCTGCATGAAAAATTGGGTTATATCTAGACAAAGAATGATGATTCTGGAGTGTAGAAGAAGTTTTGTATGACCCCCATTTATCCTTTTTCTGATGTGTGCCGATTTAGTGATGTGAAGCTGGATCTCCTGAGACTGATAGACGTAATCTTTAAATGTTTTTTTGGGTTCTAAAATATCTTCAGGTCTTGAGACATGAGTAACGGTTGTTAATGACATTTTTTTTGGGGCCATGAATAGAAAGCTGAGTTTAACCGACGCTTCTTTATGCAGAGGACTTTTAAAAAAAATACTTATTGCTTTCAGGTCGTGTGAAATCATTAGAGGACTCTTTCTAATCCCAAGATTATTTTACTTTTAATAACAATATTTGCTGCTATTTTGGATATCATCTTATTTCCAGATTACCATATGTTTCACATCTGAATGCTTTGCTCAGTGGAGCTGACTGAGGTGTGCATAATTAAAATAAAAAATAAAAAAGCCACCATCACCATGCTTGACAGTTGCTCCAATACTGCAACGTCCAATTGAGCTGATTAAGTGCTATGAAATGTGCTATGCATGCTTTTGAGGCATTCCTTGCTCAACACATATAAAATAACAAGTCTCCGCAGTAATTCAGCTGTTTAAATTGGCTTTGTTAGAGCAAGAGGGAGAGATATGTCTGTTTAGGTCATACTTCCTCCTTAGAGGAAGATTAAATGTTTCACTAGCCTATATAAAGTAATCGCATAAAATAAATATTTTTAGAATTATGGATCAAAGTTTTAAAAAAAGTCTATGGAATATAATAGGAGTTAAAGATGATAGAGACTGTAGCAACAAACCAATCCTAAACAAAGAAAGTGAGTCCAATGACACTGAGAAGTGGGAGGCCAGATGTGTGAGGCACTTTTATCATCCGGTAATTCTTTAAGTTTACTTATTAGTCATAAAAGTTGCACAGTATGATAAGGCAATGCTGTCTTTACTGGAATAGGTTAAGAAGGGAACTGAGAGATCCTCTGTGTTTTACCATAAATAAACCAGATTATCACGGCAAATGCATTATTTATTGACATCGCAGAAATCTGTATGACACAAAACTGGGAATTACAACAAAGAAAAACATTTAAATCCATACAAAGTTATTTTGCACATGAATTTTTGCTAGATGGTAAAAAAAAGATAGAGGCTTATGGTTGAAGTAGCAGGTGTGAAAGCAGCTATCTCCCACGCTGACGTGTCACTGCAGCTCTGTCGGCACCATATTGAAACAATTTGGTGGAGGATATGCTTCATTTCCTACTGGTGGGGTTCGAAATATGACTGGGCTGAGTGATAATCATCAGAAGCTGACCACTCGATGGGTTCTGTAAATGTCTAAAATCCCTTAGTATTCATAGAACAAGTGGTAATTTTATGACTGTCCACAAGCCTTGAAATTTTCTTCTTTTTTTTTAAAGCAGTTGAACATGTATTGGTAGTTATTTATGCAGTGTTTTTGTTTTTAAGATCAGCTTTTACTTTCAACATTTAGTTCTTCATGGTCTCTTCATTGACAGTTCCCCTTTTTCAAATCCTTAAAAAGCATTTGTGGTGATGTTTTTTAATATGTAAAAATATACAGTGTAAGATACACTTCTCCTAGCAATGTGTATCCCACAGGTGTCAATGATGTGTATGCAGTTGCTTCACTTTTTATCTAAAGGATAGGAAACGTTGGTAGGAAAAGGCGGTGGAGCCGTTGCTTCCTGCAGGCGGGCGCTTAGCCGCAGTCTACTAGCGATTCTGCGTTAAACACACCGTTGTCCGTGCGTTCTCACCTGGCTGCCTCAATCGTCAATAGACAGCAGACAGCTTGTTGTTAGATTAAATATAAAACACTGACAGTTGCTTTTGGCCGCAAACTTTTAAAGTGAAATTTCAAATTATTTGTGTGGGTATTAAACACAAGATCTTGTATATTTTCCACTTGTTTTTAGTTTTCAGTTGAGAATGTTTTTCCACTTTGATTTGTTTTTCACCTCTGATCTAGAACCACAAAGCTGTCATATGCTATCTGCGTCTGGCTTCTGGCTCTTTAAGATTTTCATGCTTTTTGGCCTCCTGACTCTTGGCTCATTTGGACTGAATGCGACACAAAAAAACTAATCTCCACTTCTAACAGATGGGACTCTACAGATTAAGAGTCTCTTTACTGTATTTTTTCCCCCTTATTGTTTATAAATCAGTCTTCCAATTACGTGACACACTTTCCATATTTTTTGGAGGATTGGATGAAGGTTTTGGGTGTTCCTAAATATACAAGATTGTTGAAAAACCTAAATGGTTTAAATATCAGCTAGTGATCATCTTGAAATGTGTCACAATCTGCGCAATATTGCATCACCACAAGGCTTACCTCTTCGTCACATAAATTAAGTCCGCTTTCCTTTTTTTCAACAGAGCAATGTCCACGGCTTTGTCTGAACTGCAGTGTTTGCTGAAATGTACACAGAGGTGTGTCTTTACAAACTAGTATCTTCAGCCAAAGCTCCTTACAAACAAACTCCCTAAGCAGTTTGTCCACATTTGGTCACTTTACAGCTACATAATTTATTGTATCTCGTTAAGATTTTATGTGACATACCAACACAAACTGGTGCGTACTCGTGACTTTCAGGTTGTTTTGCAAAAACATTCTTCTGTGTATTTACGTTGTGTTTTTGAAATGCTTGGTACAAGACCATCAGCTTTAGAGTAACTAGCTTCCGTCTCCGTTCCAAAGAAAAACCATCTCATGGGTTGATGTTTCCACCACTGTGTTTTACCACAGGGAGAAGAGTTTAGGTTCTTTATTCCTCCGTCTAGGTTTTTGCTTTCTTACGTATATGACTTACTGTAAGGCAAATTGTAAAATGTTTGTCTTTGGTTGACGATGGTTTTCTTCTTGCCTTTCGGTCATAAATGCTAGATTTACCCCACCTGTGAATATTTTTAACTCCTCTAAGGTTACTTTGAATGAATAACGCCCGAGTTGCATTGTCTTTATGTTAAGGTACACGACAATATTTCTGTATGATTGGAGGTGAGCCATAATATATTATTTCTAGGTCAACGACTGATCAACTTTCTATTTCGTTTTATGAATTAACTTTGCTTTATTTTTCACCACAAATCTATCCCAGGTTTGTCTGCCGTGTTGCTTGGTTTTGAAACATCATACTAATAACAGGGTAATATGTAATAATATGATAACGTGACAACATAACCAAATAGGGTTTTGTTTTATGTGGGGTTCTTGCAAACATGCTATCTGTTTCTTAAAAATTTATTTATTATTAGTTTGTGAAAATGTGAAAGCGTCAGCTTGAAGCCTGTTTCAGCCGTTGTCTCTTCCACATGTGCCAGCAGCAGCCCTTATAGTGGCATCAGCATAATGATTACTTGTTACCAACAGAAAGAGACAGACGCGAGGTAGGAGGTGAGGACATGTGTAAATATAATGTTTCTATAAATAAACTTAAATGGATTCTGGGACAGAAAACTAGAGTGCGTGCAGTGACAGCAAGAGAGCAGAGATTCTGATAGAAATGGAAAGCAAAGTGGTTTCACTGTTAATGTACTTCTCTGCAGTTTTATTGTGAGCCCTGAGGAATGCTGCGTGAGTATCTTAGGTCAGGACTTTACCTGACCTAAGATACAAGTTTATACTTTCATTCGCGGGGCCCGGACGAGCTGCTTCCACACCTGCACTCTATCAAACTCAAATTGAAAATTTCCATAATTTTAACTAATACACTTTTGTTTGTTTCCCCATATTGTCCAATTTTTATTAAGTAAAATCCATTTTACAATGTGTCACTTGGGACCCTTGCATGCTTACTTTTGTGGAACTAAACTGACATGCAGGAATTGTGGATGGTATTTCTGTTACCATAAACTGGAAAACTCCACAGCTTTAGACCAAGAAGAGAAACAACCCTGCCATTATTGTACTGTTGCACAATCTCATAACCATCTGCACTTTCTTGTAATTGTCTGAATCCAGCATGTTGACATTAAACAAGGCTTAGGAACTATTTAGGGAAACAAAGGCGTCTTTGTGGAAGGAAAGCATGAAGTTGGATGCCAGCTCTCCAGGTTTTAACCAAATAAGAGTTAATGGGCATATGATTTCCTCAAAGAGCACCATTTCCATTTTGCCCTACTGGTAACTTATTGTTAATATGGACTGGAACTTGCTGTAAAACCAATCCTTCTAGCATGTTTGGACTTCTTAGTGTATTTAAACATTTGACTTTAAGATTTATTATAATGTTTCTCAAATATATTACTATATTCTATCTTGCAAAATGTCATTTTTACAAACCAAGCACTTCATTTAGGAGATAGTTAGAAATGTATACCCAGGTTCTATTGAACCATACATCAGAACCACAACATTAACTGTATTTTAGTGGGATTTTATTTGATACACCAACACAAAGTAGTGTTTTGACAAATAATTAAGTTGGAACATTGACTGCTGTATTCTTACTGGTGGGCAATCTTAGATTTAAACCGTACAATTCTAACTCTGGAGGTTTGGGATTGATGCCTGGCTAAAAGATGAAGTCCAACCCCATCCTGTCTTTTGCGTTGTCCTTCTGGTTTTCTTCCAACATAGCTGTGTATTGACAAATCATCCCCACTATATAATTCTGGTGAGAGGAATAATGAGCAGCGTTAGTTCCACTCTACACGTTTCTTTGTTGGAGGATATGACTCATGGTCTGTCACATAAATATCCACATGACATACATTTAAATTTGTGGTTAAGTGGATGTATATGTAATGCTTTTCTACAACACTGTCTTTCTACTCAATCTAAATTATTTAAAGTAAAGAATAAAACCACCCTAAAAGCAACATCTGTTAAAAGTAATTTAACATTCATTTTAATTCCTGAAGCTCCTGAGCAGTTTTGTCTGGACACTGGTTTGACAGGTCATTTTAGGAACAGAGACTTTTTGGCACTTTCTATTTTTTAGGTGACATGAAGCTATCGAGCATATCAGCTTATGTAGTTACAGGGACGGCTGTCTCAAGTTTCTGCGACAGTGAAGCAGATATTTGCCCACGTCAATTTATTTTTCCTCTTCAGCCAAACTCATTCATGCAGAGATAATGAGGGGTTGTTGGTGTGTCGAAGCAGCTTAGCAAAGAGTTCATTATTTACAGCGAACAAATCTGGCATGGTCTAAAACGAAACAAGGGCATTAATGGTATTTAATCTGGGTGCAGTGTTTGTTCAATGATGGTATTTAAAAAGAACAAACAAAAAAAACTTTTCATCTCTTCCATTCCTTCTCTATTTGTTTCTCATCTGTATCTTAAATCACAAGTGTTTTAGATTTCCTACTCGGCTGTCGCTCTGTCACATGCTCCACGCAAGCTGTTGTGTTGTAATCCTCAACAGCTGAAGCATTGCAGGCAGTAGTTGAGAAACCTCACTATCTTGCTGGACATTTGCAAGCAAATGATAACCATCCAAATCTGTCACAACACAAGCTAAAGGTTTTCTCAATTACATCCCAACTGAAATAACTGGGGAGATAAAAGGTTGTTGTCTTAATTCACAAAACTTTTTTGGATAAGAAATGTTCCATATAAATGCAGTCAGCAGGCTCTTTTGTTTTTGTTTTTGGCAGGATTTTTTGGTTTATGGTTTTCTTTAAGGCCTGATTATGATTTAATTCTTTGAACAAAGGGAAAAATGTGCTATTGACTTTTGATTGAACAATAATGTAACAATTATCTTTTAATTAGGCTTTGATAACACTTGTAATCTTGAGATCCACCAATATGAAAATGTATTTAATTTATTTATGTATATATTATTTTGTTTTTTTTAACTATCTGTTATGTTTGTTGAGTTGAAGGAGATTGACCTAGTTTAGTCTCTCTCTAACTGGTTGACCTCACAGCTTAGTGACATTTGTTGCCCATCTTATCCAGTGTGAGCTGATTTGATGGCTTTGTCATGTCATAGAAACTTCATACTCCATTTATTACTATAAACACATTCAGTACCTATATTTAATGGTACTTCTATGTTGTAGCAATTACATTGAGAAGTATTTGCGTATCTCTAACACTACAATATAAATACAGGGTGTGTGGGGTTAAAAAAAAAGTTGGAATTTAAACCAACTTTGGTGTTTTTACACGGCATCAACCAGACTATTCCCTATATGAGGTTATAAAATAATTTAAATCAACCGATGGGTTTTTTTCCCATGGTTTTATTATAAAAGGTTGAACTACAATTGGTTGGTCTGTCCATCTCTTTGTCTCGTGATTCATCTGTTAAGATGTGTCCCAACAGTTTTCTGTAAACATTTGTTTGTCTATCAATCCTCTGAGCCACTGATCTGTTCCCTGGACGTTGCTCAGCTAACGTGGTTGTTGCTAGGCTTTGCAGTCAGTTGATACTTGGGATGATCTCAGGAAAAAAACAAAAACATTTTAGTTTGTCCTTGTCTCACTTGTTTGCCAGCATTCTTGAGAACAGGTTCAGTACTGTGGCACAGCTGCTTTTTGTTTGTCTCCACAACTAGAACTCTGGGAGGAATTTGTCGACTTGTTTCACCGGCTGATTAAAATCCCTTAATGCACAAGGAGAGTGTGGTGGTGGGAAAAATAGATGAAATTGTCTCATTTGAATCACATTTTCATTCTAATCTTATGATTGAGTAATACCTAATGATTCTAACATGCAGGCGTTGTTGAACTAAACAAGACAACACAGATGTTTTGCTGTAGGACTCCATTACTTGGTTCTCATTTGTGTCAACCCTTGGTTTAAACGTAATAGCCTATCCACATAGTAGGTATAAAAATGCCACATCTAAATATAACAGGCAACCAATGACCTCACTTTCAGGGATCAAGTTCAGGTTTATCCAGAGTTCCAACCTGTCTGACCTCAACTGCTAAAAAATGAGGGAGTGTTCAGCCACATGCAGAACGCATTCTTTACAAATGTGTCGACATCTCTTTTCTAACATTGAAACGTTTCTACAGTATCTGGTATACTGGCTTAACATTAACAGCGACACTGAGATGTGAGACCGTCATTTTTTGCACTTCCAGCCAAAACTCAGGAAACAAAACTCAGGACAGACCATTACCAGTCTAAATAAATAGCGGGATTCAAGTAAGGACTTCCTCTAATCTCTCACTCGGCAACCTCTGAAGTGTCTCCACATTTTTCTCTGCTTGGTGTTTTTTCTCATGCCGTTTACCTTCCATCTCTCAGCTAGCGTCCTCCTAATGTTAGTGACGTTCTCTGAAACGGCGGTGCGTGACATATGAGATTCTCTGAGGGAGCCGATACGTCGTATTTGCTGCAATAAACGAGCAGTGTGACTGGCAGAAATATCCTCACAGTAGGATAATACATTTTGATGCTGTTAAAACCCGGCCAACCCGTTCAGCTGTTTAAAGCTCTGGTGCATTTACAGAACCGTCAGGATTTTTGGCTGCAATGGGTAATAGCTTCCTACATTTATTTTGCTTTTTTTTTTATTGTTGACTTAACATGATTTATTTTATTAATTGGCATTATATGTGCCGAGAATATGTTGTGTACTGGGTGGGACATCTTTTTTTCTGATGTAGCATTTCCCGAATCCTGCATTATTAACATATATTAGTTACATTTAGTATCTGATTGACTTTTTCAGTTTTGTATTCATGGTGGCTCTAATGGATCTATTCTAAAATTTCAATAAAAAATGCAGTCATATTAATAATGGCTAATAAACACAAGTTGGCTCTAAGCAAGTTAAGGCAGGTTTGCCTAATGTTATCAGAAGGCTTGACTGTTGGAAATACAGTAGCTTGATAAATCTTTTTGCATCAGAATGTGGATTATATCACAGCTGCCTTTTAAAGCTCTTTCTGTTTATGTCTCGTAGCCAAAATGCGCTCCTAGTTGGCTATGAGGTCTTGAGAGCTTGTTTCCAGATGTGAACTGTGCTTTAAACTTCCAGCAGCACTTCATTGTTTTGCTTGTAAGCCATGATATAACTTAGCCCCTGCAGGGATGGGGCAAGTGTTTGTGTCTCTACTGGGACTGTTTAAAGTTTTCATACAACATTGGAAAATGAAAATGTAAATATTTCCTTTCTGCATGCATAATGATAAACGTGGCATAAACATTATTAGATTTACTCCGTTAATTATTGTTTAGGGAGTATGTGTTCTATCTTGTTTTTAAAATGCTTTTTTAAAACCAATGAAGTCGTTACTATTTTGTAAAGGGATAAGGGTGGAGCAGTGGCACATGGCATGAGAGCCCATTGCTTTACTTCCCTTTTGACACCATCTGGTGAGGTCATGCAGGAAGTGGTTCCCCAGAGAGTTCTGTTATTGTGAGCATGCTATTTGGTAAGTCATCTGCTTTTAAAGTCACATTTAAAGAAAAAAAAAGTTTTGGGTAAGCGGGGATGCTTCTTTGTTTTGGAGCACCAAATAATATCCTTAATCAGTAGTTAACAATAATAGGAAGTTTATAATGTGCCGCTCTAAACTAGGGCTGCAACTGATTATTTTCATAATCGATTTTATCTGTTGATAATTTTTTTTAATTAATTCATTAATTGCTTTTTATTATGAATTTTATTTAGCTTTTACTTTTCTACATAAACTATTAAGAACAACGTTTCATTAAGAAAAGGGATAAAACAAGACAATTGTGCCATTCACTGCAATTATTCAACTTTGTTTAAAGAAACAAATGACCAACAGTGTAAATTATTAACTTTTAGGCATAAAATACAAAAATGAGAATTAATGCCATACCACTTTTTGAGTGTACCGTATATTAACAAAAATCTCAGCCCATATTATGCCGGACATTTATATTCGCATTTCATTCCATCTTTATTCTGAATGTTCAGCAGGAGATATTATTTTTACAAATAATATGAACTACTGTCTCTACCAGCATGTGCAGAACAAAGCTTGTAAGTGGTCCTCACATTGCTGGGGGTGAGCGTTTTGTTTCAAATGTATTTGTTTATTGTTGCTTTTGTGTTTTTATTGTTGTTTTCTGCAGAAGGAACACAAAATAAGTACAGACTAAAAGAAACAAAGCTGCAACTCTAAATTAATATGAACTTAATTTATTAACACTATTTATCACGTTTATTTTCTTATTGGCTACCTGTTATTTTTATCGTGCTGGCTCTTCCTCTCCCGCTTGAATGCTATCGTCTCAGACGTTCACTTAGAGACGTCTTTTCCACTCTTTCTTTCTCCGCCATCTTGCTCAGGGAAAATGTTTATGCCGCCTGCGCATTCGCCATCCACATGCTGGACAAGGCTAACGATTGGCTGATTTCGTTTCACTGGTAGATCACAGCATTAGGTAGCTCATTACTGCCATATATTGACTGAGCGCAGATGAAACAGTTTGTTTTAAAAATAGACAGCTTACAGTAAAAAGTGATTTCCAAGCAACTAATCAATGACCAATATACTTGTCAATTATTGTAATAATCTGTTTTAATCGGATTAAATCGAATACTTGTTTCAGCTCTACTCTAAACTTATATAGGGAGAACGGAAGGGTCACATCAGGTCTTTTGATTGTTCTCTGACCTTAATGATTGTTCTTTAGTGTATTTTTTTTCTAGACGCCTCTGTCTCACAAACTCAATGTTGCCATCTCTGTCTAATGCTTAAATTTCTAAATTGTCTCAGTTAATACAGCATGGTGTTTGGCCTGTACTTGTAAAAAGCTTTTTCTAGTCTAGAGGACTCCAAAAAATGTCACACTATATTCAATCTCCCCTTCATGCACGCATTTAAACGATGATAATGGCAATGGGAGTTGTAGCCACAGCTACCCTAAGGGAGATTGGCAGAACAAGGCCGCCATACAATATGGTTCTACTCGGGGCCCCCTAACTACCACCAGCAAGCAGGGAGAAGTGTTGGCCGCGAGGAAGCGTCGACCCGACGGAAAAATATGATAGGATTACCAGAATGAACGGTACCCTACATTTCTAGGTAAATGGCCTCTTATTAAGTAGGTCTGTTTTAAATTGCAGTCATTTAAAGCAGAACATTTTGACCCAGATCAAACTTTTATCTCATGCCCTGAAAGTAAGTAATGGGACAGCATATGAAACAAACACACAACTTCTTGCACTGCTTGTGATAAGGGGTTTAAAAGTGTCATTAGTTTAGGTTTGATGCACTCACTATTCAGTCTGGTTCTGGTGGTTTAATCAGATGATGACATATAAACAATTCCAACTTGATCCTGCCGTCTGTTTTATCACTATATACTGTTAGGATTTTCAATTGTTGCGTTGAAACAATATCCATTTCCAAATGCCTAGTACAATGGCTCATTGTATTGCTTTGCACCAGAAGCTGGCTAACTGGGGAAAGAGGTGGCTGGCGGATTGCCTGACTGGGTAACGAGCTCACTTATGACCCATGTGACAATGAGTGGGTGAGTGGAGTCTGTAAATGAGTGAGCCAGTGTGACCTCCTGCCGCCTCCACCGCCTAGACAAAGCACAAGGACATGAATCCCAAATGTCAACACAATATTGCTAGAACTCAATTTTTTAATTTTATTTTACCAGTGGTACAAATAAAGGTAATGGTTCAAAGACAAACTTTTGAAGGGTTTTAAAAGATATATTAGATTTTGTTGTGGCTGGGATGTAAGCAAGTCAAAAGCTGATCTCTAGGAAATGGCTGTAAAATACACTTTTATAACCCAACATTTTTAATTAGATTTATACATTTGTCCCTCTGTATTATCTTATTAACTGTTTGGAAAATTATATTTTGCTAAAAAGAAAAAAAAAAAGAAGAAAGTATCGCTCAGCACATATTTCCTTCAAACACAAAAGGCTGCCTTATATAGACTGTTCTTCTCTTGCCATAAGCAAAACTTTGCCTCTCAGTATTTTTATTTTTCAATGGAAATTCGTTCTGGTGGTTGTTTGTACACCTGCCGTTAGTGCAATGTTATTGATCCAAATATATAAACACTTGACTGTCTTTTCTGTGGGTTTAAACGAATGCATTTTTGTGTTTCAGCCTGGCCTGTTTGGTAAAATGTGATTTTGTTGTTATTTTTGGTCAAATTAAGGTGGGAATTTTATTACGAATGCATTTATGTAGCCTTTCAGGGTTTTGTACATTGACATTGGTCAAAACACACATTGTAATGGGAAAAATTAAACTACACAAAATTAAATATGGCTCTCGTATTATGTGTCGAATCCAGTAGGAAGCAACAGTTTACACATTCATGTTGAGATTAAAGACTGTGTGAAAGAAAATCAAACGGTTCTGAAATAGTTTGTCATGGTTTTCTATCTATTTTAAGTTCCTGAGTAGAAACTACTTGCTCACGCATTTACATTATCAACAATGTGGTTGGAAGCTTGCAACCAAAGTTTTTGCTGGAACAATTGTAGGTTTTGTATTTCAATAGAAATATTCTCATGAATAACGTTTTTTTGTTTGACTTCACAAGTCTATTCTTTATTTTGATTCACCTTAAGCATCTTTTCTTGCATGATGATGTATGATAATGTTTTGTTTAAATGGCAAACAATTATATCTGATAGATTATTGAGATTATTTTATCACTTATTCAGTTTCTACTTTTTTTTCCCCCCAGACTGAATCAGTGGGAGTACTGAAATGACCAGCCAGTATCCAAGCCATGGAGATAGAACCCCAAATAAAAAGCCACCAACCATGGCCCCAAAACTCCATGTCCAGAGATCGCCATCAAAGGAGGCTATTACCATTCACTTCTCAGCTCTTGGGAAGGAGGAAGAAGAGGAGGAAGAGGGTCTGTTCATCACAGCCTCTTCTGCAGGCTCGGCTCCTCTGGACGAGTCAAACGTTGTGACGGCGCTGGAAGCAAGTGAGAAAATGTTCGATAGTACGCCTCTGGATTCTGCAGCTGAAGCTGCTGTCGTACCCAAATCCTCCAGGTTTTCCCCCAGTTCAAGCAATCGCACTAACCGCTCTCCGACACACACCCTGTCTTCACATGTTCCTGTGGAAAAGGCCTCAACTGCCAATTCTTCTCCAATAAAATCCCTGAGCTTTCCTTACAACCTAGGCTTGGTAAAGCCACTCTCCTCAGACGGCGAGCCCCGTGATGGGACCTCCTCTGGTTCCACGTCCTCATTAAGACACAGACAACTCATGAAAAATCTTGTCAAATCCTTATCCTCGGATACGTCCAAAGACTCGTCCTCTTCTTCCACATCCTACCGTCTTCCAGAGTCTCGTCTTAACCTGCAACTCATAAAACAATTTGCACAGTCCAGAATGCCGTCCGCTTCTGCGGCACCAGTTAGCGATTCTAAAACCGCCCCTTGCTCGCCGTTAACTTCACCAGACAACCGAAGTTTCTTCAAGGTCTCAGAGGTCGAAGCGCGATTCGAGGACACCAAACGCCGTCTCACTGAAGCCATTTCCGAACCACTCCAGCTGCTAAGCAAGATCATGGATGAAAAGAGTGGTGGCGGCCTTTACCGGCCTAAGGGGCTTTCTGCCAGTGCCACCGAACTCTCCAATGTCACTTCTGTCAATGGTAACCAGGAGAGCAACAACAACTACTGCATCAAAGAGGAAGATGGAGCTGACTGTGAGGCAGAAAGCCCCAACAGCTGGACTGCTGTTGCAGCCGAGTCACCTGGCGATTCCTCTGCTGACGCTAAAAGCCCCAAAAAACTATCTTTACATTCCATGTCTGCTCTGGCAAAACAGGAGGAGGAGGACTTTTGCATTCTGAATAATGAAGACTTTGAGTTTTGCACTGAAACAGAAAGTTATGTTATTGAAGGAAGTGTTCGAACTGGGGGTCAGCTCGCAGTAAGTGGTAGTTCGGACCCAAGCTGTGATGAATGGGAAGGGTTTGAGCCAGCACCTGATGTGCCACACTATACCCTCGCTATCCTTACTTTTCTGCTCTATGGGTGCTTTGTATTGCCACTTCCAAGCTACGTAGGAGGAATGCTACTTGGGATTGGACTAGGATTTTTCTTAGCTATCGGTGTTGTTTGGCTCACAGGTCCAAAACGCTCTGGAAGTAAATTGATACATTCCAGAAACCACAGAAAGCTGTGGACTTCCTCCACTTTGGATGTTAAAGAGCCAGAAATCTATAAGGTCAGTTATTTACCCTCTTTTATTTGCAAAGTTTATTCTTTTACTCAAAAAATGTAGACATTGAATGTGGCATCGATGAACTATGTCGATTTACTACAAATACTTTCTGGCGAAAACATATGAATTTAACCATTCAGAAAGGTTAATTTTGTTTTACTTATAATCAAGAAACAGTTTCAACAATTAAACTTAAAAAATACACACACAAAAAACATGGCATCTGTGAACAAATAATGACCTATAAATACGAATATGAATGTTAGAGTTGTGCACACACCTTTTTGACAGCGATCTTACTCCATAATAGCAAAATTAGGGAAATGTTGTTTTCCCTGGCTGCACCATCTCAGCTGATGTCCCCCTCCAGGAAGGTGTCACAGCTTGTCCCTCAGCTGTGGATTGCTTCATCTCTTTAATATAACATGAATAACATTTTTTTTGTTTTTTTTATCTATATGGAGAGTGGGATGATTTTGTTTTTAACAAGTTTTCTTCAAAAAAGTTGCTTTAGGTATACTACAAACAGAGTTTTTAGGGAACTATGAGCTCTTACTCTGTAATTTTTTGAGTGCAAATAATACTTGGGTCTCTCTTCGTCCAAGAAATCAATATGCAGGTCCAGTAGTTATTATCAGTACCTTTAATTCCAGTTATGCAAATAAAAACAAAACTTAATATTTTAGATTTTATCAGAGTTTAGTTCCCATACTGTATATTGCAATGAAGCCTTATTTATGTGAAACATTTACGTTATTCTTTTAGGGCTGGATGAACGAGATATCAAATTACGACCCGGAGACCTACCACGCCACACTGACTCACTCCGTGTTCGTCCGCCTTGAGGGCTCCATCATCCGTCTTTCCAAACCCAACCACAACGTCGCCCGTCGTGCTTCACACAATGAACCAAAACCTGACGTCAGCTTTATCAGTCAGAAAATCTATGACCTTAGCAACAGCAAGGTATGCTTTTCATTCATACTGCTGTCTTAACATGTTTTACAAATTTAAAATGACACTTTAAGTTGTTTAATAACTACTAAAGTTAATCTTCAAATACTAATAAATAAGGATGCGACTGGTTTGTTTTTCTCACAAATCTCCATCCAGGTCTTTTTAGTGCCTCCAAATCTAGCCAAGAAGCGGACATGGAACAAAAAATACCCCATCTGCATTGAACTTGGCCGACAAGATGACTTTATGTCAAAGGCAGAATCAGACCGGTCAGAAGTCAGCGAGAGCTCTGATATTACTGGAGAGAGGAGCAGTGGAGCGCAGGACAGACAGTCCTCCGTGTCTAGAAAAGACCTGAACATCTTCCTGTTTGGACGTACTGGGAGGGACAAAGAGGACTGGTTCCAGCGCTTGCTCTTAGCCTCTAACGTCAGAGTGGACCCGAAGAAAGCTCAATGTGTTGGGACCAGTAAAAAAGGTCGATCAGACTTTTTCTTCTTTTTTTTTTTTGTTGCACTTTTCTGTTAATATAATGTATTTTATTTTTTTATCCAGGCCCACATGAAATTCCCTGTTTGAATAAATTAAACTGGGTATCTGTAATTTCTTACAGCTGTAAGCTCGGCCTCTCACAGCCGCAGCAGTAGCCGCAGTAGTCTGGACGAAGCCTTGGCACCGCCGCTTAAATCGAGAGATTCGGCAACCTCCTTGACGATAGCGGGCAGTTTCAAAAGCAAGCTGTTCTTAGACTACGGTGTGTACATGGGTTCCTTACTGCAAAAGCAGCAGGCAGGCAATCTCACGTCCGCCAGCTCTGCTCAGAGTCTGCAGAGCAGCCCTGGAGTTGACAAAAAGGTGGGACAAGTTTTTCCTTTTTATAGGCTAAAAGTATTTTGATCACAGCTTAAGGTTATAAACAGTGTTTTAGACTCCAGTTGTTGGGAATTTTCTGTTCAGCTTCAGAGTAACACCACAGCTCAGTTGCAGCCCAAAGGACAAGAAGAAGACTCGGTTGCCTGGGTGAACGCAGCCCTCGGCAGGCTCTTCTGGGACTTCCTGACCGAGCCCTACTGGGGTGAACAGGTCTCCAAGAAGATTCAGATGAAGCTCAGCAAGATACAAGTGAGTGTAACAAATCCTGTGACAAGCTTCTGTTCGTTGAGTGCAAAAATCTGCTTTTATTTACTGATTTTAAAGCTCAGTTTAAAGTTCTGCTGTCTTCACCAGACATGGATGGATACGTACATTAATCTGCTTCCGGTTGAAGGGCAGATTCAGTATTAGTGTTTACAAGCAATCAACTAATAAATCATGTATAAATGTATAGATGCATAGATCGGCTGGTCCCTCCTATGTGACGTGTAATGGTAAAACCCATTATCCTCAGATTGGCTGTATGTTTGTGTCTCATTCAGCTGCCTTACTTCATGAATGAGCTAACCCTGAAAGAACTGGATATGGGCACAAGGACTCCCAGAATCCTTGGAGCCTCCGCACCCTCAGTTGACTCCCGAGGCAAGAGATCGACCACACAACATACACAGACATACACCTATTGGGGATGATGATGCATTTGGATTAGCATTTCAACCAACAGCATGTCAACAGAGACTCCCTTGATTTCCAAAGTATTAAACTTTTTTTTTTTTTTTTCTGAACATTGCAGCCTGGCAAGAAATAAATAAAATATCCCATCAGAGAGATCAGACATAGAGTTAGTGATATGATCATCAGGTTCAGAGTCGCACGATGTTCCACGTAAAACGTTCTCACAGGCTTGTGGTTCAATATGCAAATCATTTTAGAGCAGTTGGTTTGGCGAGCTTTGCGCGGTGTAACCAACATGTGGACAAGTTCTTATTAATAAGCTGTACATATGGGCCCATCACACCTAGACTGGTTTAATTTAAAGCAAGAATATATTACTAAGCTAGATGAAAAAGCGGTTGATGGTTTTTAGGTACACTTTAGCTGAGGACCGAAGTTGTCTAAATGTATAAAAGACAATAAAAGATGTATGCATTTGTGCTGTCAGCTGACGGCTAATACAGGGAGCTGTGATGGAACTTCAGAGCTGTCTCTCCAGCAACATAATGAATTCATAAAAGGCGGAGGGGGAAAAAAAATGCTACTCAATAAAAACCAAAAAAAACTGCTTTACTAATTTAAAAATGATTATGCTTTACCATAACAATAATACTAGATGTATAAATAAATGCACAGCAATTACACAACGTTTGCTGTTTCTGGGCCCTCCACTAATATTAAGAACAGTTTTGCTCAATAGATACAGATAACATTTGTTTTCCTTTTTATTTAACATTCAAACAAAACAAGCGTTGAAACTCCTCCCTCCCTCAGCTTATCAGACACTGGGGTCGGAGAGACATGCTTCTTGTGTGTGTGGACAACCGTTTCCCCTATCTAGAGCTGCTGTTGCATCGTCAAAAATACAACTACTAATGCTGTCGGGTTTTTTTGCTTTGTTGGAAGAAAGCGAAATCAGAATTATTTGAAACGGATCCTCAGCTGACAGAAAGGTGCTGCAGTGTGAACAGCTCTTAGGTTTTGGGCGCAGCACAGACAGGCCATGAAAACCTAACCAGGATGTACGTCTATGTAATTGAAAAGCTGTCGCAGCTAATATAGGGAGCCAAATGGTTGAGCTTAAAGTGGATGATTATAGTTAAAATCATTCTATAGCTTTTATAAATTATCTTTTATTATCTTGTAAACATCCAGGTGTAGAGCGAGGTTTGAGCTTGGCATCTCTTTTAGTTCACTTTCCCTTGTCATCTTCCTGTTTGTGGGTATCGTACGTCTCAGTTTTCACTCCTCTCTGCGCCATGAGTCTCTGCCTTACTTTTATCGCCACAGCTCTAAGGAGAGTGGGAGTTGATTGCGTCATTAATCAAAATAGAAATGGCTTTCGTGTATTTTCTGAAACGGTACCTCCTGAAATACCAGAAAAGATTCAACCATTAAAAACATGGATTGTTGTTGCACTATTACTCAGAACCCAGAGATAAGAATTAGTATTCAAAAGTTGTTGTATAAGATATATATATATATATATATAAAACCTTGGACTTTTTTTGCTAATCCATGTGAATGTTTATATTTTGATGTTGAACATTGTCAGGGAAAGTTTTTATTTATTTATTTATTTTTTTATATATATTTTTTTTTTTATATCGCCCACCAATCGTCCAACTCAAACAAACTTTTAGGTTTTTGACATTTCAAAATGGCACCAGTGACTCTTCCCTTTTCTTTCCTTACAAGCTGATTCCTGGAACAAGGTTGCTGATTGCAGCAGATCAATGAACTTTGTTTGATCTTTTGTGCTAGCATGTCATGAGTAATTTGCTTTTTTGCCATCAACATTTATTTTTACACAATCTTATTATGCAGTGCCAGCACATGTTTTTAGTTATGAACTCTATGAGATCTTTCCCTGTATCATGTGTATTTCCTGCTCTTTATCAGTTTGTTTTTGTCTGAAAGCATGTTTGTGGTAGGTTTTTTTTTTCTTTCTCCTAAACCAGCTATGCGTAGAAACCTGTTACACTGGATTACCTCCAGTGTAACAGGTTGCACAATGTGCCATGCAACCCTTCCCCTACAATGTAAGCAGTTCCAAATTGCGGCTTTAATAAGTTCCTTCTATTTTTGCATGCTGCTTTGCCAAACCTACAGTACTATTTGCATTTCGTCTACGCTTTTGTTTTATTCATTTTTCCCCTCAACTTTCTAATTTTCTTAGTTTTTTTTATCCACCTCACCTCACATTGATTTCATTTACATTATTTGGTTCAAAAAGGGTGATTATCTGCTGATCCACTCTAAACAGCTATAAAACAACTTTAAAATGTTTTTTTTTTTTTGAAAGTAGTCCTATTAATTCAGTATTTAATTTTATAACGTTTGAAGTTTCTATGCAATTAGTATTTCCTCGTCCAGTATTCTAGAGGTCTGGCACAATCAATGTAAATGAAGTAGCTCTGTCTAAAAGCTGTTGTTGCACTTAAGTTAGTTAGGTGCCTTAATTGTGTAGAAAGGGGAAAATTAATTATATAGCCCTTAATGCCAGTTTTTAATAGTGGGTTATTTAAATAGCTGTATGTGCAAATGTAAATTCTCATTATTCTTGAATTTATTTGTCAGAATATTCTGCCATCAAGTGGTAAAAACATTAACTACAAGTATTAATAGCCCAAATCAACTCAGCCTTTTTTTTAGGACATATTTCTACAAGAACCCAAAATACAAACGAAAAAGGTTTTAGTGGGAAATACTTGCTAGTTACCTCTTTTAATGTCTTGTTTGTTTTGTATTACATATAAATAAGGACATGTTTAGAACAGGTATTAAGATGCCTGTTCTAAATGAGTGAAGAAGGCTGACAGGCTAACATTTACACCTCCCTTTAAAATCCATCCTTATTGGTCAGATTACATTTACCCACTTTGCACTGTAAGATGAGCTTTTGTTGCCCTGCATTTATTAAACTTTCTACATATAGAGATTTTTTTTTGCAGTCTTCATTCAAAACAAACCCCCTTCCTTCAAATCTTTTAACTGGGACAAGTGTTGCGTCAAATTTATCTCATGTCTCGTGGACTTCAACAGATATTTCTAACAAGTGCTTTATGTTGCATCAGGTCTGTGGTTTGACTTGGAGATCTCATACAATGGCTCCTTTCTGATGACTCTGGAAACCAAGATGATCCTAAATCGACTGGGAAAGGACGCGGAGAGTCTCCGCATGGGGGAATTTGGCAAAGAGGGGTAAGACGGAGACGAGCTGTCGTAACGTCAACATTTTGGAAAAGTTTTGGTTGAACTTAAACGCTACATATGTCTCAATCTGGGCAAGCATTGCTTCTCAACGTCAAGTTCTTCTCCCTTCTTTAACCATTGTTTTTCTTCCTGCTGCTGCTTCTTTTTGACTTCTGACTTTTCTACAACTGTTAATTGGATGCTTCCACTCTTGGTGAGTTCTGCTCGACCTTAAGCTTAATTGTAGAATAAGCTGATACCTTGTAATACTTCATGTGTTCAATAGTATATATCTTTGCTTTTCTAAGCAGCTTATTTTGTAAAATGCATTTGATATATATATTTTTCTATATTTAAACATGGCATGAAATTTACATGCAGTTACAGAACAGATTATGCCAAACTCTGTATTTTCCCTAAACTTTGATTAACTTTCACCTGTAATTTTCTGTTAAAGGGCAGTTCATTTTTCAGGGCTAGGAAAGCTTCATTTAAAACACTGTTGAAACGGAGTTATGAACTAAGTCACAGTTTGATTTTGAAGGCATGTGGATACTTTTCAATTTCAATTGTCTGACACAAAAAAAAAGGTTTTAAATTGCATCGCTAAAGGAGGAAGATTGGAGAATGATGTTGAACCAGTCTTACTATCTGCAAAAACACAGACCGGGACCGGAGATCATCCCTGCCCAGCGCCTTCAGCATTTACATTAGATCTCGATACGAGTTTCAGCAACATTGAATTATGCTTTGGGATTACTTAGGCATTTTTGAATCATAATTTGAATTTAATTGAAATTTGAATGCTGACAGTTGTTTAGCGTTTCTCTCATAAGTGTTCCCTCACCACTGTAGTGATTTACAGACAGACTTTGTGTCTCCAACTCAATACAATAAGACTTTAGCGCTGGGGTTTAACTGATATCCTTTTATGTCTCTATGGTGGACATAAAGTTGTTTTTATGCCTTTGACTTCCAGATGTAAAATACATTCAGGTGCAACCTCTGGCTGTTTTTTTTGTTTGGTTGCTTCGTGTCTTTTATTTCTCTCCGATTTGTTATATTATCTTTTTTTTTTTTTTTTTTACAAATGTAATGTGTGTAAGTTTGCTGTGGAGTAGCCCTGATTTGTTATGGCTTTTTTCTTTTCCCTCCCAGACACAGGCCTAGGACCTACTGCCTGGCTGCGAGTGATGAAGAGTCATCCAGTGCAGGTTCATCAGATGAAGACGACACTTTAGAATTGTCAAATGATTCAACCGGAGCAGAAAGGTAGTTTGGTTTTTATATAAAAATGCATACATTAATACAATATTGCAAATCAACTAAATAGTAAAAACATTTCAAACTACATTGTCTGAAGGCATCACAATGAAAAAAATATTGTTTAAAGATAGTGTAAAAACATTTTCATTTATTAAATTTTTTGTTTTATGTTTTTGTTTAATTCAGTCTGGTGGCTGGACATAAACCAAGCAAGATCATGCGCTTTGTTGACAAGATTGCCAAGTCCAAATACTTCCAGAAGGCTACAGAGACGGAGTTTATCAAAAAGAAGATGGAGGAAGTGTCCAACACACCGCTGCTGCTCAC
>JAVLVB010000120.1:1142684-1219424 GCA_032876305.1 Orestias chungarensis | reverse complement strand
TGTTTCATCAAGAACAAAGTGGATTGCACATCCGATGATCCCAACAGTGTCTCACTCCTGGGACCTGGATCTCTGTAGCTCTATCAGAGTTTCCTTGGACTTCTTTGATGCTTCTGAGATACACACTTTCTTCAGCTAGCCTCATTTTGGGTGGAGAGCCATGCCTTAAGTTTACCATTGTGATTTACTCCTCTTATTTCTCAATCATGGTTTCATCAGTTCCTTGTGAGATATTTAAAGCTTGATATACTATTGAATAATTTAAATACTTTCTCCGTAACTTTTTCCCCTGGCCTGTACAGTCTATTTCTTGGCCTCTATGAAGTTGTTACAAACTTAATGAACATTTGTTCACTAATGTTCTCTTAATGTCTGACACCATTATAGAACAATTTGGCATATCCTAAGAGATTAAATACCATACTATGGGACATTATTTACTAATGAAGTCACAAGTGAATGCACTGAATTTTATTTAAGAATATTCCTTCTTTTTCATATTACAGCTTTAACTGACTCAGTCGTAGATCAGTCAAGAAATACACAATGTTCATTAAAACTCATGTATTATTCTACCCTTTTTTTTTTTAGAAAATCCTTGTAATGCCAAACATGGATGATGTGTGGTTGACTCTCATGCACTCTGCCATGGACCCTCGCACAGCTGGCGGACCCTTAGTCAGCCCCACAGAGATTCAATAGCTGCCCTAGCCTGACATGGACGTCTGCCGTCGGGGTTGGAGATGGTTTACAGTATTGCCTAAAGCCTCTGGAGTCTTATGATAATGATTCAAGCCAAAGTCTTCAGGCACTGTTGTAAAAGAAAGATTATCCCACCTGTTGGTTACTGTCTCGCCTTCCAGAAAAGGAAATTCTACAGTTTTCTAGGAACCAGGTTAAGTTGATCAAGTTTATACTAATGGCAAAGTGTTGCTTGCTGCTATGTTACCTAGAAATCCTTAATGTAAGGAACCTATCGAAGAGAAGTTATTATTTGAATGTGTGTCATTGTTGCCTTATGTTGATTTCAGTGCTAAAGTTAATAAGTAGGAATACACTGACTACTATAAGTATGTCCTATTAGCTGATAGATGGCTTTGGGGGGGGGTGCATTCACCAGATACCTTACAGTTCAGCTGACAGGAGGTGATAGGGAGCTCTGCAGCTTCCCTTTATAGAAGCAGCACATCTAATTGACATTTATAGTAAACTGTGGAAAATGTCAGATGTTCTGTTTGATACCTTAAATATTTTGTTTTTATCAGGTATTTCTATACAGTATTTTCTTTTATTTACTGTGACTAGACCTGAGCACCCAGTACAAATGCCAAAACCCTGTTGTTTTTTTTAATTATTTTTTCTATTTAAATGCCACAGGTGCTGTCGTCAAAGTTTATAATAGTGATCAGCTGAAGTAGTAAGAATATGACCGAACCTTATTTGTGTTGAACGCACAAGCAAAATGACAACAAGTGCCCTAAAGGCCATGATTCTGTATGAGACTATATGAGAAGGTATGTCTTCAGAAAGAGCACAATGCCTCTTGAACGTGATTGAATGTACACGAGGAGGCTCTTGGCTCCATTGTTTGGTAGCTAAAAACTGTTTTTACCCAGTTGAAGTTAGGCTGAGTTATGCAAAAAGTTGCACAAGCTTTTTTTTTTTTTTTTTCTTGCCTCCCCTCCTGATTAACTTTTTTATTTTTTTCCTTTGCATATCTTTTCCCAGATGTGTCAAGTTAAGCAAAGCTAATGACGTAGCACAGGATATGTTTTTGTCTGTCATCACATTGGGAAAGAATGTTATTGACCAACTTGGAATGTGCTTTTGTAACACTATACCTGCCATAGTTTGTGTGAACACATGGTACGCTGAACATGGAAAGCTTTTTTGCCAAGATTTTAGCTATAGGTTCCTTTTTCTGAATAAGCCAAAGCCCTGAGGTCCTGCGTTTAAATTAAGAATGCATCCTAGGCTCATACGCCTATAAACGCTACAAACATTCATCTACTTTGTTTACAGTAATTCCCGCTGTTTTTTTTTAGTTCATTAAAGCACTGTGACAATGATTAATATCTTAGTAATTTTCTTACATGGTCAATTGAAGATGCTTAATGTGGGTTGTGGATTAAGTTTTTTTTGTCTACTTTTTAGTATTATAAGAATAAAACAAGATTTTTGAGGATATATTAATACATTCATGTAATTTGTATCTGTGAATTATTCATTACTTTTGACAATTCTCTGTAATTTTTAAGGCCAATATTCATAAATGTGTTGGCCAAAAATAATTCCACATGTATCTGCCTTATTTATATAGCAAAATCAATCTGTTAATGAAAGCCTTGTTGTCTTGCTTACAGTGTGTTCTATTGAATTTTTTTTTGTTACTGATTTTAATTAACTGATTTCAGTGTTATTTTAACAATTGCTTTTTTTGCGGTGTTTTTTAAGTGCTTTGAGTGTAGAATGACATACAGATGTCTTCCATCATTTGTTTATTTGCACACTTACAAAATTAACTGATGACAAAAAAAAAAACTTCAGTACAACCAAACACAGGAATATACCTAGTGCGAGCACTGTATTCATTTATACGTCTTCTATCAAGACCACAAAGAATCAATCAGTTTATTTGTATAGCGCCAATTTACAACAGATGTCGTCTCAAGGTACTTGAGAAATCAATTCAAATCATTGATACATCATTACAAATAAGTTTGAAAAAGTTTCTAATTTAAAGACATAGGAGAGGATCTTCAGCTCATTCTCATTTTTGCAACACTGCGCATGCGCCGCCTCGTCTCCATTAACGCCCCCTGATATCTCAGCACATGCAGTCTGTTTACATCTGCGGGACCACAGCCTCTGGCGCCACATCGGACTTATTACAGAATTGATAGCTTTACAGCAATGAATTGGCTACCAAAAGGTTATTTGTTTGTTCTCTTGTACAAGAACATTTGACAGTAATTAATGATTATCAGTGATAAATAATCAGGCCATTGGGTAGTAATTCCACATAAAGGCTGCACAGCTACCGTTTTCTGAAGGGTCCCTGCGTAGATAAAACAACACTTGTGTCAAATCAACACAAATCCTTCTAAATGAGCAGGTATAAGCACATTACCTGTCTAGCAGAAACTCTGCGAAGAGTTGATCGGTTTTGAATCCCTTTTCCGCTTTCAATGCCTGCCACCGCACAAAGCAGGAATCTCCGAGACAAACTCGTGTTTCGTTCATCTCTGTAGTCGTCTTTCTTTTTTTCTCAGGGACTTCGAACACGGTTTTTCTCTTGCGAACTTCCATTTTCGCTGCCGTACGGGGAGAACCTCTCTTCAATGGAGAATGATGCGTCTTTATTTCGCCGCATTGAGAGCCAGTTATTTTTCACCACCGGTCGTTTTTGATTGGCTGTCATTTTCAATGGGATTTTCCATTGAAATTTTTCTACTGAAAAGATCCTCTCCTATACCGTTAAGGAACCCCAGCAGATTGCATCTGGTCATTGACTTGCAGCATTCACTCCTCTAAAATCTACAGACTCCCCTTTAACAGGAAGAAACCTCCAGCAGAACCATGCTCAGTACAAGCAGCCGTCTGCCACAACCGACTTCAAGGAATCAAGGAATTTTTATTTGTCATCACATCACATGTGGTACATGAGGTGGGACGAAATTTTAATCACACGGTTCAGGTGGGGTTGAAGAGAAAGAAAACTAAAATAGATGCAGAGGAAACTGAAAAGAAAGAGTTTATAGCAGCAGTTGTAGAGCGTTGCTGGCAGCATCTCAGCCCCTGTTTCCTCCAAGAAGCTGTCTCAGCTAACAGATCGCCAGGCCAGGTGTGGTTACTATGGAGAGAAGAACACTAAGAGAAAACAAAAGGTTAACAATGTTAAAATAACATCACTGTAGAATGAGACATGAAGAAGGTAGCGCAAAGAAGAACCGTCTGTCTAGACTGAGTTCTTCCCCCAACCGAATTAGGCTGTCTTCTCTACCTCTTCCTAACTGTAAGCTTTATCAAACAGGAAGGTTTTAAGCCTAGCTTTGAAACTAAACAGGGTGTCTGCCTATACCAGACTAAAGCTGGAAGCTGGTTCCAGAGGAGAGAAGCCTGATAACTAAATGATCCCATTCTGCTTTTAGAGATTCTAGGAACCACCAGTAAACCTGCAGTCTGAGAGCGAAGTTGCTCTGTTAGGGACCTAAGGAGTAATCAGATCTCGCGCTTCATTAGCGAGGGCTTTATATGTCAAAAGAACAAACCTAAAAGCTGTAAACTAGTTTGGGAGCCAATGAAGGGAAGATAAAATAGGGGAGATATGATCTCTCTTTTTAATTTTAATCAGAACTCTAGCTGCAGTGTGTTTTGGACCAAATGAAGACTTTTAATTGCATTTTACGAATTTCCAGCTACTAAAGAGGTCGAATAGTCCAGCCTTGAAGTAACAAATGCATGGGCTAGTTTTTCAGCATCAGTCCTAGAGAGAATATTCGTACTTTTTGCTATAATCCCAAGGTGAAAGAAGAAAATCTTACACACCTGTTTTAAATGGTACTTAAAGGTCATATCCTGATCAAAAATAACACAAGGTTCTTTACAATGTTACCAGAGGCCAATTGGATGCTATCCAGTTTAAGGGGTTGACTATGATGAGCTGTGAAACCTGACTGAAGTTCTTCAAATATTTCATTATTCCTCAAAGGCTCTCTCAGTTGATTAGCAACATTTTTATTAAGGATTTTATATTTAAAAAAAGGAAGATTAGATATGGGTCTGTAATTTATTAAGCCTTCTTGATCAAGAGAAGGTTTCTTAAGTGTGGGTTTTATTACAACTACCTTAAGAGCCCCTGGTACATAGCCAAATAACTAATGACAGATTAATCATATCCAAAATGGGGGTAATAATAATAGGAAATACTTCTTTAAACAATGTAGTTGGGATTGGATCCAACATACAAGTTAAAGGCTTAGATGAAGAAAATATTTTTGAAATCTCGGAAGGCTCAAATGTATGGAAAGCCGTTTCATACAAAATTAAATAAATAATTCATGAAATGAAATAATATCCCCGTGAAATAAAATTAAATACAAATTTAAAGAAGCTTTTTTTAAATATCTATTTATTTTAATTTTTTCAAGAATATTTATTTATTTATGTATGTATTTCATAGTGGAGTTTTATTTTTTAAGTGACGCTTTTATTTTGTAATGACGCTTCACTATTTCAGCAGCTTTTACTTCAAAACCCCCTTTTTCCATTTAGAGCTCTTTTTATTTCATGTTCGTATATTCAAATGAGGGGGGAGTCTTGTATGTGGGGCGGTGCTGATTGGCAGAGTGCACCTGTTTCCGTACTCCAATCTTTATGACCAATCAGAGCAAAGAATTACCCCGCGTGTGTTCAGACTGATTTGTTTAACGGGCAGAATGGATGATATCGGAGAATCCAAGATGAAATGATAAGTTTTACCAGTGAAACTGCGCAAAATGGATCGCTGTTTGCTGTCTTTCGAACAGTATGGACCAGGGCCGCCCCACAGATAAGACCCCGCCCCCTCATTTGAATAAACAAACATGAATTAAAAAGAGCTTTAAATGAAAAAAGGGGTTTTGAAATAAAAGCCGCTGAAGTAGTGAAGCGTCATTACAAAATAAAAGCGTCACTAAATAAAATAAAACTCCATTATGAAATAAATACATAAATAAATAATAATAATTGTGAAATAAATAAGGAAATAAATATTGTGGAAAAATTAAAATAAATTTAAAAAAAATTTTTTTAATCTTCTTTAAATATTTATTTTATTTTATTTTATGGGGATATTAATTTATTTCATGAAATACTTATTTATTTAATTTAGAATGAAACGGATTTCCATACAATAGGAACAAAACACTTCAAACAGAGATCCGGTTCAGAGCCACATTGAGGGCCTCCTCGCTTACTGAGGTAGTAGTTGTGTTTGGGAGAGTGCCATCAATTTTAGTTTTAATAGATAAAATTTTATCAATAAGAAATTTCATAAAGTCATTACAGTTAAGTGCTGGAGGAATGGATGGCACAACAGTTTTACTGTATTAAAAAGAAACTTAGGATTGTTCTTATTTCCCTCTATTAATAATGTAAAATATACAGATCTAGCTTTCGAAAGGTCCTTTTATACAGAAGCACGCTGTTTTTCCAGGAAAAATAGGACTCCTCTAAAAGTGAAGACCGCCATTTCTTCTCCAATTTCCTGCTTTTCTCTTTCAAGGTATAAAGTCCTGAATTAAACCACGGAGCCAACCTCCTATGAATAATCACTTTCCTTTTTATGGGGGCTACATTGTCTAATGCAATACACAATGAGGACGCGATACTATGAACAAGAGCATGAATTTGTGTAGGGCATGAAATTAATTTGCTGCCCTCAAATGACTTTCTTTCCTGAAGAAATTAAAAGTGGAATGGATTTTTAAAGGCTGTAAGGGTTAAATGTTCAAAGGAACTATAACTATTTGTAGGCCTGGGATTAATTAATAAATCTAATTAAAAAACGCTTCCTACTCCTCCATCTCTCCCATTACTTCGAGGAATGTGAAAACTTGAATCGGAGGGAGTTGATTCGTTGATACTAACATAATCCTCCTGCTGCAGCCAGGTTTCTGTGAGACAAAGCAAATCAACTCTATGATCAAGAATAAAGTCATTACCTAATAAGACTTTGAGGGGAGTGATCTGATGTTCAATAAGCCACATTTAATAATTGTAAATGTTTGTTTAATCTGAGGTTTTTTTATCTTTATCAGATTTTCGGGATTAGATCTTTTTAGATTGATCTTTAATCTATTTGCTTTTGGTCGTGGGCATGACACCGTCTCAAAGAGATAATGGAGAGAAGCCGCAGAGAGGAGTTCTAAAGTACGACTCTGCTTCCTGGTCTGGACCCTGGTTTGTCAGTAATTTGGGGAATTATATTTCTAGAAAGGAGAGCTGCTCCGTCCAAAGTGGGATGGATGCCATCTCTCCGGATCACACCAGGTTTTCCCCAAAAAGTATGCCAATTATCAATGTAACCCACACCATTTTCTGGACACCACCTAGATAAAACATGTCGTCACTGGTCCAATCAGGCAGGGGACCAGAGAAAACTACAGAGTCCGACATTGTTTTTGTAAACTCACACACCCAAGCAACACCAATTTTAGTGACCTCCGATTGGCGTAACCGGGTATCATTACCGCCAGCGTGAATAACAATCCTAATGTATTTAGGATAGTCCTTAGCCAGCAGTTTTAGGCATGATTTTTTAATCACCTGTTCAAGTCCCTGGCAGACATTTGACTATGGTTGCTGGTTTCTCTAAAGCAACGCTTCCCATTACCAGAGTCTGCTTCTCAGCGGGTGTATCGCTGAGTGGGGAAAATCGATATGAAACGTTAATAGGTTGGTGGTGAGCCCTGGGCTTGGTTCTGAGTACTCAACACAATAAAGAAAATAAAGTTTTTTTTGGGACATTTGCAGTTCCTAAAATTGTGAAGTGGAGTAACATAAATGTTTGATTAATGTGCAGGTGTTTTAAATTGGCTAGGAAAATCAGTACAGATAAATACGAGACCACAGAGCTAGCAGATGCTAATAGACACACATTGCAATGACAGGAAGTAACATAAGTACCACCATAGCCAATCACAGCATCCAGTGTAGACCCTTGGATGAAAGCAGTGGCTAAATGAATACTCATGACCCATTTAGATATTTATCCATGGCACCATTGTAGACCAATAGGCTTTTAAACAAAAAACAAAAATAAAGCCTTATGGATTTGTTTGAGGGCCACAGCCTAGTATACAAGCTTTATTTCAGTGAGTCAAAAGAATGACACGTTGCCATGGGAGGCGTCGCTCGACACGTTGCTGTGGGAGGCGCCGCTCGACACGTGTATATATAGATATAGATATATATAGATATAAGAAAACCCAGAAAAGGGATTTGGTGTCCTGTGTAACAACAAAAATAAAAGCTATATTGTTTCTAAACACATTAGACACCCTTTTTTGCATTTATAAGAAACTTGAAATATATTAGAATATGTAGAAATATATTATTTAGAATATGTTAGAAATATATTTATGAGCACAAAATTGGATGTCTTTGAGTCATTATTTTCAATACATATGTATATAAACATATTTATTTTTATTCATAACAATAAATTCAAACATGATTACAGCCCAACACGATAAAAACAACTGATTTAAATATTGAGGTAAACATGTGAAACCCTTTTAACATTTCTGATACACATATAATGAATCCCAGATTTATTTCAATGAAAATGATTTATGTCACATTCATATTTGACCATGAATCTCTTCTAAGGTTGAAAAGAATGCAATCCCACCAGTGTTTATACTGCCACAATTCAGGTCATTTTATTGCTGCCTGTTCCCTCTGAAAACCTGAACAACTCCCCAAGAAGGTCCAACTGTAAGTCAAGCTTGTCTACCATTTACTATTCAGTTCCATAAAGATTCAGTCAACTTAAGCGCTCTAGTCAAATCTGGCTGTGAGCAGTCTCTCATATTACAATCCTTTGTTGACCATTTAAAATTATAGACAGGTCCCCTTCAACGCCCCCTCGAAGTACCCACCCTGGATGGAAACCCTCTCCATCATATAACACATACCACACAGGCTCTTAAGCTTACCATTGTCAGTAATCACCAGGTGTCACTCTCACTGTTTGTTTTCTCTGAGTCACAGCCTGTCATCGTATCAGGGTTTTCACCGGCTTCATTTACATAGCCCGCAAATAAACAGGCAAAGTTGTACAGTTCACCGAACACAACGGCTGATGTACAGTCCACAGCCCAGTTGCCTCATGTATTTGCAGCTAGATACAACTCCAGGCAAAGAGACATAGCCATTTTGATTAACAGAAAAGTAATTTTTACTATTAAGAGTAAAACTGCAGACCCAGAAGGCAGATTTATGATGTTGATGAACCCTCGTTGTTCCATTCTTTTTTCACATCACTATCTGATCACTCAGACAACACACTTCTCATAGGAGGGGTCCTCATCATGGTATTTCACGCAGCAGTGGACAGGCTCAGTAACAGGGAGTCACCGTAACTGGCAGTCCACTAAAATTATTAAACAATACAACGATTTTGGTCTTTGAAATGCATTGGCTCTCCCAGCACCCCTCGCTTAAGGATTACACATTTTTTTCACCTGTACACCGGTCATACTCAAGATTAGATTATATCCTAGTTAGCAACACTTTACTCAGGGATATTTCAGAAAGCAGAAACTACCCCATCACTGTCAGTGATCATGCGCCATTGTGCATCACTCTGATGAATAAGAAACCACCTTCTAGGAATTGGAGATTTAATATATTATTACTTAAAGACAGTGAATTTACTAATTTAATTTAAAGAATGGTCTATGTATTTGGATAATAATGACCAGCCTGGTATATCAGCCTGGACTCTCTGGGAAGCCGGAAAAGCTGTAATGCGAGGCAAAATAATCTCTTTTTCTTCAAATAAGAAAAAGAAGGAGAATTTTGGAATTAGAACTTAAAAAATCAACAGTTACAGAATGCCTGCAGTGCCTCTCAAGAACATATATTAAACAAAATAAGGAAAGCCAAATTGGAAATGAATGAATTATTAGATAAGAAAACATAGTTTATGGTTCAAAGACTTCATTTGGAGAATTTTGAACATGGTACCAAATCTGGAAAATCCCTAGCAAACCAATTAAAAATGAATAAAGAGAAAGCAACAATCATGTCTGTCAGAGACTCAACAGAATCTGTTACCCATGATCCTGATGCAATTAACTATGTTTATATGAATATTTTACAAAGACTTATACTTATCAAGCAATGATCCATCAGATATAAAACTTTAAGAATTTCTTCTCGACATTAAGTAAGATCATTCCATTTATTCTCCCCCACCTTATTGCATCAACTAACCTGTCCTGTTCTCACCCTCAGAGGTCTCCAGTCTTCCACGTCGTCTGATGTTCCTATTCTCCTGCCGTTTCCCGCTGCACCGCTGTTTCCCGTTCCTCACCGCAAATTGGCGTTGCCCGTTGCTGCCCGTTGCCGGATCTCTTCCCCTCACTACTTTAAATAAAATCATTATAATTTATCTCCTGAGAGTTCTCTGTTTCATGTGGGTCAGAAGCCTAAATAATATGACAGAACACTCAGGCCAAGCGGACCCACAAGAGGCTCTCAAGAGGGTTATGACCGATCAGTCAGCCATACTTCATTCCCATGAGTCTGTCCTCCGATCTTTATCCGAACAGCAAGCCACAACAAACCAAACCCTGGATCAAATAACTCACCTCCTCCAGAATCTTGTCCCAAAACCCTCCGAGTTGGTTCCTCCTCCGTATGAGGACGCAACAGCTTCATTCCCTTTGTCACCGCCACTTCCGCATCGTCAACTTCTGGTTCCGGTTTCCCGAGGGGTTCCACTTCTGATTCCGAAAAGATATTCCGGAAAGGCTGGCAGCTGCTAGGGGTTTATGATGCAGTGTTCGTTGGTTTTTGCCCATTCCCCGCACTCATTTCTCAATGATGACGCCAAGATAGCGTTGGTTATCGGTCAGTTGCCCGGTACAGCTCTAAAATGGGCTGAATCCTGTTTTCACAGATATCCTGAGTTCAGTTTGTCCTTCCAAGATTTTAGGGATGAGTTCATGATGGTTTTTGGTCATGAGACCAATTATCTAACAGTTTTACCTTAAGATACAGAAATTTGAACAGGGTTCTGGAACGGTAGCCATAGAATTTAGAACCTTGGCAGCCCAGTTAAAATGGGACCCTCGTGCATTAAAGAGTGCTTTTTTCTACGTTTCTACATTAAATGAGCACCCGCAGTACAATCTCGCTTTATTTGAGGAGCCTCCCACAATAGATGAGTTTATTGCTCTTGCTGCCCGAGTTGACGGCCGTCTGAGAGAAAGAGACCGTTTAAGGGTAAACCACAGAATTTCTGCCAGCCAGGCCTCCGCAGTCGTTCAGCATCCACCTCTGTCTATTGAAGCTCCTCCTAGAGCTGTTCCAGACCCCCACAGATCGTCGCCCCCAGGACTGGAACCCATGGAGATTAACCCCGGAGGAACGGCAACGGAGGATGCAGTCTAGAGAGTGCTTGTACTGTGGTACCCCGGGTCAATACATTTCCAACTGTCCTACCTTCAAAAAAGGAGAAGCTCCCCGAGAGCGTCAGCCTTTAAACACTAGCCAACAAGCGTACCTTAACACCCATCCTAGTCAGTCTCGTCTTCTCCTTCCTGGCACTTTAATTCACAGTCACAGACCATTCAAACTCTCTGTGCTAATAAACTCTGGCTGTGAATGATCTTTTATTGCTCAAGTCCTAGTTGAACAGTTACAATGAACAATTTCACCACTAGAAACCCCGCTTCAGGTTGCCGCGCTAGACGTTTGATCATTACCCCAGATTACCCACATCACCAGTCCTCTAGAATTAGTTATCTCCGGCAACCATAAAGAACATAGATAATTTTTTGTTTTTTCCTCCTCTCAGCCCCATATCGTTCTTGGCTTCGACTGGCTTCAGAACCATAGTCCCGCCGTAAACTGATCAGATTGGTCCATTTCCCCCTGGTCATCTAACTGCCTCTCCTCTTGTCTCCAGGCTGCCGTTCCTCCTAGCCCGCCCCAGGAGGACGTCTCCATCGATTCAGCAACGTACCCGAGGAATACATGGACCTGAAGCAGGCCTTCAACAAAAGTAAGGCCTGCTCTCTACCCCGTCACAGACCATATGACTGCGCCATTGACCTTTTGCCCCCTCGTCGCTGGAATAATCAGGTCCTCCTCATCTTCCCTCGAGGCGGGCTTCTTCTTTGTCACCAAGAAGGATGGTTCGCTCCGACCTTTCATCGACTACAGAGGTCTTAACAACATCACCGTAAAGAACACGTATCCATTACCTCTCATCACCGCTGCTTTCGAGTCCCTTCACAGAGCAAAAATATTAACCAAATTGGATCTCTGCAACGCCTACCATCTTGTCCGTATTCGCCAGGGGGATGAGTGGAAGACTGCCTTTAAAACTCCCATCGGTCATTTTGAGTACTCAGTTATGCCTTTCGGTTTATGCAATGCTCCATCCGTCTTCCAAGGCCTCATTAATGACGTTCTCCGTGATTTCTTAAATGTTTTGGTTTTTGTCTACCTTGATGATATTCTGATTATTTGTAAAGACCTCTCCGAACACAGATCCCACGTCCGTCTAGTACTTCAACGTCCTCTCCAGAACCGTCTCTAAATCAAGGCCGAGAAATGTGAGTTTCACAAGGCATCCATCACATTTCTCGGCTATATCTTCGAGTGCGTGCAGATCCGAGCAGATCCCACCAATGTTCTCGCAGTCACCAAATGGCCCACTCCAGACTCCAGACGACAACTACAACGCTTCTTAGGATTTGCCAACTTCTATAGCCGCTTCATCAGAAACTATAGTCAGACCGTTTTCCCACTCACAGCCCTAACCTCCACTAACAGAACCTTCATTTGAACCCCCGAGGCAGACAAAGCTTTTCAACAATTAAAAAGCCTTTTCTCTCGAGCCCCTGTTGTAGTCCAACCCGATTCATCCCGCCAATTCACTTTAGAAGTCGACGCCTCCGACCTGGGCTAACCATCCGGTGCTGGTTTGGACCGACCACCGCAACCTGGAGCACATCAAATCTGCTAAACGTCTTAATCCCCGACAGTCTCGCTGGTCATTTCTTTTCTCTCAGTTTAATCTCTCAATCTCTTACAGACCTGGGTCCAAGAACGTTAAACCTGATGCCCTCTCCCGTCAGTTCTCACCGGCCGAGTCTGTCACCGATCCAGCTCCCATTATTTCCCCTGACTGTGTGGTTGGCTCGGTGTCCTGGGAGATCGAAGGCATCGTCCAGAACGCCCTTCTCCATGAACCTGACCCTGGGTGAATGTGTAAGTGAGTGAGTGTGTAAGTGAGTAAGTGAGTGAGCATGTATGATTGTGTATCAATGTGGATGGGGCTGAGTCTGGGCCTGGGTGTCCTATGCCTTTCCATGCTATCCGCGTGTGGGAGGGGTCTTGCCATTCCCCCTCCTCGCCCTTCCTCTATTCTCGCTGCTCCACTCACCTGCGGCCAGCCTGGGCCCTAGGATGCAGTGCTGGGGACACAGGAACGTGTATCGGTCCGCCCCGGCTGGCTGTCCCGGGTTGTCTGTCCCTCTTGGGTGTCAGGTGGGCTCTCCAGGTGTGGTTACTATGGAGAGAAGAACACTAAGAGAAAAAAAGGTTAACAAGGTTGAAATAATGGTAACTAAGCAGATTGGACAAAGGAAGAAAGTAACAGAGAGAGAGGTGGTCAGATTGTCCTCCAGCAGTCTAAGCCTTTAGCAGCATAACTATAGAAAAACTTAAATAACGTAACCCTATAGAGTGAGACATGAAGAATGTAGAGTAAAGGAGAACCGTCTGTCAAGACTGAGTTCCCTCCTCAACCGGATTAGGCTGTCTTCTCTACCTCTTCCTAACTATAAACTTTACCAAACAGCAAGGTTTTAAGCCTAGATTTGAAACTAGACAGGGTGTCTGCCTCACGGACTAAAGCTGGAAGCTGGTTCCACAGGAGAGGAGCCTGATAACTAAAAGATCTGCCTCCCATTGTGCTTTTAGAGATTCTAGGAACCACCAGTAAACCTGCCGTCTGAGAGCGAAGTGCTCAAATAAGGAGTAATCAGATCTCTGATATACGATGGAGCTTGATTAGTGATGGCTTTATATGTCAAAAGAAGAATCTTAAAATCTATTCTAAGTTTGACAGGGAGCCAATGAAGGGAAGCTAAAATTGAGGAGATATGATCTCTCTTTTTAAGTTTAATCAGAACTCTTGCTACAGCATTTTGGACCAGCTGTAGACTTTTCATTGCGTTTTGTGAATTTCCTGCAAATAAAGAGTTACAATACTCCAGCCTTGAAGTAATAAATGCATGGACTAGTTTTTCTAATTTTTCCTATATTCCTAAGTTGAAAGAAGGAAATCTTACAGACCTGTTTTATATGGGACTTGAAAGACATTTCCTGATCAAAAATAACCCCAAGGTTCTTTACATTGTCACCAGACGCCTACTTGATGCTATCCATGTCAAGTGGCTGACTGAGCAATTTCTTTTTTAGAGGTTCTGGTCCAAAGATAACATATTCTGTCTTTTCCGAGTTCAAGAGCAGAAAGTTTAAAGTCATCCACATTTTTATGTTATCTAGACATGCCTGTAATCTACCAAACTGACTGGATTCATCAGGATTTATAGATAAATACAGTTGTGCATCATCATTATAACAGTGGAAATTAACACCATGCTGTCTGATGATTTTACCAATAGGGAGCATGTATATAGTAAATAGAATTGGGCCAAGTACAGAACCCTGTGGTACTCAACAAGTAACCTTACAATGCGGAGAGGATTTGTCATTTAGATGAACAAACTGGGATCTATCAGACAAATATGATTTAAACAAGCCTAGTGCTGTTCCCTTGATCCCCACAGTGTGTTCGCGCCTTTCTATGAGAATATTGTGATTGACTGTGTCAAAAGCGGCACTGATATCTAACATAACTAGAATAGACACGAGTCCATTGTCTGAGGCCATGAGAATATAATTTGTGACTTTAAGGAGAGCTGTCTCAGTGCTATGATGAGCTCTGAAACCTGACTGAAATTCTTCAAATAGGTCATTATTCCTCAAATGCTCTCTCAGTTGATTAGCAACAATTTTTTCAAGGATTTTAGATAAAAAAGGAAGATTAGATATGGGTCTAAAATTTATTAAGTCTTCTTGATCAAGAGAAGGTTTCTTAAGTAGGGGTTTTATTACAGCTACCTTAAGAGCCCCTGGTAAATAGCCAAATAACTGTAAAATAACTAATGACAGATTAATCATATCCAAAATTGGGGGAATAATAATAGGAAATACTTCTTTAAACAATTTTGTCGGGATTGGATCCAACATACAAGTTGAAGGCTTAGATGAAGAAAATATTTTTGAAAGATCAGAAGGAACTGGAACAAAACACTTCAAACAGAGATCAGGCTCCAGAGGCACATTCATTGACTCCTTGCTTACTGAGGTAGTAGTTATGTTTGGTAGGATGCCATCAATTTTAGTTTTAATAGATTCAATTTTATCAGTAAAGAATTCCATTAAGTCATTACATCTAAGAGTTGGAAGAATGGATGTTATGACAGAGTTTTCATTTCTCGTAAGTTTAGCAACTGTATTAAAAAGAAACCTAGGATTGTTCTTATTCTCCTCTATTAATAATGTAAAATATGAAGATCTAGCTTGGTGCAGGGTCCTTTTATACAGAAGCACATTGTTTTTCCAGAATAAATAGGACTCCTCTAAAAGCAAAAACCGCCATTTCTTCTCCAATTTCCTGGTGTTTCCCTTCAATGTACGAAGTTCTGAATTAAACCAGGGGGCCAACCTCCTATGAGTAATCCCTTTCCTTTTTATGGGGGCTACGTTGTCTAATGTTGTACGCAATGAGGATGTAATACTATGAACAACAGCATCAATCTGTTTAGGGCATGAATTTAATTTGTTGCCTTCCACTGCGTTTCTCTGAAATACTGAAGAAATTAGAGGTGGAATGGATTCTTTAAAGGCTGTAACAGGATTGTCAGATAGACTCCTACTATAAAGACATTTTCTTTCAGATTTTAAGTACTCAGTGAAAATAACTCAAAAGTTATCAAAAAATGGTCAGAGAGGAGAGGGTTTGAGGCAGTACTGTAACTTTTTCACACTCAATGCCATAAGTCAGCACAAGGTCTAAAGTGTGACCAAGAGAGTGGGTAGGTGTTTGGATTTTTTGAGTGAAGCCAATTGAGTCTAAAATGGCAGTAAAGGCTACATTTAGGCTGTCATTTTTGGTGTCAAAATGAATGTTAAAATCTCCCACTATAATAATTTTATCACTGTTTAACACTAGTTCAGATAAAAAATCTGAGATCTGATCCATAAATTCAGAGTAAGGACCTGGCGGATGATACAAAATAACAAACAGAAGTGGTTTAATTCTTTTAGAGTTTGGATGAGGAAGGCTAAGGGTTAAATGTTCAAAAGAACTATAACTATTAGTCAGCCTGGGATTAATTAATAAATCTGATTGAAAAGGGCTTCCTACTCCTCCACCTCTCCCAGTACTCCGAGGAATGTGAAAGTTTGAATAATTAGAGGGAGTTGATTCATTGATACTAACATAATCCTCTTGCTGCAGCCAGGTTTCTGTGAGACAAAGCAAATCAATTTGATTATCAAGAATTAAATCATTAACTAATAAGGACTTTGAGGATAGAGATCTGATGTTCAATAAGCCACACTTAATACATTTTTATTTCATCTGAGTTGTTTTTATCTTTATGCGATTTTCAGGATTTGCTCTTTTTAGATTGATCTTTAATATATTTGGTTTTGGCTGTGGGCAAGACACTGTCTCAATGGGATAATGGGTAGGTAACTGTAGAGAAGCCGCAGAGAGGAGTTCTAAACTACGATTCTGCTTCCTGGTCTGGACCCTTGTTTGTCAGTAATTTGGGGAGTTAATAAATTCGGCCATATTTCTAGAAATAAAAGCTGCTCCGTCCAAAGTGGAATGGATGCCGTCTCTCCGGATCAGACCAGGTTTTTCCCAAAAGGTTTTCCATAATAATTGAACTCTGTCTGTGTTTAGGTTTGTGACAGCCTCCAAAGTTATCCTGATGGCAAGGGGTCTTCAGAGGATGGCCGGTCATCACAGAAATCCATCCATCCATCAACCAGTTCAAAAACTGGTGGACTTCCTGATCGCAGAGATGCAGAAGAGGCTCAGAAAGGTGGAACAAATTGAGAAGCTTGCTGATACTACTTGTTTCGGACCTAAGGTTCAAAAAGCATGCCTTTGTCAACAACAAGGCACCAGATGAGGCTGTAAAGCAGATACCAGCAGCTGCCTGCAGCACACAATCAGCCCAGTCACAGTGAGAAGTTTATTTATTTCCCTTAGATGTGTATTGTTATCGTGTATATAATGTGTGAAGTGTGTTTATAAATAAATACATTGAAAATTCTATCAGCATATTGATTTTGTGTTACACTCAGCCAAAAAAATTAAATAAGAGAAAAGAACAGTAGGACACGTTCAATGCACCATTTCACATTTTAAGGAAATAATTGTTACTTTTTGACTTACTTAATTGAGTCACTAAGTCAGACCGAATCGCTCACAGACCAGTGTTGTGCCGAAAAAAGCACCCCCGCCGTCAAAAGCACCCCCAGCTACATTTATTTATTTTTCTTGATTATTCTATTATTATTTTTATTCTAAATGTTCTAAATTAAAACTTTAATGTACTGTACTATTTTGAATTGTAAAAAATTCTTGTTGCATCTGTATTTTCTTATTTGAATATTTGTTACATTTTTTTTTCTTTTTATCTTAATAATAGGAAAAGTTTTTGGGAGATCACTTTATCTTTGTTGCTAGAGAATTTATACATATTTTATCTATTTTATTATCTGAATGTTCATTAACGTTGCATACTAAATCTTGTTTATATTTGTCTTTTCTTGTGATGTTTAATTAGTTCTCAATTTTGTTATACGTGATAGTTTCTAGTGGTTCTAAATAGTAGACTAGCAATCAAAATAAAAAGTAATTTGAACTTGAATTTTGAACTCTCTGGGTTTTTATCTGAAACATCCCAGGAGTGATTAAACTGTCCAGTATTATTTGGAATAAGTGGCAGCCAGAAATATCAGGGGGTGCATATTCTGGCGGGACACATTGCAACGATTTGCACCCCCCAGGAAAATGAGGTTGTGTTTGAGCTATCCTCAAATACTGTAAGGAGTACAGTCAGGGGAATATAACTAATATGTGCAGCAAGTTTCATCTCTCTGTACATACCTAAGTAGCCTATATTAGCTATGTATACCTGTGTATATTCTTTATGCAGCTAAATAAATTATCTCAGAAGACGAATAATCGTAATTTTAGTGCAATTTGTCGTTTACTCTGTTAATTGTAGTGTAACTGCATTGTTTTCGGTTTGTTAAATTCGTGTTCCCGTGGCTGGGGGTGCTTTTCACGGCGGGGATATATTTTTCGGCACAACACCGGATCACTAACAGATCACTTTCAAACAAAATGGCAGTGAGGATACAGACACAAGTTACTTTATTATGTGGGGAATGTTCTTTCCCAGGTTTTTGGCATTTTTTGTTATACTTTTTCAGCTCGGCTGAAACGAACTGTGTTGCCTTCAGTGTTGTGTTTAGAACCATCGCGTTTTTGTTGACAACGCCCAGAGGAGGGCTACAGCGGCACCTGCTGTAAAAATGAACGAAATTACTCAAAAAAAGATTCGTTCATTTTAGTGTCCGAGAGGAAAAGATCCAAGTCAGTAAAAAAAGTCCAAAAACTACTAAACTCTCGCTTAAGACTGAACCTTTCTCTTCTGTTACTCATCCCTATCAAGAGTTAACATTAACACACAACATGCAAATTAAAAACTAAAGTATATAAGTTAGCTTTTGATTTAGCGACATGCTAACGTCGATTCTAAAGACGAGGACAGCCTCGGTTAATATCGCGAATAAAATGTTTGTTTTGCTTTTTCGGTTTAATGTTGGTCAGGAAAATTGAATACATGACAGCTTTGAGTAAAACATGGATGGCTTAAACATATATGTACATAATAAAGGCATTTGTTATAGAATTACAGCATTTATTAAATGCATATTATGTTTGCCCCGGAAGTTAAGAATGTTTTTTCCTCTTCAACGGAAATTTACCGTTGCCTGGTTACGGTTGCCTGGTTACTATAGCCCATTCTGCCGTTTTGCTAGCTGCAGAAAATCGGCGGTGAGTGTTTGTTTTTTCTTTTTCATTGTCCCTCTTTAACGAATAAAATAAAAATGTTTGTAGGCTTCCTCAAAGTTTTCCTTTTAGCTGTTAAAATTTTTATTTCAGACCGTTTGAAACCAATAACTTTAAACAACCTGCCAGAGCTAAAATAGTTTAGTAAAGTGAAAATAAACGTTCATAATGACAATAATAGTATTTTAATTTGAAAAAGAAAGTACATTAAAATAATAATTCTAAAAACTGACAGTGAAACGTCAACTTTTTTTTGTAAGGCTGGGGGAAAATGCAGAACGCAAGAGAAGACCAACACGACGCAGACCTGAGAGCACAAGTGGGCGCTTTTGGAGCGACTCCTCCACTTTCTCCTGAGGTTAATGTCGCTTAAGCAAATAAAGACTTGCTTTCTGTCATTCCTAATTCCTGCATTGTTTTCATGCATTGTCAGTTTAGCCCACTACACTCTGGTGAACTTATTATTTATTTATTTTAAACTATACCTCAATGTAAAGCTCATAACAGACATTTTATGTTCTCTAATACAGAATCCGTCGGCAGAACAGACAGATGACCTACCACCTTATCCTGATCTTGATCCAGATATGACAGGTAACCCTTTCTGTCGTGTCAACACAAGCCTGTATACTGTACTTTATATATTTAACACTGATTTCATTATGGACATATGTTAATAACAAATTTCATTTGGTTTGACTCAACCTAGGTTCCACCATTTAACTACATTGTTAGGAACACACTGACCTTCTGTTTTTATTCTCCATTTGCTTTTTATCTGTTTACAATTACCACAAACTAATGCATAAACCTCACAAATTTTAGTTGCATTCCTATTTTATTTCAACAAAGAAGGTTGATTCCAGGTGGAATTTTTTTGTTTTGGGGGGGGGACAACAACAAACAAACAAATCTTTTTATATATATATATATATATATATATATATATATATATATATACCATAAATAAATCGAGAAGTATTTTTTATCTCTTCTCTTTTGAAAAACATATACCATATAAACCTTTCATATCAAATCAAATCAAGAATTCTTTATTTATCCCAAAGGGAAATGAAATGTTGTTAGGGTAAATAATGTAAGCAGTTGCTATAAAGGGTAATGGCTATAGGCAGGAAAGATCCTCTGTAGCGGTCTGTTTCGAAACTACGCTTATCAAGCCTCTGACAGAAGAGACTCAGTTTTCCAATAACAGTGTCATGAAGGGGATGTTTAGTGTTGTTCATGATTTTCGGTAAAATATATTCTCTGACAAGCATCTACATTGCACCTTGTGATGATTTATGTTTAGTGATGAGCTCCAAGTGAGGTTGGGACACCACTTAACCAACAGCATAATTTTATATTCTCCCAAACATACTATATTATATTCAAGTTAACCTTCTGGTCGAGCTATTCAGAACCATTAGAAATTTCAGTCAAAAAAGTATTTTGGTAACATTAAAATATATGTTTTACCTAAGTTGGCTAGATGTATAAAACAAATGTGGGTCCTCTGTTTCTGCAACAACTTTGAACAAGGCAGTGTAAAAAATGGACTTCACTCATATGAAAAAGCAATGACATTGGTTCAACGCACCAATGCTATTTTAAAGTAGCTTAATCCAGTTTTAAGAGTTTGTCAGTTCATTAATTTTCTTAAGAAGACATTTCATGATTATTGTAATCAATTAATGTTAATCAGTCTTAGGAATATTGTATCTAAAATATTAATAGTTTTATTTCAGCAATAATTATCTAAAAAAATTGAAACTTTACCTTAATAGTTATTTATTATTTATTATTTTCAAAGTTCTATAAATGATTAATATTATTCTAAAGTCATCTCTTCTTAAGAGAAAATCAGAAAAGTTCAAGTCTCTCTGGCTGTTAACCATAATTCTATCTTTTAAGATAAATTTGATAAGAACAGTCATGTTTGTTTTTACATGTGGAAAAACAAAAAGCCACAAAGTGGGATGCCATGGAGTTTCAGTCAGGACCTTTAATAGATCTCAACTATACCAAAACAATTTACACGTTGTTAAGGACAATGGAATAGCTGTGCACCACAGCAAGCCACAGTCATTCAGTAACATGGGAATAAGTAAAAATAGATTATGTAAAGCAGGAATGTAGCTCTACAATGCATATATATCAATCAATATATGTACGTACGTATAATTTGCCAAAATACACAAGTAACTGTGCACATTGTAATTGAACAGCTATTCATGTAGTAAAACTTTTCCCTGCTCCCTAGTTGGTAAAATAGCACATGTCATGTTTCTGAGAAACATATTAAACGTCTGAAGAGTGATCAAGTTGCTATTAAGGACACAGGTATACAATGTATTAAAATTACCCCAGTTTAAAACTTTGTCACATATAAAAAATACTTTCACGTCTCCAATTACTTTCCTGTTTTTTCTGCACTCTGTGTAAAACTTGTAGCTCACCAGTTGGACGATGGCTCATCAGAAGATGATCATGAACCACCTCAAGAGGGAGAAGACAGGAATGAGGAGCTCATCCTCCTGGACCCTGAACATGTCTGTTTGTGTTTTTCTCTCAGATTTATGCTGAAAAGTAGATTTATTTTTTGGTTTCACAAATATTTGCTAAATGTATGGATGATTTACATACTTGTTTTCTTGTTTGCTATTGACATCCTGTTAATATTTTGTGTCTGTGCTTGTAGCCCCTGAACAAAAGATTCCAGGAAGCCAAGAGAACTTACCTTAGAAAACGTCTGGAAGGACTCCAGCAGGAACTGAGGAAAAAGGTCAGCAACACAATTTTAAACCACACTTAAATCTTTTTGCGGAACATTTGAATTTATGGAACAGTTAATGTAGAAACCTCTTTAAAGGTATTGTCTTATTATTTTATTATGCTCTCCCTCCTGTGAGTCCAGCGGGCAGTTAAAAAGGAAGAAGACAGAAAGTTACAGGACACAGGCACCAAGTTGTTTGGGATTCAAGAAGAGCTGGGAAGAGCTGAAAACAAGCTGCGGGACAGTCAACAATCCACAGCAAATGCTGAAGTTCAACGGCAGCATGCACACGATCAGCTGGAAAAGACAAAGAGCAAATTCTCTAACATGAGCAGTCAGATCAGCCACGATAAAACTAAGGGTACGATATCTGACCATTAGGCTTTCATAAAATAGAATATATTCATGTTTAAAGTAGTGACTTTAAATATAAGAACAAAACTTATCCATGTTTATTAGGCTTTATTCCTGTCTGCGCTGTAGAATCATGAAATCCCTAAAGGACAACATAAAGGAGGCTAAATGATCTTAAAAGCAATGCACGTTACCTTGATCTAAATAAATTTGAAGGCTTACAATGGAAAGGTGTCAAGACACAATTTCTAAGGCTTTAGGACTCAGAATAACTAGATGAGAGCCTTTATTCAACAATGGAGAAAACATGAAACAGCTGTGGAGACTCCCACAAGTGTCCATCTAACAGAAATACTCGGTGCCTCGACATCAGTTAAAGATTATACAAAGAAAAAATTCACAACAAACTTTTATCCAGGAGGTCACAAAAGAGTCAACATGGAATAATAAACTATGATCACAGTGCAAATCAATAAATTGTAACAGATTCAAAAGATCAGAGTTGAAAATTTACATCACAACATTATATCCCTCTCTTTTTTACTTAAGTGTCAAGGCTTCAGGCAGAGTTAGAGAAGAAGCTGCAGCAGGTCACCTTCACCCAAGCAGTCAATGAGGAGCTACACTCCAAAGTCAAAATCATGGATAATGCCAGGCACAAACTGGGCACTAAGAAGACACAGGCAGAAGAAGAAAAAATAAAGCAGGTGCCCTAATTAGATGTGGCAGATGGTATAAAGGACCCATGTTGATCAGTTTTCAATGTGATAGGAAAATTCCTGAGGTGAGTTTGTGATCATTTTTCAAAATGCCCGTTTCACCAGGACCTTTATGTAGAACGTCTGACCAAGGACTTGGACAGCAAGACACTGCAAGTAGCCGGGTATGAGGTCCAGAGAAGCGCTCAAGCGCAGGAGACACAGGAAGTCACTGAAGCGCTGTGTGAGGTAATTGATATATTGATTTTGTAAAAGTTAATCATCAACAAAGTTAAAGAAATTATACATTTTTGTAACTTGTTTTCAATTTATCATTTCTTTTTTTATTTGAATTTACTTAAAAGGCCTGCTGCCTGCACGAATGAAGCAAATGTCAGTGTTTTGATTTTTCAAACACTGAATTTTCACATTATGTTTAACAGGCTTCATGTTGCCACATCAGCAACCTGTTGAAAACAATAACTAAACCTAAAAAATCCAACTGTGCTCCAATAGATACAAGTAAACTGAGTAATTCACATGTATGGCATACAAAAGCGTATTGTTCAAAACACGTATCTATAGTTATATACATTGTTAGTAGCAAACACTTGCATATAGAACAGATCTTAAGTTTTTTCGTTTTTTTGCATGCCTAAAAGTAAAAGTATTTAATATGGGATATTTTCTTAACCAAGTAAGTAAAAAAACCCCAAAAAATGTTATTTAGAATGGAAAATAACATTTTTAAATCGATTGCAGTGTTTATATATATATATACCATCAATTCACAACAAATGTCCTTTTAAGGCTTTTCACAAGAGTTGATAGAGAATAACATGTAGGACATTCAGATCCATATTACAACAAGTAGCTTTATAAGATAATGTAATAGGTTAAGAAGAAACGTGCGAATAAACGTTATGAGGAAATGCACTTCTCCTTTACCCATCCATCCTTCCATCCATCCATACATCTATTCATCCATCCATCCATTTTCCAACCACTTATCCTTAAGGGGTTGTGAGGGTCTGCTGGTACATATTTCCAGCGGTCATCGGGTGAGAGGCGGGTGTTCACCCTGGACAGGTCTCCAGTCCAATGCAGTCCTCCTTCAACAACTAGCTTAAATAACAAGAGGAATTATTATTATTATTGTTATTAGTAGTAGTAGAAGTAGTTGTAGTAGTATGTAGTAGTGGTAGTAGTATCAGTATTTTAGTTCTAACCTGATGTCAGACGTGAAACCTGTGCATGCCTCTTTGTCTAGGCTGAGATGGAGCTGGAGTCGTTGCTAATTATGCATAAAAAGTTACTGCAGCAATGGAACAGCAACATAACAGACATAAGGAGACACGATGAGACAGTTAATGCGATGCTGGAAGCTGTACGGTAAGAGAGAGAGTAAAAGCGAATCATTGAAGATTTGTCTGTTCCTTCACATCAGAAGAATGTTGGTGTGATATGTGATATTCCTACCTAAAGGACTCAGTATTTATTTTGTTAAACTGAGATGCTCACAATAGTATATTTGCTTGTTTTTCTTTTTTAAAGTGCGGTTGAGGATGAGATGATCCTGCTGGACAGAGAAATTGAGGGTTATAAGAAATGCGTAGATGCAGAGCAGAAGAATAACGAGACACTAACTTTTCAGTTGTCTCGAAGTCAAATGGATTGTGTAACTTGGGAAAAACTTATCAGTCAGAAGCAGATGGATGGAATGGCGCTGCAAGCTCAATATAGCGCCTGTCTGCACTCCCTGTCTGAAACAAAACAGATCTTTGGTACACTCACAAAGGTACGACCAGAACTCCTGCTTGTATTCTTTAATTCTTCCCTTCCGTGATTATTGCTATCAGTTTTCTGTCTTAACTTCTGCTTTTGTATTTCTCTTTTTAAGGAAATGGGCGCACATCAAGCTGAACTAAACAGTCAAAGAAACCAGGTAGAGAAGCTGAGCGCCGCTCGTCTCGAGCTGGAGGAGAAAATCATGGCCCACATTCAGCAACAGCTCACACACAGCAAGGCTGCCACGTACTCACAACATCTCATAAGCAAGATGGCCACTCAAAAGAAGGAGAAGGTAAAAGATTGTTATTATAAATGTAGCAAACTCAAAACTAAGCTCATATCTGTTCATCATTTCTGTCTTTGTGTTTTCTTTTTTTCTTTACAATATATGTCTTCTTTCCTGACCATGTTAACTTTAGATGAATCAGCTGCAGCAGCTGGAGAGAGACGTTTTGTCAGTAAAGCTGGAAAGCCAAAGGGTTGAACAGCAAGTCAACAGCCTGACCCTCACCGTAGAGACGCTCGATGAGAAGATCAACAAGTATAACAAGTTACTGACCTCACATGAGAACACCTTCTCTTTGACGGTTCGAGAAATCAAACAGAAAGAAACTACGATCAACTACCTAAAAAACAGGATTTCTAAAATTGTGGAAAGCACCGGGGTAAGAGACTGAATGAGTGCAGTGCATTTTGGCCAGGCATTGTTGCAGTGTAAGTAGTTCCTGGCACATGTATTCGTACTCCCGGTGATGATGAAGAAAAGGCCTTAGGAAAACCCTTCTGTTATTGGAACAGCGTACCAATACATTGGAAACATTATGCAATCCTAACCTTTTATACAACATATGATTACAAAGTAGGACAACAATTTGTTTCCTCCTTTGAAAAGTACCAGCTTAGTTTGAGAGGAGACTTTGATTCTTCATCTTTACACAGTTGCTTTAGATCATTCACCGCCCTGCTTCCCCTCTTGTGCAATCCTCTCTTTAAGTCACCGTTGTAGTTTTCTAAAGGATTTACAGCGCCTATAAGAGGTTTTCCCCTTTTAATTACTTTTACAAATCAGTCACGATCAATAAAGTTTGTCTTTTAAAACAAGAACAAAAAATCCTTTATGTCAAGGTAACAATTAAGTTGTATGAAAGTGGTTGTATGAATATTCACCTGCTTTTATTTAGATACTCCTGTAACAATCACAATGTTGAGAGTGTGGATAGTCGATAAGGCTCGTACATTTGGACGCTGAGGTTTCCTCCTTTTTATTCCTGCTAAATTCAATGCTCTGTCAGGTTCCACAGGGATTTATGATAAAAAGCCCATTTAAAGTTCTGCCACAAAAAATTCTTTGGTATTGAGGTCTGTGCTTTGACTTTCAATAACATCCACCTTGTTGTCTTCAAATCATTTCCATATAGCTTTTGATGGATGTTTGTGGTCATTGTCTTGCTAAATATAATTATGTAGAAATTTAAAAACGCTTTTTGTAAACTGCAACTGAAACTATCAAATTGCATTTGTGATTTGTTCCTTCCCGTTTTCAGCATGAAGATCTGGGTCCTCTGCAAATCAGGATCCAGAAAATATTAACTGAGATTGAGGAGCTGGCTGCTCACATCAAGAATGAGCAGCATCTCTGGATGCTGTTCCAGGGAACCCTTGTGGCGCTGACCAGAGAATTGGAGACCAACAACAAGAAGATGCGCAAACTGCAGAAAGACTACACAGGACTGCAACAGAAGGAAATCAGACTAGAGAGTATGCAGTCTGCAATTTCTTCACATACACAGAGAAAATCAACATTAGTTAAAAACTATATAATAAAATTCTTAGCTGAATTAAAAATACAGTCTTGTAGTGTATTAGGTGCCAGTCTGTTAATACCATATAAAGCTTTTTGATCGTAATATATATATATAGATATAAACTTTCCGGTCCTAAAAAAATTTGAGTGTGACTTCATCACCACCAGATCTGACTAAACAAGAGGAACGAGACCAGGCAGAGATGGAGAAGAACTTGAAGCTGCTGAGGCGAGACCTGGAGAAGCTCTGCAAGCTGAAGAAAAAGAACACAGAATGTAGTGAGACCCTGGAGCTGGAGAGTACGCAGATGGAGACAGACTTTAAAAACAAACTCAAGGCATGGCTGCTTTTCATATTTCTTCTGTTCTCTATTTTTGGCTTCATAATAGAAATAATTTAAACTTAATTTCTTCAGGAAGCTGAACAGGAGTCTGCCAGCATTCAAATGAAACTCGAGAAGACCCAGGAGGAAAAAGAAAATCTCCTCAAGTGTCTGCTAGAGGCTGAGTCAGTCACATTTTACTTTGAGTGCCTTTTTACTTATATACCTCAATATATTGAACAGCTGATGTGTTGTTCTGGTCAACAACTTAGTAATTTAAAACTGACCTGGGGCTTATGTGACCTGCAGACAACAGATCATGCTGTGGGAGAAGAAGACCCAGATTTTAAAGGAGACTCGGTCGGTGGTGGACTCAGAGATGAACCAGGGAGAAATCAGGAAGATGAAAGCTGAAATACATCGAATGGAGGTAAATACATCAGCTTCATGAACCTTAAGTTTTAACATTGCTAGTTGGTTTTTACGTTTCTACTTCAAGCAACAAATCTTTCTAATCTATTTAAGTTAGTATTTTTATGTTTTCTTCCACAATGTTATAATATTTACTGTACGTAATGTCAGACATTTTATGAGGTACAGCAAAGGTATTTTAAGGTTAAAATATGACCATATATGAACAATAGTTCAGATGATAAAAATATAGTTAATTAAACGTATTTAAACGTAAATGTATTTAAATCAGCTGCAACCAAAACCATCAGATTTTATTATGAGCTGTCATAAGCTAGGAAGTATCCGTCATGCAGTGGACTCCAGTTTATTTTTTTAGGAAGCAGGAAGGTTTGCTTTGGTAGAGCTCAGTAGAAAAAAGAAACACAGACGGATTGAATAAACAGAACAATTAGAAATAAGCAAGAATGAAGTCTTAAATTTCATTCATGTATTAATTTTTTTGTAAAGGTGTGAAATGTTTCAGGATCGGGGGTGTGCTAGTGATAGTTTGGTGGCAGATAAAAGTAGGAAACACAGGTTTCCCAAAAACCGTAACTAAATTTAAATCCAAGATTAAAAATTTGGTAATATTTAAAAATAAATGTATTTCTTATTTCTGTCTTATGATATTATTCAATCGTTTTGCAGCTACAAGTCAGCAAGCTGACAAAACAACAAGAGCAGCTGATGAGAGAAAGCGAGAAAGCTGTTTCGAGAAGAGAAAACCTGGACATGCGCAAGGACACCATGATCCGAGATCGGCACAAAGAATACACGAAGGAGGAGCTCAAACGCACCACAGATTTCCTGCAGAGGAAGGTCCAAAAAACCGTCAGGGTAAGAGAAGTCACTTTTGAACACCCATAAAAATGAAAGGGGAAAACTTGAACTTTTTTTTTTCTGAATGTATCGCTACAGGAGGTTGCAGATTGTGAACAGACAGTGAAGGAGCTCGAGAGTAACAAAACCATCCTGAGCGAGAAGATTTGGGGCCAAAAGCAACACTTAACTGGACTGTCCTGCATCAAAACCAAACTAGAGGATGACTTGATGAAACTTCAGGAAGACAAGAACATGGTAAACCTGCAAGGAATCTTTACCCCCCCCCCCCCCCCCCAAGTTCTTTCCGTGGCTAAAAATAGTCAGTACAAAGTGCTGGAGGCGTTACTCGTCACTACCTTGAATTGAATTAAGTGAACTGTCTTCATTCCTCAATTAAAGCAACAAAACGTATTGCATCAGTCAAGTGTCCGACTCTAACAGTGAGTGAATCACAAATCGTTACACAATAGCATAATGAAGGCATGGTAACAAAGTTTATTTTAAAGCTTTTTCTTTTTTTCTTTCCCTGCGTCAAGTCAACAGACGTGGCATTACTATCACAGTTTCTATTTTTAGCAACCTCCCCCACACAGCGACAATGAGGAATTAAGATAATGTCTTATTCATTCATCTGCTTGTAAAACGTATGCCCCAAATAACAGTGGCACTTTTTTAATTATCTTTATCTCTCCTCGCCTCCTTCCAGAACCAAATCTACCTATTTGCTATGCAGAGCAGAAACAAGAAGTTGCAGGAGGTTTGCGCGGGCGGCTACAAAATCTCGTCCGGCAGCGAGACACTCGAAGTCACTCTGCTGAGCCAAAGGCAGCGCTTGGAAGACTACAGCGAGATCTTGAGACGCAGCTGCGGCGACTTCCCTCGTCACCAGGCAGCGCTCCGCCGCATAACCCGAGCAGCAGAGGCCTACTTAAAAGTCTTTAACCAGTAATGTTATTAGAACGAGGCGATGTTTGAAGCAGAACAGTGAGTACAACCAAGGCGCGCAACAGAGGTTAAAAAGCATTGGCCCGAATCACTGGTTTATCTGAATTTGAATGCTTTAACTGATGGATTTGTTCTAAAACAGGATGCTAACGTAAGGCATATCACAGAAATATTGTGTGTTTTCTTTTTTTCAATTTCTTTGAATTTATTATATGTTAGAGAAAGAGGTTCAATTTATTCACAAGTCACTCCTTTGTGTTGTTGGATCTGTGTATTTCTCAGTAATTACTTTGGCTAATGTTTACATTCATTTAAGAGAAACTTTTAAACAAATCACTTAAAAAATCTTGAGTGCATTCTTCAGGGCTTTGGTAATTTTGAGAACGGCATGCTTTAGCTGGCTCTTTTTTAGCGCTGCGGTGCTTCTTAATATAGCCTCATACCACACCTTTGGTGTAAATATGTTTCTGCTGAAACTGTGCTGCCACGTAACGCCCTGGATGCCTACAAAGCGTGATCACAATGTGAAGAAGTTTTGAAAAATGATTGAGGCTATGCTCTTGCTCTTCACCAACCCACATGCATGCTTGCGTCCACCCGGTAAGCCCTGAACAAACTTTCATTATCACTGCTAACATGCAGGCATCAACATGTCTTGAAGCAAGGAAAAGCATTTCATTAACAAAAAAAAAACACAGTATTTTTTATGCTTTCAAAACAAGGTGTTTTCCTCTCTGTGCTTTAATGAAATTATTTACATTTTTCCTCAAACAAGTGTTTGGTTATTGTGAATATCTTGCTGGTAGTGGTTAAAAAACGTTCTGAACCTTAATGTGCATTAATTACTTTTGTAACTGAGTCTTAACAAGCAGTTTTTCTTCAGTCTCTAATAAAATCCTTTCAGTAGAGCAGCTTCAAATCTGGTGCAATATTGACAGATGTGTACTTATTGTCTAAACATATTGAGTTTTAGTGAAACTATTAATAAAGTTAATCATTTTCCAGGATACCACCTGGAAAGCTGGCATTTGGGCCTGCGTTTGTAGCTATGTGCACATATAACGCCTAAAAAGCGGATCAAGGAAGGTTTGTGCAAAACAATTCAGGGGATATAAGAAACAGACTTTAAAAAAGGTTGAGTTTTTTTTTATCATTTAAAAAAACACGAAAAATTGTTAACCATGTGTAATGAAAATTCTTGTTAGAGCTAATAAGGTTTGCATCTATTTACTGACCCTGTTTCCAAGGAATTTACTTACATTTTTGTAAAGTCTTTGGTACTGATTAGCTTTTTAACTTCTTAATATTTCTGTAGTTTTTTGCAGAATGCTGTCAGATTGGAGAGTTTGTCATAAATTTAAATCAGTCTTGTAAACATGTATGAGGCATGATTCACCCTGACAGATCAAAGCTGACTAAGATCGATCTGTCCCCAAGTGAAACAATTTTAACGCTCCATTTCACATAATCGGGGGGGGGGGGTCAGATAGTGTTTACTGTTTAAAGCACTACTGGGCTGACCTTGTAACAAAAAAGCGTCTCCACCTGAACAGAAATAAGAAAAGAGATTACTTCGAGTTATTAAGCCTGCTTATAAACATCGGATCTTGATTGAGTTTATGCATGGCAGAGCTGCTGCCAAAATGTTTTACTTTCATGAACTAAAACCAGATCTGTGTTTGAAGTGACAGATGTGTTTGTCGGTGCATGAGCTGTACGGGGTAAATTAAACATACAGTTTACTGTGACGTTTCCAAAAGGCTTTTGTTAAACCTTCTTGCTTCATATGCTCTCACAAAACAAACATCCTCTGAAGCCTTGACACCTACATAATAACAGCGACTTGGATTTGTATACAACCTTCCTTATGAGGCATATGTCCACATGTGTTTGGCTTAGAGAAACACTTTGTTCCCGTAATATTATTTCCTTCTGTGGAAGAGGACTTTGCACCGCAGCTCTCAGTGTTTGCTCCTGTCTGTGGACCTGATTGTCTGTTTACCTTGCTGTGATTAGGAATTATTAAGCTAAACGCCATCATAGTCTAATGTACCGGTCTTAATTTATATATATATATATTTATATATATATATATATATATATATATATATATATATATATATATATATATATATATATATATATATATATATATATATATATATATATATATATATATATATATATATGTATATATATATATATATATAGTCAGTGAAATTTCCTTTTAACTGAGCAGCATCCAAGAATATGAATGGAAGATGCTTACAGTTGTGCTTTGTCTGATCAATTTTAATAGTGGGCCTAAAATAAAACAAATACTTGACAAAAACCTGGGTCTCTGTTTTCATAGTTAGATGATTGTTACAGCCCCTATCTGAGCTCCACCAAAAAGGTTGTCACACAGGTTTTCCTACACGCCCAAATGATGCATGCTTGAAATAAACACCAGGGCGTGGACACTACCCTGCCTTTTTTTATCTGACTTGATCCGGCTTCCTCACTCAGTCTGTTGCTCTGCTGTGTTCGTTGTTACCTCTGCGGCCCCAGCTGAGCAATCGCGCTGGTGATCAAACACACGCTAAGGATGGCGGGAGAGTGTGTTCCAGAGGGTCCTAACCTGAAGGAGATGAGCGAGGAGGAACTCTGGGAGCTGATCAACGACAACCGCCACCGGATCTCTCTGGGGGTCCGACCCTGTATCTTGATCCCGTATCTGAGGCAGGTCAAGGTTCTCACAGAGGTGGATGAAGACAAGATCCTTTCCTGTCATAACCTGACTAATCGCTGCATGAGAACAAGTAAGCTTCCTGACCTTTCTGTTTTAACTTTGATTATTTAAAGACCAGATCTGGACCAGATGCTCATCATGAGAAGAATTACTGGAGGTTTTCGAGTTTGTTTTTTTTCTTTCAAATTTCTTCCTTTATCAGCCAGTCAGAGGTACTGAGCTGTAAAAAGGTTTGACCCCACAACAGATTTATTCCATCTGGCCCTAAGTGAAAAATAATTGTCATCCAAGCCTAATAAGTAGTTAGTCCACCTTAGTTGGCAGCAGCTACCATCCAACATTTGAGATAACCTCATTGTGGAGGAATTTTTGCCTCGTCATCGAAGAATTTATTTACTAAGCAAACTTTTTTTTAAAATCCTTAACCTGTAAGGGCATACTTCAGCGTCTCTGCTGAGTTTAACTCTAAATCCCTTCTCCTTTCTTTTAATGTTTTTTTGGTAATCGGTACAGGTTCTGAAACAGTAAAGCTGGTATAATTTACATTTTCTGAAAAGCTGTGCAACAGATATAGTGTAATATATATAACTTCTGTTTCCCTTCTGTCTAATTAGTCCACAGTTTGCTGTGGGACGGCTGCTATGTTTTGGATATTCTGTTTTGTTTTGTTTTGTTTTGTTTGTTTTTTGTGATCTCCTGGAAACATTTTGATATGATGACGAAAATGTTGTTCCATATTTTTCTCTGTTTGTTTTTGTCCTTCACTGGGGGATAAACATAGGCTTGGATAGTTTTTTTCCTTGATAAATGAAATATAATTTTATTTAATATTAACATTTAGAGGTAAAAGTGGGTCGAAACCGAACGGCAATGAAATAATTCTATTTCGCCGGACCTAAAATGAGGATATTTGTACCACCTTTTAGGCTACATGCTGGATCTACTGAGGACCCATGGAAGAAACGGAGCTATCGCTCTGCTGGAGGGCCTGATGATCCATTATCCAACTCTCTACACCCAAGTTACGGGACGTATGCCCAGCACGGAGCCATCCAGATTCAGTGGTCAGTGACCTTCCTTAACTTTCAGATTCTTTTTTTGTTATTGTTGCTACTGCAACTTACCTTTGTTTTTCTCCTCACAGGTCTAATTAAGTACTCAGAGCTGACTGAGTACCTCATCAGAGCGGTAACAGGGATGCAGACAGAGTTGCAGGAGGCCCGCAACGAGGCCGGCAAGATGGGCGCTCGCTGCTCCTCCCTGGAGTCAGAGGTCAGACAGCTGATGGAGCACGAAGAGAAGTCCAGCCAGCTTCAGACTGAAAACGAACGCTTACACAGACACTTGAGTTCCTTGCAACGGGAAGTCACCAAGCTAAAGGACGAGAAGTGTGACTTGTACATCCGCTACACTGTAGCCATTGAGGAGAAAACGGCTATAAACGGGCGGCTCCACGACCTCAACATGCAAGTGAGTCCTTGCCTTATAACATTTTGGTGTTTTCTTAGTGTTAAAGGAAAATGAAAGAGGTTAAACAAACGTGTTCCCCTACAGTATAAAAAATAAATAAAAATGTGAGATTTAACCTTTCTCAAAGAACGAATGAATGAAAATGAGCTTTTTCGGGTTTACAAATTACCACCCTAAGAATCCATAAAATGCCGAGTGTTAAAGTGAGGTTCGTAACAGCAGTGTAAAATCATTCAGTCTGTTCCCAACTTTGCGAAGTTCTCTACGGTCTCCTAACGCCACTGCAGATGTGCAACCTTACAGTTATGAATGTTTCCTGAAGAAAGAGGCAAAAATACATTTGTTTTCTTTATTCCTTTGCATCACTCTAGCAGCTTTTATTATTATTATTATTATTATTACTTGACTTCCTTTTTTATAATTCTGTTTCTTACATGTCCCTGACTGTGGTAAATCTCCCCAAAAAAATTTCATATTTGAAAAATCATATGTAAATATTTCATCCAGGATGGAATAACTTGCAGCAAAAATAGCCTATTTCAGGTTTTCCTATAATTTGTTTTAAATATATATCCGTACTATAAACTCATTCTGGGTTTCCTAACATTAAAAGTAGTATGTGTTTATTTTTCTTGATTCTTTGTTTTCTTCTTAGTAATGGTTTCTTCAGCAGTTAAATGGTTTACTTTAAAAGGAAATGAGCTAAGTATGCTTTATGAGTAGTTTGCATTCTTAATCAGGAAGTATGACTTATTTGATGTTTTCTTTTCTTTTCTTTTTTTATAAGTCGCTGAAGACATTAAAGGCACTAGGAACAGGTACTTATACTATTACAGAAATAAAATGTAAATAAAAGCAGGTGCTCTTAAACTCAACTTCAACAGCAAACCAACCATTGAACCCAAACTTTGTGTAACTGCTACCTCTTCACCCTGCTGGATTATACATGATGTTACCAATTTGTCCATACTAGGGTGATAAAACAGCTGTGCAGATGGTAAGGGTGGGTAGAAGGAGGTGCAGTGACTCAGCTACACTCAACACGACCCATCATTCTGACAAAAAGTGCTCAAAAAAAGATATTTTTTTTCTGAGACATTTACACCAAAGCATGTCATAGATACTTATTTAGGACTACGGCAAAATTATTCAGCTTGAACAATAGCGGATTATGTCTCATTCAAAAATATAAAAAAAAAAAAAAATGTACCATTTCTATACCTGAAATAATGTTATGAGTGAAACAAGAAGCTTTACTTGTTGCAAACGTTTTTATGTGTTATTTTATAATGAGTATTTTTTTTTTTGTCCTTCTCACGGAGCATTTTCGAATGTACGTCACTCTATCCCGTGTTTAGATTTTAAAACTTACGAAAACAATTAGAGGTTGTTTTAGAATCGTAAAAAAAAAAATTCAAAGATGGCCTAAAAATCAAAATAATCACAGGAGATCAAAATAGACTAAAACATGTTAAAGGCAAAGATCTAAGGAAGAAATACCGTCAAATATGTAAAAGTAATACTATGGTTGTAGATGCGTTAATGGATTATACCTGTAAAGCGCTTTATTAAGTCCACAGGATCCCAAAGTGTTTCACACTATATTCACACAGTAAGGTACTATAGCGCAGCAACGGCCGCCATCTGTTTTAATTTGACGTTTAGCCGGCTCGCAGTTTATAAGAACAATTCTTTATTTATTTGCCTAATTCTGTCCTAACCTTTTATACTTTTTTACACTGTTAAAGTTTTTATTTTGCATCTGTTTCTAATAATTATAATTCCTACACTTAGTGATTTGGTTCGTATTGTTGTATTTCAAATATTTTTCCTAGTTCGCTGCGTCTTTGTCTTCAACTTAGTCTTTGTCATTGTTTTTCTCTGATGCTAAATCTCTCTTTTGTGTTACTTATGTTCATTTTTGTATCCTCTTATCAAAAATGTAAAATCTGTGCTTAGAATGTTTTTTTTTTACCTCAGTCCTCCTGTTTTCTTCCATTCTTGGCTATTTTTACCCTCTAATTCCTTCATTTGTTTCTGTATTTTGTTTTCTTTCGCCTCCCGTCTTCCTCTTATCACTCTTTGTTGCCTATGTTTTATATGAAAATGGCTCTATAAATAAAAATTGACTAATTTATTTTTGTTGCCAGGTTACACCTGCTTATTTGAGTTAATAGCAACGCTGTTATAGTCAGAGGTCATGAGGCTCCTCAGCTGTTAGTTAATGAGTGGAAAGATCTAACATGTTAAGAGAGGAGGCTCAATACTTTCAAAAAAAATCTGACATTAATTTAAATTTTTCCCATACAGAGCAATCCTTAATAAAAAGTTTGAATTTCTGTTCTTTTTTTTTTTTATCGCCCCTTCCCGAATCTTCTAGAGCTTACTGTTATGTTTACTGATTTGAAGTAACTTCAAACTTTGGTAAACAACATCTTTCTTCATCATGGCAGTAAATGTTTTTAAAAAGCTGTACAGAATAATATATTTATTAAAAGTGAACAACAATAACCAGATTTCATGTACTGTTGGATCTAACACCTTAAGCTCAGCTCTTTCCTGAGAAACACACATTTATATATGAAACTGTTTAAAACTTCTGTCCGGCTATCATAACAGGATCACAAATAAATCACGAAAATGTATTCGTCTTCTGCGATGGCAGGTATATCAGCTGCAGACGAAGCTCCAGAGCATTCAGATGGAGAATGAGTTTCACAAACAGCGCTCCCTGCGAAGCGTTTCCTCATCTCAGACCCCACAGCTGCATGAGAAGGTAAGATCCCTGTGTCAACAGCGTCTTTGGCTCGTGTCACTTTCGTTTAATCAACTAGAGACCGAGAAAGGATCTGCAGCTTTTTATCTCTCCTCGATCTTGTCCTGTCCGCTGTCACCTGTCAGGCTCATAAGGACATCCTGGAGCAGGACCTGGCAGAGGCAATCGATAGTCAGGTCGAGCTGGCGAAGCATCTGAATAGCTACAGAGAAGACAATGAAAAGCTGATTAGAGACAAACAGCAGGTGTGTGTGTAAATGTGTGTGTGCATGTTTGCGTTCTGATAATAACATGAATCTAGAAAAACAATGCAAATTCACCCTAAAATGAACTTTCAAGATTTCATTGTACAAAGTTAACCATGACGTGTATAAAAATGTTCCACGACCGGTCGTTATTTAATTTAACAACTTACATGTTAAGTCAACCAGAAAGCTTAGCAAAAGCCTTGCTTCTGAAGTGTCACCTGTTTTCTCAGCTCTCAAATCAGTCGGAGGCTCTGAGCCTTGAGGTGCAGCAGCTTTCTCTGGACTGTAAAATGCACCAACAGAAGAGCACTATGGTCCAGAGCCAGATGAAGGAGCTTCAGATAGAGAGGGACCAGGTAGGTAAATGTCCCCTTCAATCCATAGTATAATCAGCAATCCACTTTTTTTTGTTTGTTTAATGTTTGCTTTGACTTCCTGTTCTAAGTTAGGTTTTATTTTTTATTTTTTTATGTAAAAAACTAGATAGGGAAACTTTTAATCTAATAATGATCTCTCAGAGCAGAGAGGTAATATTTTAATTCGCATGAAAACCATGCTTTACTGCACATGTTATCCCCAGGAGGTATTTGGCTTCTATAAATAACAACATCTCTGGACTAGACCTACGCATTATGAAGCTCATAAAACCAGTTTTCTTTGACAGCTTCCTGGTGTGATAAACTATTTGTTCATAGTTAACCCTATCTTCTTCTTAAATCATAAATAAACTTTAGAATGCCGTCTTTAAAAAGCCTTTAATCCCCTAAAACAACTCTCACCATCACTTTTTTTTAAATGGTATTTTAGGAATAATCATTAAAATTACTTTATTCGTAGTATAAGCTCCATCCAGGTTTTGTCTTATTATTTCTTTTTCAATTATTTATTTCTATGTGTCTGTCACAGGTTTTAAAAGAAAATGCTATAATTCGGATTTATGATATGACTTCCACAACAATGCTATGCATTCATTTGAACAAACCCTTAACTTCAAAGTGACCATCCGCATCTCAGACTGTATGAGGCGCATAACCAGTTATTACAGGTTGATGTTTAACATCTTGCCTTTTCTAGATTAATGAGGAATTTTTCCCAGCTGAGTCAGCGTACCACTTCATTTTCAACTAAGCAGCTTCTTTCCCTACATCAAGGCCTACCAGTCCAGAGACGATGCCCAGGCCACGATCGCCCGCATCCTGGCTGAGAAGGACGCACTGAGGAGTCAGCTGGTCGAGTTCCAGGAGGCCGTCTTCACGCTCCAGGCAAAACGCAGCCCTAGAACCCAGCTGCGCAGATCTGATGTATGTGTTTTAATGCGCGTATCACCACACATACAAACACAGGTGTAAATAGATGCCGAACTGACTTTGCCAATGCCATTCGATCGGGGTTGAAGGTGAAAGAAATCAGCTGGGAAAGCACAACTTCCAGCTCGGAAGACTCACCGCTTCCTGGTCGACGAAGACTGCGGCGCATGGACGCACTTAATCCCAACTCCCTGAGTTCCTGTGTGTCAGAAGTACGTAACTGAGTGACCAGTAGTGCTTTATGTCTGTTTACAACACACCATACACCATACGTTGTCAGATTTATTGCAACTTTATGTAAAAGACGCACACAAAATTGTATGTTGTGATAAAAAGGTAATATTTTTTTTAAACCATTGAAATAATGAAAAGTATGTAGCACACTTACATTCAGCTCCTATGAGTCTATGCTTTGGGGGGGTTTCTCCACCAGCTTTGCAGATCTGGAGAGATTTTTTTCAAAATACCTTAAGTTCTGTTAGATAAGAATCTAAAGTAAATTGTAGTGTGAGCTTTCTCTGGTACTTTCTGGTTGCAAGATTTTTGTAAAAAAACTGAACAGTTTTCCATGTTCCTCTTGATCAGAAACATCCAGCAACACAATGCCTCTACTACTGTAGCATTAAAATCGTTGGTATAGCATGTTCAAGGTGATGTGTAATGTTTCTGACAAACATTAATTTTTCCCCCTCAACTAGAGTCTCATATTCCTTATTTGGTGAGTTCATTGATTCTCCTGCCTGAGCTGTGGATCTCTGTAGAACAGCAATGAGAAGTGAAGAGACTGACTAATTCTCTCCTTCCTGCCTTGTCAGTTTAGGTGAAAGGCCTGTTCTGCTGTTTTCACATACTCTTTCTATGTTTGGATGATGATGATTATTCATGATGCCCATTGTCTAGAAATGTCTTCTAACAAACCTGGGAGTCTTTCAAAGAACAAATCTATACTGCATATATAAAACACACAGGTGGACTCTTTTTACTAGTTAGAGGACCTTTGACAGAACTTTGTTGAAATTAATTTGTTAGAGCATTAGAGTAATGGGAGCTGAATACAAATGCAACAGAATATAAGAAAGGATTATATGGAATAAGTGCTCGCTATTTATTTACAGTATGTTATCCTTTTCTTCTAGACAGAAGATGCTGTGCTCGCCAGCGTCCGATCCAAAGCTGTCGAGCCTCCGAGTCCAGAGTCTCTCCGCCGAAGAGAGGAAGTTTTTAATGCCGAACGCAGGTGTGTCTGTGTATTTGAGTGCTGTGTGATCTTTTGATCGTATTCATACACAAGTGCAGGCAGAATGGGTTTTCGTACCCGTAGCCTAAGGGAGGTATCGGTGTTAAAAGACAGAAGCATTTGCTTTGTCATCCGAAGGCTATTATTATTGCTTTTCAAGGAATCCGTTTGTGGTGTTGCAAAATTTAAGCTCGGTTATTATTGGTATGGCTCCTAGCTTTTCAGGACTTAGATGTGTAAACACAGTTCCGAAGTTCATCTGAGTTTGTTCTGTTTTCTCACGTAGCTTGGAAACAGCAGACACTGACTCCCTGCTGGAGGACTTTGAGTTTCTTTCCGATGGTATGTAGAGACAAAAGCTTTCTTACATTGAGCTATTTTTAGTGTTTCGTCATTTGCTGTTGAACTCCAGTACTTTCAGTAATTATTGTTTAAAGCTGAAACGTTATCACTACTGAAAATGAGCCATTAATTCTGACATATTTTTGGATCGGAAACTACCGTGGAGCCAGTTTACCTCACAGACTCTCTTGTTCACCAGGGATTGAAGACGATCAGAAACCCCTCCCATCCACTCCTCATGGCTCCAACTCTTTCTGGTGAGGTGTCTACAAAAAAAAAAAAGACAAACAAAAACATTCAAGCATTTTCAATTAAAGCCTGAATCTTAGAAAAGGGTTACGTGAAGAAGGTTGACAAACTGTAAATGCTAAAGGTGATGAACTAACTGATAAACTGACAGGCCTGTAAACCACTATAAACAGATTAAAAGAACTGATACAGTTTTAATTGTCGGAATCAGCGCAAAACCATTCTCACAACAGGATGGATTTTTAAAATGAAAACGAGACTGGTGTCAAAAAAAAAAGAGAAGAAAAAATGACTCCTCAGTCTTGTTTAAATAAAAACCTGATTAGAGAGCTGAAGTTGTTTTTAATTTTAAATCAGTAAAACATCTAACTTAAAAAACATTTTTTGAAACAGTAAAATATGTTTTCAGTAACTGAAGTTAAACAGTGGAAATTAATCTCTAATTTCTCAGCCTATCAAGATCTTCAGCACCTCCATTCCTAGTGCGCTCTCGACCGAAAGCGATCCGTGTCAACGGCCGTGTTCTGAGCATCTCCCTCCAGTGTGAAACTCTGCTCAGCCAGCTCGCAGTCGTGGGAGGAAACAAATCCGGAGTGTTTGTGCACCAGGTGACCGAAGGCAGTGCCACTCATGCTGTTGGTATCAGCCCTGGGGCGCAGATTGTGGAGGTGAGTGTATTAGGAAAGAACGTGCTTAGTTTGCCTGTAATGAGAAAGTTCTTCATGATGTTGTTGCTTTGCAGGTCAGATACAAGCAAAACAACAGGGCTCTGAAGATGGTGCTGGAGGACTCCACTCTAGAAGAAGCTACATGGGCTCTGAGCCAAGTTACAGGCTTCTGTCACCTGTCACTCCGCCAGAGGCAAAATGGTATGTGTTATAGCATGAAAAACCCCTAGACAGAGCAGAGCAGAGTCTAGTGCTACTGTAAGTCTAGTTAGTCCTTTTTAAAAAATTTTTACAAAGAGTGACATATAATAGTTCCAACTGATGTAAAGACTTTAAAATGACATAATAGGTCTCTTGTTAGTTTGTAATCGATGGTGGCTGGTAAAAAGAAAAAAAATCCATATCACCTTAAGACAGTGTAATGGATAGCTTAAAAAGAATGGGTTTACATGTTAGAGTAGGTGCGTTCAAATCTTTCATCACTGGCGATTAAAGACAATGCATAAAGTTGGATGAAGTTGTGTTAAACACTGGCCCCTGAACCCTGGTCCTCACGTTCCACTGCCTTGCATGTTTTGGGTGTTTCCCTGCTGCTGCACACCTTGTGTAAATAAATGATTAACTGGCGTCTGCAGCAATTGGAGATTATACAATCATCTAAACACATTTAAAACATGCAGGACAATGTTACCCGAGGAGAGGGTTGGGAGTACCTCTTGTGTAAAATATACTTGGACTGGACTCTAAATGAGGGGAGATTTTTTGTATCATGTGTACAATAATACAATAGACGAGTCTGGGGTTCCCAAGTGTCAGAGGAATGGTTCAGGCCGCTTGCATCACCGACTGCTGTTTCTCAAGTGTGTTTATCAGAGATTATCCTCTAGGCACTCTTCCAGAGGTTTGCCTAAACCGTGTAGTTTTAATCAACGAAGCTCTGCTGCAGCATAAGGAGACATTTTGGCCTCTTCCATGGGCCAAACTATTTTTAAACGTTTCGATGATGGCCCCCTTCCTGTTCCAACATGACTGTCCACTTATGGATAAAAAACAAAATATGAATAAACTCATAGATGAACAATCTTATTGTAGAAGAACACGATTGACCATCAAAATGTCTTAACCTCCACCTGACCCAAGCCAGACCTCACAAATAGCCTCCTGGAAAATTTGTCACAAACTCCCAGGGAACAATTACCTTCTACAAAGCGCTGATATCTGTATAATGCATACGGAAATTGTATTAAACTGTAATAAGAGCAGGATGTCACCCAGAATCATACATGTGTGAAGGAAGAATTAAATGCCTTTTGGAAATAAGTAGAAAACGGATCCAACTTTAAATTTTAAAGCACCTGCATTGACCAATATTTTAAAGTGACTTGGTCTAATTCCAGGGAATTAATCTAATTTTAAAGACTAAGGAGATAAATTATTTTAGATTTCTTATTGGTTTAGAGCGATCAATTAAGCATGAATTTATAAATTAACCGGCCTATTGTGCCTTTAACCAGTTATGGTAAATTTGTTAAACTATATTTCATTTTCATCCAAAAACGAACAAAACAAATGAGAAGGTGAGGGTACAACAAACAAGGTCACATGTCTTCGCAGTGAATTCAGTATCGTTGTCACCCCGCAGATTACGAGGCGCTGCTACAGCAGCTACAGAAGAGTGAGATGTCGTCCGGAGACTCCTTTTACATTCGGGTCAACTTGTCCCTTCCCGCCGGTGCCAGCGACGCCTTGTCTGTGTCGTGCAACGACATCCTGCATGTGACAAACACGCGGCCGGCGAGCGGCGAGGACATGTGGTACGTGAGCCAAGTTCACCCCTGTCAGCTCCTCGACCTGCAGAGTGGAACCGTACCCAATTATTACAGGTTAGTGTGCAGCTGTGAGCCTGAGGTGTTTCATAAAAGGTCCAGATTATTAAGTCTTGTCAGCAGCAACTGGTTTCTTTTTGTGTTGCAGAGCACAGAGACATTTGATTCAAACAATTGAAGATATGAACTTTCAGACAAAGAAGTGTAAAAAGGTAGAAAAAATAAATAAAAAATGACTGACGAGTCGAGTGATCAATGCTCTAAATCAGTCGTGGAAAAACTGTCGTCGTTACAGACCGGGCGAGTGGACTCCCACAGTGAACAGAAGGCAGTGAGGATCGTCAGCACGGGGCGCCAAGGAAGGAACCCTCTGTGGGTCAGTGTGGAGGAGGAGAACAACAAAAGCACAGAATCCGGTACAGTGAACTAAAGCTGAACGATCACATAAAATCTCAATTTTTACTGCTACAGTATTCACAGCTCTGAATAAAAATGCGCCTCTTTTTTTTATTTTCTCCTCTGAAGGTCCTCCATCTCCATCCAAAAGCTGTGTGACCCTCATGCCCTACACGCTGGTCACCCCCCATTTCCCGCCGATCTGCAGGCCCATCCTGCTGCTGCCCACGATTCTGGGGCGCATGCTGGACAAGAAGCTGGGCAGTTGGAAGGGCTTTCAACTCTGTGAGCCTGGTAAGAAACACGAGCTGACATACAGTCACAGGGAAACGTGTAATAACATGCTCCAATGGTCGTCATGTTTATGTAAGTTTGTCATTTAACAATCCTAAATCCACGTGTATTTAATTAGGATGTGTTGTGATAACTCGACACAGTGTAGAGTTTTTTTTCCATAAAATTGAAGGAAAAGGTTGTTTTTTTTTTTACAAAAATGTGAAAAGTGGAGAGTACATTTCCATTCAGCCCTCCTGACTTAGAATGCTGTAGAACCACGTTTTACTTTTTTAAAGCAGGAAGTCTTTACTGGGATGCTTTTTACCAGCCTAAAATTTTTGCACATTCCTATTTCTACAGCAGCCTCCAGATGTGCTCGTTTCATGTAACAGAAACTTTGCCCCAGTCTAAAGCCTTTTGCTGCCCCTACAATGGTTTTCTTTTAGAACAGTTCTGTTTATCTTGAACTCTATTAATGTTCATATCGCATGCCGTCCAAAAGTTTAAGTTTATCTGAGTTTCTGATCAAAATGTCTATTTTTCTCACACGCCACAAACTGTGCAAACTGTGTGTAAAAAAGTCTAACAGTACGTAATATGTTTGTCCTTTTAATCCACCTGAGCTGTGGATCTCTGCAGCTCCTCCAGTGTTGCCGCATGCCGTGTGGCTGCGTATTTGTCTTGTTCTTTTTTTTCTCTTGTTAGTTTAGGTGGAGAGTGATCTCATGGTAGGTTTCCGCTTGTAAAGATAGGATTTAGCGAGGTTCTTTCAGTTGGTTCTTCTCCAAACAAGAATATACTTTCTATGCAGTTTAATTTTCATGATCTGGTTCATTCACGGATGTTCTCTAACAACCCTCAGAGGTCTTCAAACTTCACACAGCAGTGGCTAGAGTGGTTGCAGGTTGTGTTTCCTTCCGAGCTTCCTCCTGTCACACGTCCATGCGCTCTTTGGTTTGGCACTTCACCCTTAGTCACCTACCGATTTTCAAATGACTGTGTAAATGTATGTGAGTGAATATGGCTCCAGTGTAAAGTGTGACAAGGAAACCGCTAGAAAAAACTTGAGCAACACTTAGATGGCTTCTGTAGGCAATTAGGTGTGCTGCAATGTGACCAGAAAGATATTCTTTTTTGAAAGTATTCATCATGTTCTTTCCACTCAATCAATCAGGTATAAGCCAGTCACATGTAACCCAATAAAATACTATGAGGTTCGTGGGTGTTATGAGACAAAATATGAAGTAAATATGCGTTTACTGGACATGAATCTATTTCCGGCAGTCCATGTGATCTGTGGACATAACACATTTTATTGGTAAGAACAACTGATTCATCTCATCCTCCATTTCTGACTTTACATATAAAATATTATCTGGCTAGCTGAGTAAACAATCTGATCGCTTACTGGACAAGGGTAACAATTTTATGGTTTAGTCTGTGGCTAAAATCGAGGAAGGAGTTAGACTTGGTAGGTAAATATTTATAGTAAAAAAAGAAAAGAAAAACAGCTGCTATAAATAGTAAACATGTGCCAGTTTTCTTTGCCGGGGGGTTAATTAAATGTTTGTTGATCTTTGTGGGAAAGCTTTGCTGTTACAACAGAGAACAAGAACACTTAGTGAAAAACATGGTGAAATGAATCTATTTGTGCCGAGGAATAACCAGGGTATTGATTCTGTGTACGTGTGACCGAACGTGTTCTGTCCCCCTTTTCCTTCCAGAGGTGCTGACCTCCAGCGATCACGCCGCTCGCATCCAGAGGTCTGAGATTATGGAGGAGGTTGAGCCTGGCGGGAACCAGTGCTACACCCTTCAGGCTGTAGAAAAGGTCATGAATAAGGTCAGAACTGTTTTTTTTAAACATGTATATTACACTTTTTTTTTTTTTTTTTTTTATGAAAGAAGTTTAATCCGTCATGACTTCAATGTGTCTATATCACATTATTCAAGTATCACTTTGCTTCTTTCCCCTTAGATTGGGTTATTTAGGCACTTTTATGTATACAAATCTTCACCTTTTTGTATTGTTATATTTTTCTGTGACCAGCACCAGTCATGAGTCGACACCTTTATTTAACAGCACTTGGCTCGTCTTTCAGGGCCTCCACTGCGTGCTGCCTTTAGGGCTGGACTGTGTGCGTCGGCTGCACCGCTCCAACATCTTCCCAGTCATCATCTTCGTTGGCCTATCAGCACGAAATGCACGTAAAATGAAGTAGGTTTTTATTGCCTCTCAGCAGCCTCTGATGTCTTTTGTTCTTGAACACTAAATGGCTTAAAATAACCAAACCTGTTAAAGTTTTTCACAAACCATTTTGTAAGGATTTTATATGATTAGAGCAACACAGGATAGTGCATAATTAGGACGTGGAAGTTAGAGGATTTTTTGTGTTTGATGAATGGTATTAATAATAATGTGAGTACGGAGGCTTGCATACGTGTTTGTGGGCCTTTGTGATCGTAAATAAATCCAGTGCGACCAGCTGTGTTCACCTAGTTACTGTGATATTTGTCTACTTAAACCGAACGACCAGGCGAACAGAGCTTTTACCCAGAAAAGAAGCTGAGAGGAGGAAGTGCAGAGATTTTCAGCTCAGTAAAATGCTGGAAGAAAAACAAATGAGAGGCTGCAAAAGTCTTGATTCCCATGTTCCCATGAGACGATGACCGTAAACATGCAGCCTGAGCTACGCTGGCCCGGTTTAAATCGAAAAATGTATTACAATAATCCAGTCAAAAATCTAAACCCAATTTATTATTTTGTGAAGACCTGATGATCAGTGATGATTTTTTTCCATCCAAACTGATTGAGCTTATTTCTAGGCTCTAGACATTTGGGCCCTGTGGAAATCTGTGAAGAACTGAAGGTTCAGTTTAGATGTACCTCCTACCTAAAAATAAAAAGCAACTTCCCAACGAATAGCAAATACAACACAATCAAGTATTTTTACAATGAACCTCAAATTGAGCGGAAACGTGTCACATTGTGTAACGTCATTACGTTGTTTCCGCTGCGCAGGTCAAAGCTGCAGCGCAGCGGCCAGACGGAGGAGCAGCTGCTGGCGTGTTCGAAGAGTGAGGAGCCGCTGCTCGACAAGCTGCCGTGTCTCTATCACAGCATGGCTCCAGACTGCTGGTGCGACCAGAACTCGCTGCTGACCAGCCTCCGCTCCATCATCTGGGAGGAGCAGAGGAAGATCGTCTGGGTGGAGCCGGACCTTTGGTAAACACAGACGGAGCTCAGTAGAGGGAAACTTCTAAATATATATGTGCATCTAAGATTTACAAGATATTTATTTTTGTAAACGTGAGTATGTATCCATGATACTTGGGAATACATTAAACCTAAGTTCCTGTAAGAACTGTATACTACCTTCCATTTTAGGTATTTGTTTATACTAAGCATGTGTAAAAAAGTTAATTATAACTTAAAAATAATTCTATCTCCACATTTTGTGGTGGGCCAGTTCTTTGTTGTTTGGGTTTTGTGCACATCTCTTTTAAATCAATACAACTGCCACTACTGTGTTTTTTTTATGTTATTTAAAATGCTATTTGTCTCCCTGTGTTTATATATATATATATATATATATATATATATATATATATACCATAAAGCCAATAATTCTTTATTAAAATGTACTTTGAACTGAACTGAACTGATTCATTCACTGTCAGGGAAAACAATCATAGTTAACAGAAATAAAGGCTTTCAGATATCACTCTCTGCATAATTAGTTTATATATTGTGCTTCACGAACTGATGAAGTCTCTGGAAAAGATTGGTTTTAGTACTATATGTTTAATAAAACTACATTTGACCAAGGAGTTTAATAAGAAAGGGGCGCTGTCACAATCTGTGACCACTAGAGGACAGAAGAGAGAAATAAATGTGTTTTACAGGGAGCGACTAAACCACATGAGTGATGATGACAAACAAACTGGGGAGGAAGAAGAGAGGCAGCTCCTCGGTTTCTGACCACATGCTCAGAGCATCACTGTTTCATTGGCTGCTTCCTAGCTAATATGTTTACAGCCTTCCCTGAGAAGCTGCACACACAAACACACACACACACACACACACACACACACACACACACACACACACACACACACACACACACACACACACACACACACACACACACACACACACACACACTCCTTTCTCTCTTTAACCTTCTGTTGTTTATTGACTCGATCTAATGCTTTTTTATTTTTTTAAGGGTTCGACTGAATCAATTTTCTAGACTGAAAGATATTTTTGGCTCCATTAGGATCCCCAAACCATCCCTCTTGTTGCTTGGAAACCACTGCAGTGATTTGTGTATAGTCAGAATGTATTAAAGACAACAAGGAGGCTGAGTTGGCTGGAGAATATGGAAACACAAGATAAAATTAGATAGAAATAGGATCTAAATATATCATATTTCCATTAACTTTTATGATTGTTTTGTCCTGCTATTGGGATGGTCACCACGCCTTGATTTCCCTTTTTTCACCCTCTGTTGCTTCAAATGAATATTTGAGCTGGGTTCAGTGGAAAAAAAGAATTTAATAGTGTTTGTTTTATATGTTTAAAAGTAAAAAAAAGAGCTGTGTAAATTAAAAGTGCTCTATCTTTGAAAATGTAACTTTAAATTTCATTTCCATTGATAGGTTGGGAGTATCACAATAATAGAAAAAGCTTGATGTAGCTTTGACGTAGTATTTGTGTTTTTCAGTGGCATTTTTGGAGATGGACCATAATGTTCATTAATCTGAGCGCCTTTGGTTCAGAGAACAGTACAAAAAAAAAACATAAAACAAAACTAAACAAAACAAACAAGGAATAGTTAATTAAGCAGTTGTCCCAACCAAACTGTGGATTTATATGCAGGAGAAGCTGGGTTGAAAACGTTGAAAACTACTTTAAAATGAAATGGAAATAATGAAGGTTTCAGTGGGAACATGCAAAAAATTTTATTCTTTATTATTAGGAAGTGGTATAAATGATCATCAACATGCCAGTTTCTTCATAAATGTAAAAAAAAAAAACTCAAAGATATGTAAAAACTATATCGTAAATATACTTATATACAGTATATCCTTGTATACAGTAGGAGCTTCCTGTTGTTTCTCTTACAAAATGTTTTAAAGATCCAAGTGCCACATGCCAGTTTCAAACAAAACACGTAAAACCTGAGTTTCAGCTTTCCGTCTCAAGATATAATTGTAATGTTTGAATAAGTACAACTCTGTGATTATAAAGGACAAGACGAAACCCTGTTACTCTGAAAACATGCATGAGTCACTATCTGTGCACTGTAACGCCATTTTGTGATGATATGTGCAACAGAATATTTCCAAGGTTTAGTCGGGTAGTTTATATCCCACTTATGTAGAAAATAATGTGCTATTTTAACCCAAATCAACATTGAAACTCATGACTTTTTAGCTAATTTTGGGAAACAAAAAGCAATGGAAATCTTTTTATTAGAAATCTTACATGTTTATGTAGCACTCTTAAATAAATTAAAACAACATGAGGGAACTAAACAGTTTACGATTACCTACAGTAAAACACTGCAAAGAAATTGAGGTTTAGGTCACCATTATTAGACTGTTTTTAACACTTGTTATCAATGATGATTTTCTATTTATACCATTCAGAAAATGAAACATTTAGGGTTAGAATATTAAACAAGGTGTCAATAAACATTTATATACAGAAATTTTACATTAGTAAAACTATATTTATTATCTGCTTAAAGGTTCAAATTTAGAGTACTTTTATTCTGAAAAAATGAGAAAGCTCATCTAATTTGTGAAATATGTATTGTATAGTATATGCATCATTTATATGAAGATTGCCTTTATTTTTCAATGTATTTAGATTCAAATCAAAAATCAACAATTCAATACCCATGTTATAACTTCCACAGGCTCATTTGCTGTGGATTTTGTAATAAAACCCAACAGAAATATAACTATTTTGATCAGTTTTGTTTTTCTTTTTCGCAAAAAAATTTGTGTAATCATTAAGTTCATGATGTGTTGCTTTAACTGCCTTACATCTCATTATTTTTTACTGTATTTAAGATGTGTTAGTCTACAGCCTTGTTAGCCATTAGGTGTACATTATTGATACAGTAAAATAATCGGGTTTTTCACAAAGACATCTTTCTTCTAATGGTGGATGAGTAAATTCAATGATCTACAGTTACTGACTGTCACATTTCACATCACACGGTATAATTTGATCTGCTGTTTGCTTCTTACCACATAAAGCCAGTAGGAAGACCATTAGATCTGCAGCTGATGGTCACGGTGAAACTCGATTATCGGCAGTTTGGTGGCTTCAAGCTCTCAAATGTTATTACTGTTGATACTGAAAAAAAAAAAAAAAACTAAATGGGAACAGAAATTTGTCGTTTTCTGTGTTTGTATCCATGAGTGTTGACCCCCTAATGACCCCGTGCGGTTATAAAACATGTCAAACAGGAGCGGCCGTGACCTCTACTTCGTCTTCAGGCTATCTGCTACAAACACACACAAAGAATTGAGCTTAAAGATCTCTCGTCACTGGAACTCCTTTGAATCAACAGCTTATCTAGGTGCACCCTCTGTATTATTAACAAAAACAGCATCTTTCATTAGTGGTTTCCTTTTAAAAAAGAAAAAACTTAAAATGCTCCACCTAGAATTACTCAGCTTTCGTTACCTCTCTGTCACTGCAGGCTGTTCAAAAGGTTAAATTTCGGTGTTGCAAAAACCAACCAAAGGGACTTTCTGATAAAAACTACCTCACTTATTTGCTGTTTACGACAAAGAATATTTAACTGCAAGTCAACAACCTAAAAAAGAAACACCTGCAACACAAATTAGACTTATCAGTGTTGCATAAAGATTTACGTTTTTTATCTCGTTGCATTAATGTCTTGTATTAAATGGGACTCCCCACCTACCTTTATCACTTCCCCAATTATACAATGCTTGTTTAACATGAACGGCATAAACAACATGGTTTAAAATCCTCAGAGAATTGACAGACTTGTTTGTCGAGTATGTTTTCAGTGGTTTTATGACACGCAGCTAAAGTGGTCAGAGCAAGCGTTTAAATGACGTAAAGGCGACTTGGTGATGGTCAAACTTGAGCCTCAGCAGGGAGCGGAAAAGGGATCTAGATGATCTGCACCAAAGGGTGTCAAACAAGGCTGCAACATTACACGTGTAGTCCAGCACACCTGGATCGAATGACTGGCTCGACTTACCGTGCACCGAGGTCGCACAAGGCCATGCTAGTGACCTAAATGTTTGATTCCGGTCTGCTGACCACACCATGTCTGAAAGTTTAAGGATATTGACCTGTTACAGCTGGAGTTTGACCCCCACGATCTAAAACTATCACACACAACCAATCAATCAGCTTTCCAGAGAATGGTTCAAAAAAGGAGAAAAACTTTAAGCGAGCATCGACCCGTGTGAACAAAGTTCCAGTGGATGTCAGAGGGCATTGAGAGGATGCAAAGACAAGGTCAGCTTTAATAAAATAAAATAAAAACATGTAAAACCAGTTAGTCACAAAAATACCTGTTGACTGGTCTGACTGGTTTTATGTTTAGTGCCGACTTGTGTTGGGGACAGCATGGAAGCACAGCTTTGTCGTGCCTTGTAGCAAATGGAAGTTAACATCTTAGTTAAGTTTAGAAAATATACATGTGTATCAGAAAACCCTTTGATCTCTGTTGTCTCGCCAGCATCTTTCTCATGTCATTCGTCCGCGTTCCTCATCATCCCTACGTGTTTCACCTGATCTGTCCCATCTTTAAACCTTTGGTTTTTCACTGTTCAGTGTTTGGTTCTCTGTGATTCATAACTAGTTTTATCACCTGTTTCTGTGTTTTTGTTTATTAAATTTCTCTTTTCTCCCCACCATCTGCGGTTCATCACTGACCAATATTTTGTTTCTAATAGAATTTCTAAAATACCCATAAAGTCATGATCCGATTGTTTAAAGAAAGCATTTATTAAAATTTTGAATTCAGCTGTCTTACATACATTTTGAACCGACTAAGTTGGAATGTTGTCACATTTCAATTAATTCAATTGGAAAAGATTTTAATTTAGATGTGTTTATTTGCACTGTGCATCTCTCTGATGAAACTTTGGCAATAAACTGGAAATATAAAAACTGACTTGAACCGAAAGGAATAGTTAATTACTCAAATTTAAAATAACCTCACAGAAAGAAGAAAACAGCAAATAGCTGAAGTGCTTAATTTATACAGCAAAAAAGGGGAACAAACAGGTTTCATGAAGCTGAACCCGGACATAAAGGTTACAAGTAGTTTTGGTGTCCTTTTGCTCTTCTTTGTGTTATTGGGGGCGGTTAAAAAATCTGTCTGCCCAAGTCTTGATTTTTCCCACTGTTCTTTTATACGCTTGTATCATTGGTGGAGGGCCTTTAATAGCCTTGTATTTGCCAGCATAGTTTTATCAGTGACACGTCACATAAAAGTACACCCAGTAACACAGATTACATCTCATATTTCTGTAGAGAAAACAATCTTTTGTGAATGCCTACAAACAAATGTGGCAGTAAAACTACAGGAAAGTCGGAAATAAATCTACTTGTTTTACTTCAGCCTATAGTTAAAGCGTCTACGTAGAATGAATTTCTGCTTCATTTTTTTTTTTTTGGGAGTTCCTGCTTTTTTTTTTTTTCTCTTAAGTTTGTATGAGAGTAGCCATGATATTTCAAAAACAATAGAAACCAATGACAAACCGGGTTCTGTTACAGGGTGTGCAGATAGACCCGCTTGACTAGATTTTTGCTTATTATCATCTTTAATCTACTGTCAAGATTCCCGGCTGTAGCCTGATTTTTATCTGAACACGTAACTCATAACTAATGAGCCTGAATTCAAATGTTTTGTTGATAAGGGATATGAGTAAGGTTCAGTAAAGTCTAAGAGAAAACGAAAGACAGAAAAACATTCAGTTACTGTTTGTTTGCCATTGTTTTTCTGCTACCCAGACTAGACAGCACACGTTCTTCTTCACACCCATAAAACAACGTCTTTCACTTCAGCATTTCTAAATTACACTCTACAAAAAAATAAAAGGGATGCCACAAATATTTGTTAGGGCAATTTGGCTTAAAAATAAAATCTCAGATTTGTTTTATACCAAATCCAATTTGGTTGTTTAACATATCCTCCCCTACGTTTCCCCTACTTCAAACATCCCTTCTGGGAGTTGATCCTTATTTACGGTCAAAATAAAAAGAACCTGTGAAAGGAGATGTTGGTTCTCAGGAAGGCTGGCATCTCTTTGAACTGCAGAAAGGTACATTTTATAAACAGCAAATCTGATTAATTGATTAAACTGAAACAGAAGAAAGGCAGTAAGATCTAAATTGTCCTTTAGGTTGCTTCTAATTAACAACAGTGGCCTTTTATTTTGTACCAAAATGAAAAACTGTACTTAATATTTAACAGAAATGACTTTTCTCCACTAGCATCCAGCGAGAGCCCTCGTGTAGAAGACGCTCTATGTGAGCCTTCTTTCCTGTTTCCAGCCATCCCTATTCCGCTACAGTCTAACCATCAAATCCTTTTTTTATTAAAATTTTTTATATAAGTCGGAACCCGCCCATAAATCCTTTCCTGCTGGCTTTCTCTATTAGCATTGTATCTTTTATGTCTGTTTCCATCATACAACACGTATTCTTTACGTTCTCACATAGCAAGTTCATCCGTGTTCAGGAATTCACGTCGGGGCAACAACAGGATGTAAAACATGTAAAAATGCACACAGAAATGTGAAAACCAAAGAACGCAGATAACACTTTAACAAAAAGAAATCCGGAGCTTTAGACATCTCAGTGATCATTGCTCAGTCCAATAATGGGAATCGTATAACAGCTACAAACCTACATCCTCATCTAAATTGACGGGCTAGGCAGTGGAGGCATTCGTTAAAGCGTTCAAAAGTAATGGTACCTTAATAAGCACCAAAAACGACATGTGTGTAAAGAACAAAAAAATGTATAAGTCCAGTTTGCAATCTTAGGGAGACAGAAAGGCGTTCAGCGCTGTGGCCATAAAAGAGCAGTTTTGGACATTTTTGCCTTCATTCAAATGTTATGTGTGGAGGAAAGCTACTGTATGTAGCTTTGCACATCAGAACACACCATCCTGCTTTCAGGAGGATTTTCTTCAACAGAGACAGTTGATACATATATAATTATACAGACAATGCCATCTGTAAATTTTTTTGCTTTACAATATATAAACATACATTTTTAGTTTCCATTTCAAAAACGATTTTGCATTGTTTTCTCACGTCAAAATCCTCAGAATCAAAGTTTTCTGATCAGTATTTAAAGTAAAAGGACATAAAAATGTATACAAAAAAAGTTAGAAAAGGGTTTTTGATCTCAAAATGTGCTTTGTTACGCTTTATTAACGTTTTTAAGCATAAATATTCTAAAAAATATATCATAAGTCCTGAAGAAGAAGTATTTTTTTTCTTTCTTTCAGTCTGATCTCCATTAAAGTCCGTGAAGTTTTTATTTCTTCAGGATTTTTAAAAAAATGAATTTGAAACATTATTTTACCTTTTATCAAAGACTGATAAAGTGTTAAACTATCCTGCCCATCTTCACCGAAGTGCTGATGTGTCGGTGCAATGCCCCGCTCCGTTCTACAAATACAGCCTCAGCTGAAATGATAACCACTGTGTATTAACTGACCTGCTGTCAAGCGGCCCCACTACGATCAATACTCCTAGATAATGAAGTCATTGACTCACGGCAAATGCTAGATAATGACAAGACTGAAAGTCTACTGTTATTGCCCTATTTTATGGTTTTGCCCCTTGGTAACATGTGACTGTGTTCTCTATGCTGGTGTTTGTGTGAACGATGGAAACAGGCAAAGATTTAGAGGGAAAAGAAGCATCATTTGAGTTCAGCAAAGCTGTCTATTAAAATGCAGCAAAGTATCTAGGATTAGGCTTCTGTAGAGTTTTTATTTGTTTGTTTGTGAACGATCAAGGAACCTGTGGTTCATAATTGGACCATGTAGTGAATCTTTGCGTGTTTTTGTCGCTCTAAAAGCCCCATTAAACCCTCATGAGTCACAGTAAAACAGCCGCACGGAGGGATATTCTGAATCTTGTTTAATTGTCACTGATAATAACGATCCCCGTTTTGAAACTCATGTTTGTAAGCCTGTTCTGATCTTGCTCTAATGAACTGCGCTTGTGTACATGTTGTAAATTCATGCTAAGGTGAAGCCTGAGCCTCATGTTGATCCATGACTGATCTGACAAGGAGCACAGAGAGTCAGAATCCCCCTGCAGCTAATCACCCCCCACCCTGGTGCACTTTCCTCTAAACACGCACATTCACCCCTTTCTGCTGGCTGCTTTCACTTCCTCCACAACATCCTTCATCCTTTGCCACTGGTCCAATTCTCCTCTTCTCAACCTCCAGGATGGGAGTTAAGACAGGCAGCCTGAAGTGGATGTCTGAGAGAATTAGACACCAGCAGACAATGTGATTTCTCCGTCTTCAAGGCTTTCCCCTTGGAAGATAGCAAAGAGAGCTGGTTTTTATATTTACAGGGGAAAAACTCAGCTCAGGGGAAAAGGGATAGAGTAAGAAAAAGGCAATATAAAGTAGAAAGGAGGTAGAAGATGAATTTAAGCAAAGCCGTTTGAAGTATAAAAGAAATACAAAGCAGTCGGTTAGAACTGATGTTAAAAAGATGTAAAAACATAGGAAATAAATTACAATGAAAAGCATGCCAATAAAAAATGGAACCCAGAGAATTTTAAAACTGAGCAGTCAAAAGGTTGTGTGAGTCAGAAACACAGGAAGACAATAAAAGGCCATCTAGGCAGCCACTTAATAGTCCACCCACTCACAACCATCCAAATGGGCTGATTGACGCCTCTTAGCTCCTTTAATAGCTCCAATAATGGACCTCAGTATAGGTGGGCTGTGAAGAGGATAGTCATCCTATCCAAAGTAACTCAATTCCTCAGTTCTGGTCTCTTGTTTCAGCCGCTTTCAGAACATCAGGGTGGGAAGTACATGGGATAATGCTCCCAGATTTACAGAGCCACAAAGGAGCAAGGATGGGCGAATAATGCCGACAGTGGATGATGTTGTGGTAACATAAGGTTGGTTCAAGCGGTGTCTCTGTGTGTATAAAACTCCGAATCCATCAAGGACCGCGTCGATCTAAAGGTCACTGTGTTGTGTGTTAATTTTTCTAGATGTGTGTATCTTTTCTATTCTATGCATTGAGATTTAGCACATTACAGATTTTAAACATGAGATCAAAATAACAATCTTCAGAAACAAGGGATTCTGGCCTAATTGCTCATAACATACAAGCTAAAATATGTCACATTTAGCGCAGTTCGCTATTAGATACTAAAAAACCTTTTGCAGTTTTAATCTTTTTAGGTTATTACAGACAATGTTTTGATACTAGGCTCTTTTCTCATACCACTTCCGTTTAATGCATAATGTGTAGTTGTTATTGCCTTTAACTTCATGTTCTCTGTGGGTTTCTTCCTGCATCAGATAAGCTTGGTACAGTGTTTCAGGCTTTATCTGTGAGTATTTTCTGACCAAAGTCACCACTGTCTGATTTCAGTTTGCACAGAATGTTGAAATAAACAGAATCCAAAGCAACATTTTAAGTTATTTTAATGTTCCTTCTCTGTCAACTAAACACCCACCAGATAAAATATAGTGGAAATCCTTCAGGTTCAGGACTGCGATCAGTCTGCAGCATTTGCTGGCAGCAACATATGGAACACACGCTGGAGTCTGTTGCACCGCAAAGATTCTCAGACAGCTGCTCAGATACTGACTTTGAAACAAATCCAGTTGTATAACCTATCAAAGGGTTTTTTATTATTTCTGAGCATGTAAGCAGAATAATTTAAGAAAATTCTCCATGTTTTTAAAAATCTACTTGATCCCTCATCTTACAAGTTGTCTATCTTTGTACTTTTCTAGAAAAAGGTTTTCTCTCACAGCCTACTGTTTTAAGCTGCAGATCACCAATCATAATTAATTACTCACTGTGATTTTATTTTCTGTTTCAAATAATTGTTTTCCACTGTCACTTGCTGCTTACTCAGGGCGAGGCATTAAGTCAACAGCCTGAGGCTGTCAATTCAACTTTATTAAATATTTTTACTACTGATTTACTACTGATGCATGGAATCTGAATGAACTGGATTAGGATTGTCTGTGGATTTGTGTTTGTGAATTAATTTATGTAAACTGAATTTAAAATCAATATACTTGTTTACAAACTTAACCATTTTAGTTTCTAAAGCACTTTGAAATTATACCGTATATGTTCTGAGTTATATATAAATAAACCAAACTAAAATTATCCCTTATGTTAATCAGCTTACCTGGTTGCAGCTGATCCTCCATGTCTGTAAATGTAAAAAAAACAAAAAAAAACAGCAGTTTGTTGAGATTTTGTCAGAGGACATTATTGTTTTAATATTATTAGCCAGATTAAATCAGTGTTACCTCAGGAAAACACAAGGATAGAAGCGTTTCATCAATCATCAGAAAACGAGCATTAACCTAGAAGCAGATAGACTAAATTTAATAAAATTAATTGCTTTTGTAAAGCTTATGTCTAGTGTAGCAACACCGGATTTGCATTTTAGCCAAAATGATCACTAAAGTGATAATCATTTCACAACTTTTGGGCCAAGTCAATAATTTTAGCAATAGACATTTAAATAGCCTTTAGTTAGCTAATAGGTAAGAGACATGAAAGATTAAAGAATTGCTTGAATTTTGCCACCACTGATCTGTCAGCAGGTTTAGAGTTTTGACTGTGGTCATTTCAGTGCCTTGATGTTAAATCTTCCTCTCACATACAGAAGGCCAGTCTCCTCAATTATACAGTAACGGATCCTGCAAGTCTGAAGCAGAAAAGGAAACCTCACATCCGTTTCAGACCTTAAATACACCCAGAGTAAGTCACCAACAGTTCGTCGTTGTTTACCCCGGTCGCTGTGCTTCGCATGTGTTCGACCCTATAAGCCTCCCCCCCCCAACCACCACCATGTACTGCAGGTTGCCAGAGCGTAGTAAGCTCACGAGGTGTGCGGTGGTGTCTTTAGCCTGGTGTCATGCTGGGCCCGGTTATTATCTCCAAATGACTTCAGCATGAGTAGCAGATGCCTTTTTTAGCCACGGGGGCCAAACAGAGCGATGCAGAGGGGGGGGGGGGGGGACTGGATTTGTACGGATTTGCATGCTGTTGTTCACGGCTGCACCGAGCAATTTATTACCTTCACAATTATCGAAACATCTCCCACACTGTGCAAGGATTTAGTCTTATTACAAACTGAGATGAGTGGTCGAACCATCTGATTGCTTAGGTTTCTTTTTAAACTGTAATACTTGAGAGAGATTAAAAATTGTTGCCACTTGTCTTTTTATGAAAGAAACTGCAACAGAGAGTAGATTTACGAGCATGCATCTGTACTCGTGCCTCAGTCTGATTGCAGGTCCAAAACCTTGGTTATTTTACACGCCTCCTCCACAGCTGCTAATAATATACCGGGAATACCCGCACAGCTCTGACCAATTTATTAGCGGAGCGTCAGGAAATGATATTTCTAATCAGACGGCGGCAAATGTCTCCTTTTATTAAAATGGGGGTGTGTTTCCCTACTGTCTCCCTGTCTGTGTTAGGAGAAATCTACCTAGCTGATAATGGCATCGGCTGGCCTGGTGTCATCATATTAAAGTGCTGAACACCCTCCCCCCCCACCCAACACTTACAAATTTTACACCAATCCCTTCATATTCTTCCATCTTCACTCAACTCCAGTGTGAATGGACACTTTCTTTGCCTTTTTTGTGTGTTTGGAATTATACTGAACTCTTCTAAAGGCCTAAGGACCAAGCAGTTGTACCTTTATAAATAGAAGGTTTGACATTTGTTGTTTTTTACATTATTATTCTGCTGTTTTAAAGGTATTTGAGCTTCCTGAAGCAACTTCCATGGTGGAGTTTTAGTGAGCAGTTTGTATCTTAGCTTTGTATTTATACTCTTCAGTGCAGAGAGACAATATCTGTGCAGAAGCACATCAAAATGTTGAGGTTGTTTGAGAAAGAAGAATAGCAATAATGCTATTGACATCAACAACAAAAAAAATAAAAAAAATGTTAAGCAGTACGTGAATACTTTATTGGGTCAAATGGTATAATTTCATTATTCAAGCAGCTCACATACTGCAAATAAAAATAATTAAAGTACAGCTTGAGTTATGACTCAATATATTTAATTAATTTTATTTATTTATTTATTGAATTATGCATATTACTTAACATATCTGGGAAACTTGAGAATGTAAATATTCCAGAATTAGCGCAACAGCTAAATTGCATCTACTGTCCTAATTCAGTACCCTGCAACATTTAATTTTGTTTAAATCAAACTTTGTTTATTATAGTATTGTTAATAGGATTTAATAAATGTAAACTAATTTCACATTAAAATATGAAATAAAACTCTTCATGAAACGCCATTTGCCGTTGCTGCTCTAGTCACTGTTTCCTCCTAAATCCATTTATTTAATTTACCTTGTTATGCGTTAAAATTTCATATGCCACAGTATACGTCTCTATACAACAGCACTACATTATACTGTACTGCTCTTTTTTAAAATGTGCTTTTTTATGCTACACTATATTGTACAACTCTTTATTACGCTATTATACCAAATAACAAAAAACTATACTTAAGGATGGTATACTGTAGCACTATAGTATAGCAGTAGACTATTTAAGTTGAGTTGAACGAGTGTTTAGACGGGGAGAAACATGCAAACTCAATGCGAATGTGTAATTTTCCTTATATAGTTCGAACTGTGAAAGACTAAACAGTTTCTCAGTTGTATTTTACTTATCCCAAGTCGTATCATCATGGTAGGTGTACATCAAGCTAAGGCTGCAATTAGAGGCCACCGCGAGGGAGTTGTCTCGGTTAGTGTTGAGAGAGGAAACAAAAGTAGATGATAGCAAGACTCTGCTCGTTCACTTTTTGGTTTGCCCAGTGCAGCTTATTAAATGTGCTGGACTGGAAACTCCACGCAACGACTCTAATCTGCAGGAACAAACAAAGTTATTGCATACATTTACATACAATAAGTCTGGCGATACGCAGCATTAGTTCCTGAATTAGGATTTCTATATTTTACTGGTATGTTAACATTTTCTTAGACATACCATCATTTGACTTGTGCATGCACTTGATTTCTGGCCTGACCTCTGTCAGACGCACATGTAAGCAGAAGAATATTTACACAACATTTTCGCATGACTGCTGAATACCCAATCTGCCTTTTGGCAGAGCGTCATAAATCCTAATCTTCCTTGCATCTGCAAAATGCAGCCACTGCTTACACAACAAAGATTCAACCTGGTTTTCTGGTTGTGGTTACAATTTTATCTCTTTATCATTTTTCGGATGGAAAACCAGCTTCTATTTTTGTATTTATATGTTTTACACAATATTATGAGTAGAATGGATATCTTTCAACATATTTAAATAAATAATGCCAACCTGATGATACACTGAATGTTTATGTAGTTTAAACAAAGGCTAAAAAGTGGTTACATGAGGTTAAAGATGACAATTGCTACTAAAGGCAATTTTGCTGAATAATTCATCTCATAAAGTCAGTTTTATTAACCGTAATAAGCTGTTAACAACATCTGGAGCTATAAGTCCATACTCTTTTTTTTCTTTTTATAGAAGCTAGTTTAATTTCAGAGCTGAGCTGTGAAAGCCTCCATAAAAAGCAGCGGCTCTGTGTCAAAGGCAGTCACATTTTGAGGCAACCTTTTTTAATAGGTATCGATGGCAGGTTTTAGCTACATTCTCCCACCACGCTTAAAAGCCCATGTTCTACTGATTAGCTAATTAAAACCTGGAGCGATGGGCTATCGATCCAGGGGAAGGGCAGCTGGAAAGCACCCGTCTCTCAGAGTGAGATGGCCCTGGCGCTATCATGTGCTAATGCAGACAATAACGCGCACCACTTCTTCCGTTGGTGCCTGAAAGCATAACCAAGGCTGTTTAAACTCTTCAAGATCTCTCTCTCTCTCTCTCTCTCTCTATATATATATATATATATATATATATATATATATATATATATCTGTGTGTGTGTGTCTATGTATATATATGTGTGTGTCTATGTATATATATATATGCTTTGAGCAGAACTTATCGCTTCTAAATACATAATGTTCACTCATGATATCCAGCTGAGGAGGTTATATGTTGTGCTCCCCCTCCAGCCTCTGCTTTATTTGTCCCCAGGCAATCTCTCGGTAATGCCGTGTATTTATATCCTGAGTGTTCAGACACCTGATGGAGGCAGATTACAGGCTTGTGGAAAGAGCAGGTAATGTAGAGGTGAATCAGAGAATCAAGGTTCATTCCTTTTTCTGGCACCTAGCATTATGTCTATTACTTGTGTATGATATCATCACAGCTCCGAGAGAGAGTGAAGTCATTTTCAAGAAAAGGCAAAAAAGAAAAAAGAAAAAGTGTGGTATAGCATTTGTGGCCGGCGTGGAAAAACACAAAATCACACAAGTGAGTGATGTAATGATGAGGCATTTTTAGAAACACAGAATAAAAAAGAAGACTTAAGCAACTTGGGATGTTGTTAGTTTTTTTGGCATACAGCTAACCATGCAGGAGTTAAGTCTGATTATTTTGTAGTATTGTCGTACTATTATTAGTACCAGACAGTATTTCAAAGCCGAAATCTTTTTTTTTTTTTGACAGTGATGCTGCCAAATGGAAAAACCTACCCTTTAAAATGTATTAACCTTTACTTGCTGCATAAGGTTTTTTTTGTTATAAGTTATAAGTAGTTATAAAACTGGATAAAATGTACCGCCATTTAAACATTTAGATAACAGAGCAAATCTAAGTACTTAAATTGTTTATATAGGAATTTCTTCCTCAGTCATTTTGACTTGAATTGCCCATTACCGAAGTAAAAAGTCGTCTTTTGTAAAAACTTCATAGGACAAAAATGGTTGAGAATCAAGAATCAAGAAGAATCAAGAATCAGTTTATTTATATAGCGCCAATTTACATCACAAGTCATCTCAAGGCGCTTTGCAAGAAATTCAATTAAAATCATAGATACATCATTACAAATCGGTTTGAAATCATTTTCCAATCTAAGGAACCCCAGCAGATTACATCTAGTCATTGACTTGCAGCAAAGAGAGTTGCAAACCACGGAGATCTAAAATGGGCCCGATTTTATTTCTTTTTACTTTTTTCTTAGCTGCTTACCAAACATACTGCTAGGACCTGATAATTCGGTTGTTGCAGCCGGATGATCACCTGAATCTGCAGTACAGTGTACACATTATCATCAGTCAAGCAAACATCAGTGGGAAGAAGAATTATGTTGTTTTTTTGTTTGTTTGTTTTAGCAGCAAAAAGGATCCAAAGAATTATTTTTTTTTTTTTTGTGATTTATATGTTTGTCACATAGAGGACTCTTGGCTTGGACATGTTTGTGAATGAGAAGTAGTGACCACTGCTCACTCTTCTGTATTTTGAGTCACTATATTCAGGTCAGATATCGCCACACCTCAGCTGCAGGGGGGGGTGGGGTTGTGTGAATAAGAAATTATAGTTTTGTTTTTAGCTCACCCCCAGCCACTTAAAATCAATTTTAACTATTCCCTTAAGAAGAGTGGAAGTGTCACATTGCTGGTTTTCAATGACACTAATTATCCGTGATGAACAAAACTGATTATGTCACACAGAGGACTGAATATATGCTGTATTGTTTGTTACAAGAACAAGCAGGGCCGGACTGGGAGATGTTTTTCAGCCCTGGAGTCAGTCATGTAACCAGGCCATCCTGGCCTTGCCACGCATGCATGTTCCCACACATACATGTTCACACCCACAACTAAATGCATGGGCACAAGCAAAACGCATTCGGCGTGTGCGCACACACACACTTATAGCAAATTCCAAATAAAAGGCCACCTATTAGACCTACTGTAACTTCTGAGGTTGTAATATACAGTAACTTTACTGCTGTTGATGCAATATTACTAAGATAATACAGATTTTACATAATAAAAAGTGCCTAGGTTAGAGCTTTACATAGTCATATCATGTAAAATTCAACTGCCTCAGTGGCACATCGTCATACTGGGGAATACTAATGAACCCCAACCTACAGTAAATCCAAGGTTGGACAAATGTTCATGTTTGATCTGTGATACATAACAGCAAATCAGCAACAGACAGAAATATTTAACAACACAATCACTTAATAGAATAACGCCAAATTGCAAAGAAAGCTATTATTACAGTTGAGAGCCACTTATGTCTATGCTAGTGTTCATGTTTTGTTGCTTTACTGTAGAAATGGTTTTGTAACTTCTCCCAAATGCTCTACTTCTTCTGAAGTACCAGCAGGACTGGTATCATCACCATCACCACCTTTCAATAGCAAAACATATGCTTACAGTTTTTCCGTACTGTATTTCATACAGTAAGATAATGTAGCCTGTGTCTCACTGATTTGGCCTTGTACTCATATACATGATAATGTTAGATTATATCCGATTAGCTGAACAAATAAATAATTTTAAAAGTACATAATAATAATAAAGTTGCGTGTAAATCAGTGATTTTAACTTCCCAGTCCTTATAAGTTAAAGGCTAAACCTATATAGGCTCCATATTTACACGGTAGACTGAATGTGTGCAGCCTCAAGTTCCTTTAGGGGTCTCTGTTTAAAATCTTAAACAAAAATTTTTTGGTACAAATATATTAGTAAAATTAAAAATATTTATATTTAACCTTAAAATAATATTTGTACCAACATTTTGTGTGTGCGTGTTTTGTTTTTGTAACTTACTTGTAATCTTTATTTTTATGGCAACAAGGGTGGACTGAATAAATAAATCTGTTACTTTTCTGCATTTTGCCGCATCCTCCTCCAACGCCTTTCTCTTTTTGTCTCTCTCCCTCTCTGTTCCTTTAACCCCGTCGGGTAACCCGAGTCGCTTCTCCTCACTTCTTGCACGGCCCTCTCGTTGCGCGAGCTGCCGTCAACAGACACACGCCACGCCCCTTCCTCCACACATGTGTGGTTGATACAGACGTTTGGGGCGGGTCGTAATCGAAATAAAACAATCATCTTTCCCTCCTCACATGCTGTTGGCCTGACTGCCTCTATGGCTCGTCCCAGCGCTGGCCTGTCTATCTGATATTCGCCGGCCAGCAGGCCAATATTAGGCCGGCGCTTCGGGAATACTCCCGGTTCTCCCTATGGCCAGTCCGGATCTGACAACAAGGGACATCTGTTAGTTTAATCAATATGATGAAGTTCTGTGTAAATTAGTGAAAGTAATCAAGCCAAAGCCTTCAGCCTATAATGAGTTAATATTTATTCAACTGATTTCTGACTTTCTTAATAATTATATTATATTTGCTCAACCCACTTATCCACCCTAAGTTAAATTTGACCTTACAAGTAAAGTTATATGTATGTGTGAGCAAAACAAAAAGTTGTGTAAGTGAACAGTGATGCATGTAGGGGCGTCTTGACACACAAGTGCCCCAATGTACACCTAGATTGGAGTGAATGTGATGTGGGTTTGATAGCTCTGAGCATGAAGGACTCGGATTACCACTTCTGTATTCATTAGCCACCCACTCGTCTCTCCCGGGATGTTGGATTAGCCCGAGAGGGGAAATGAATGCTTCTGGTTAGCCAGAGTACTCTCAGCCTCCAGCAGGAGGTCCATTGTCTGGTCTGGCAACCTTAACGCAGTCATTTGCACTGCGGGACCGGAGAGGAAGCTAGACCATGTTGACAGGAAGAGCTCCTGTTTCCATCTGGGAGCTTCTGGTTGATGTGTTTCAGTTTGACTTTTCTGTACAAAAAAAAAAAAAAAGTGATGGGAAGTAATGAAGATTTTATTGACTTTCTGTTGACAAGTGGGGGCGTGCTTGCGGTGTGAATCATTAGAAAGTGTGGGAATTGATTTTGATTTCTAACAGTAGGTGGATGGTCAGCATTTTTAGACTTTGAGCCCGATAAGCATTAATACAGACTTAAAAACTGATTATTAAATTAAATTATTTTTGCAATAAAGTCCACAGCCTTTAGGTAACACCAGCCTGAAGTACATTTTGATTAAAAAAATTAACATTTACTTTGCTCTGGCTTTTAATTGCCATTAATTATGACTCATTTAAATCTTTACCCAAATGGAGTTATGGAGAGTTTATAAATGAAGGAAACAATGTGCTGGACAAAGGTATCAGTAATTTACAAAGCATTGCATTGATTGATATAATTAGTTAAAGCAAAGAGACCATTACAAAACTTTGCTGAACTGATTTGTTTAGGATTTATTTGTGATTTGAATGGAAAGATTTTCTGAGACAGTGCCTGAGATGACATGTGTTGCAAACTGGCGCTATATAAATGAACTGATTCTTGATGCAGACACTGTTATTTTTATAGATATGCTGCTATAGGTTTAGACTGCTGGAGAGAAATTTGACACCTTTTTCTCACACTAATGCTTTGGATGCAGTTATTACAACTTTGCTCCGCTCTGAACCACTGATGGACAAAAAGGGTCCCTATTAAGAATGATGAAATCAGTGGTAGCAGCATATGCAAAGAGCTTTTCATATTGCATTAGCCTCAAATCATTCCACCTTCATTCAGAATAATTTTGCATAAGGAGGATGTTATTTTTCCTATTTTTCAACCAGTAAGAAATATATTCTGTTCTTTATCTATGGCCTCTCTAGTTCTCTGCAAATGGTGGCACTAGGCTTTAAAAAAATGACCCATATTTCTGCTCCCTTCCCCTTTCTCTGTGGTTGACAAAATACATCAAGAGAATTTAAGTAGCTGTTAATTACTTCCATCTCCCTGCTGAAAAGAGGGGAAAAAAGTGGAAGGAAATCTAGAGAGGGGCGAGATTTTTAAAGAGCCGAAGCTTTACTGTGCAAATCCTCTCCGTCTAACAAAACCAAATCAATCTATACCCCTCAGCCATTTACAAACCGCTCCACATTCACACATACACACCCAGGGGAAGATGATCCTGTAAATCTGTGGTCTCAAGGGGCTATTTGAGTGCTGCTCTAGGTTCTTTTTTTTTTCCTTTGGGGAGGAAAAAGGGGGTTCCTATGTGAGTTTAGGGATTGCAGGTAGAGCGCAAATATCCCCAAATTGCAGCTAAAATGTAGCATTAGGATTGGTAAGCCCCACTTTCACCAATAATGTTCCACATCATCAAACCATTGTGCTAAATGACCTCTATTACAGCTCCTGAACCCATTAAGTCAATACAGGAGAGATTACCTGTGGAACAGAAGCAACTAGCTGCTTCTTCTGACATGCCCCCCACCCCCTCCAACATAAAAGCTGGAGGCAAAATTAGATTTAGGGTCGGGCGTGGTTTGTGTCTGTACGAAAGAATTAAAGGATGTTGGACCGTTCACCGCTGATTAGGGAAATGTTTCTGAATAAGGTCATTAAAATCAACGAAAAATTACTGACCGGTCTTGGGATCAAAAATTTTTTTACATTACAGCCACAGTCTACGTTTCTTCTACTGAACTTCCCCTCGTAAAACCACATTGTAAATGATGTCTCAGTAAAAAAGTTAGTTTTCATAATATAATTCATCAAAGCAGGAAAAACATGCCGTCATGTTGCATGTGATATTAGTTACACTGAAAAAAGTGCACATGGACAATCATTAATGTAAAGAGGGATTTCTATTGGAACTGACCCATTATCGCTATGGTTCTGTCTTTTATTTGGTTTAATGTATTATTTCACTTTTATCAAATGTAAATCAATGTTTCATTGATTCAAAGTTATTGACTTACTTACAATCAAACAACAATTTTACATTTAAATAAAAACGCTGCATGTCATGTGACGTGCGTACGTGCTGATGGACTTGACTTCAACTTTGAATTTTTGGCCACCTTCTTTTCTCGCTTGAAGACTCCGCGGAAGAAGGGAAAGAAATCGGTAAGAAATATGCATGACCGTTGAATATGTGTATACATTTATAGACCACAAGGTACACACAAGATAACTTTACGCTGTCTTTTATAACACGACGTTGATAATTAGGTGTGACCGTTTGATATGATATCGTTTTGCTAACGTTAGCTACTGGATCGTTAAAAGTTTGTTGACATTAATAAAGTCAGGAATCCATGTATAGTAAAGTCATTTTATTTTTTAGGTTGACAATTATGTTTGCCATTTTAAGGCTAGTAAGCTCTGCTCACAGTGTATGTCCGGTGCGAACAACTTACCACTCGTTAGCCACACCAGGCACATACACAATTTGTTATATATCCGGTCAAAATGTGGCAGTAATGAACGACGTAACGCTGTGATCTACCGGTGGAGCCGTAGAAGATGAAATCAACAAATCGTTAGCCTTGTTTTGCTAGTGCATGCTACAGGCGGCATGAACGCATTTGTCCTGAGCAAGCTGGCAGAGCGCGAAACTTTACAGTCTTTAGGTAAACATCTGAGACGAAAACGTGTCGGAGTTTAAGCGAGAGAGAAAGGGCGAGTGCTGTAAAATAACCGATAGCTAATAAGAAATTAAACGCGAAAAATACTGTCAATAAAATTCCCTTAATATTAATTTAGAGTTGCAGGTGTGCAGAAAAATACAACCCCCCAATTACAAACTCTGTTGTAAATAGTTTTTTTTGTAAATAATCTGTTGTAAAAAAAAATGTCTGATTAAGCCAGTCTCCTGCTGACTTAATGCTAAACTACTGCTTAACTACATTCAGAATAAATATAAAATAAAATATGAAATTAAATGTACAGCATAATAAGGGCTGACATTTTTTAATATGCTGAACACTCAGTAAGTTTTATAAAATTCTACCTCTTTTTTAATATATTTGCCTAAACATTAACATATATTTTGAGCACATGCCTGAAATTGTGACCATAAGCTATAATATTTCCTTGCATTTTGGCATTTTGTAATGGCAAAATGCCAATGTAATTTGGGTCTTTCTTATGCTCCATCAACTCCCTCCTTCCTTTTTCAGTAATCTGCTGAATGCGGAAATGCAAGGACTGTGGTGTTGCCAAATCACAAAGATCGGAACTTCTTAAGCACTATAAACTCCAGCATAGCCATTTTGGACGCTGCCGTGCTTACCCTTGCACATATTCAACCTGTCCTTGTTCCTTTGCTACCTGGAATGCGCTTAAGAGCCATGTGTCAAGAAGCCACCCTCGACTGACCCCAAAAAAAGACCAGCAAACAACTTTAAGATGCCTGTTGTGTCATTACAAGCAAAATTCCTTACTCTTAAAGAATATTTTCAGCACTTAAGACAACATCTAAAAAATCACGAGACTGTAACCTGTATTTTTCAAAGTTGCTCGTACAAAACTAATGTTTCTGGAACTTTCAGGACACATAGGTACAGAAATCACAGATTATCTTCTGTAGGAAATTTAAAGCCTGAAATTGCTTTGAGGGTACAGCCAATTCACCACTCATCTGAAGACAGTACTGTGGATCATTTATACAAGGATGTTTCAGAGGATGAAGTAGCTAGTTCTATCTTTGACACGCATGCCACTGAGGACTTGTCTAAGGCTGTAGAACATTAAATTGCGTCAGTTCTATTGAAACTACAGCATGTTTTCCTGGTCCCTATTGTGGCTATTGATGACCTTTTGCAGGAGCTGCAGTATTTGATAGGTGTAGTTTCAGTCCCTGTCACCTACCGTAATCCAGCTTCTACAGGAACGTAACTGCCAAGTTGACACAGCAGTGGTACAGCAGTTGGCCTCTGTGCTGTGTTGGTCAAATCCCATTCAAACTGCAGTTGTAGATAAAAGTCCTCTCTCTACATCCTGGAAACGAAGGACATACTACAAAAATAATTTTAATGTTGTAGAATCCATGGAGTATGTGCTAGACCGAAAGAATAGGTCATTCCAGTATATACTAATACTACCAAAAGTCATTGCATCAGATTCTTAGTTGCCATTCTATATTGGATAAAGCTATTAATTTAAAATCTCAGTATAGAGGGGGGGATGGACAAAAATATACATGCTTCTTTGATTCACTCATCTTTCAGCAGAATGAATTACTCTCTACTGTTATGAGACTGCTATTTTAATGATATTGTATGTGGATGAATTTGAAATTTGTAACCCCATTGGAACATCTAAGAAGGTACATAAGATCTTTGGTGTCAATTGGATTTTAGGTAATTTACCTCCAGGGTCCCACTCGTCCCTGTCTTCCATACATTTACCCACTTTGATAAATAGTAATGATGTTAAGCAGTTTGGATATGAAAAAGTGCTTGAACCTCTGATAGATGATCTCGTCACATTGGAGCAACATGGAGTTTTTGTCTCAAAGCTAGGAAAGACTGTAAGGGGCACTGTTCAGTGCATTGTGGCTGATAACCTTGGTGCACATAGCATTGCAGGATTAGTAGAAATTTTCTTCGGAGCATATGTATGTAGATCCTGTACAGTGAAGAATTTCAGACTGAAGAGGTTAATTCTGGAGCATTTTGTCTAAGTACCAAGAAAATTCATGCTGCTCATCTTGATGCTGTCAGAGAAGAGAAAGGGTCACATTTTGGTGTGAAAAGGGTTTGTTTGCTATCACAGAGACTATCATACTTCAGTGTGACTACAGGTTTCCCCCCTGACATAGCACATGATATCTTTGTGGGCATTGTCCCTGTTGAGATAGCTTTGTGTTTGGCTGTCTTTGTAAGTAAAAAATATTTTACATTAGACAACTTCAATTAAGCAATCCAAACATTTCCTTTGAAGTGGACTGACAGAAAAAATCGCCCCCATCCTGAACCTCTTGCATATTCAACAAAGAAGAAGATCGGAGGGAATGCACATGAGAACTGGAGCCTTGTGAGATTCCTACCCTTTTTGATTGGAGACAAGATTCCTGCTAATCAACCTGACTGGTAGGTCCTTACTGTTCTAAAAGATATTGTTGACCTTGCAGTAACACCTTTTCACACAAAAGAATCTATAGCCCTTTTGGATAGTAAGATCTCAGAACAGAGGCTGAGATTGAGAGAGGTTTTCCCTGACTAAAGAATTCTGCCCAAACACCACTATTCGGAGCATTATCCGCGGCTCATTGAGCAGTTCGGTGCCTGGTTGCATTATGGACGATATGTTTTGAGGCTAAACACAGCTTCTTTAAAAAGGTTGTTGCATCACACAAACTGCTTCAAAAATGTGCTCCTATCATTGACACAGCAGCATCAATTTCATGTCGCCCATCAGCTGAACAGCTTCCCCACATCAACTCTGGAAGTCAGAAATGTTTCCTCCATTCCCATCGATGTTCTGCATGAGGAAATATCTCATGCTGTGAAGCAGAAACACCCAAACCTGGATATTGTGTACATGGCAGAAGATGTGACTTATGAAGCCTTTAACTGTAGGAAGGGGATGATCATTTCACACGGGGAGCTTGTAGGTCGGCCCGAGTTTTGTGAGATCATTCAGATGATCATTCTCCAAAAGAAGCCACTTTTTGTTGTCAGACAGCTTGATGCATGGTACACTGAACATTACAGAGCCTATATACTGATCACGTCGGCTAGGGGACTTCAACTTCTTGAACACCACAGTCTGACAGACCCGTACCCACTGGCTGACTACATGACTCAGGGGAGGCGCCTAGTGATTACAAAAAGATATATCCCCGTTTAAGGTTGCATTATGGATTATGTTTTATGGTTTAAAATGTCCATGATTATACTGTGTACGTGATCTCAAATAAGCTATTGGTGACTTGAAACATTTTATTCTGTTTTGTTTGCATCTCCCAGAAAACTCCAGGTTCAATCTGCAACCTATACTCAACCTTCTGAAGGTAGGTATGAATACTATATATGTGTGCGTGTCTATATGTGTGTATGTGTGTGTGCATATATATATATATATATATATATATGTATATATATGTGGGTGTTTATGTATTTATGTATGTATGTATAATTAAAATTGCTGTATAAACTGCTACTACAGAAAGTCAGTCTGATTTTAAGTAATTCTATCTCTCCATCCCTGTTTTTTGTTACTCTAAGCTCAACGTCATCAACCTCCCCCTTTTGTCATCAACTTTCTAAAAGCAGATATACAGTATATATAATAAAATGTGTATATTATTTACACTCAAAACCCTTTTGACATTAACTTGTCCTATTCTCTCTCTTTCTCTCTGTGTCTCTCAGACACTTGAGCATGGCAGGCAAGAAGTCCGCAAAGCTGCTGGTTTTTCTGAGTGAAGATGACAAAAGAAAATCGTTGCTGCCAAATGGGATTCCAGATTCCATGGAGGAGCTTGTTCATGATGTGAGGAGAGCTTGTGGATTGTGGATCCAGTACCAGGACAAAGACTTTGGTGATTCATTTGTAAATTTGACATCTACTGGAGAACTTGAGGATCTTTGCACCATCAAAGTAATCCCCTTGCCTGATGAAGATGCAGTTCCTGCACAGACAGCTGTGAAAGTCAGCCACAGTAGTGATGACGCCTTTTGGATTTCTGGTGAAACTGATGACACGTTGATCGTCTCCTCACCCTCCTCGAGTCATTCTTCAAGGACCATGCAATGGCCAAAAGAGTTTCCCGTTCCGAGCTTTTCATATGACACCGAAGTCCAGTTAGAGAGAGGAAATGCTGCTTTTAGGGCAAATGGAACAAAGTTGAAAGTCAGTCCTAGGATGAAGTCAGACATTCTGGAAAAGGTGTCTGATCAGATTTATAAGTATAAAGCCTACCCGAAAAGCTCAGACTTCTGTCAGGTTTCAGAAGCACTGATCAAGAAGCACCCCTGCTTGGCAGAGCCAGGATCTTGGAATGGCTGCTATGGGTGGACACAAAGACTTAAAACCAGGATGGGAAACCTCCGTACCCAACTGAAGGGACTTGGATGTCCGGAGCTTGCTGTCAATGCTCTAAAGACCAAAGCGACAGGTGATGCCTATCCAGCAAAAAATGTCAAGTGCGACCTAAATGTGGGGAGGCAGACAATCTTGAGATGGAGCAGCAGGTACTTTTGTAGGAGGTGAAGAAACGGAACAACGGGAGGATCATCCGAGAAAAAATGGCCAAGACATTTACCCTTCGCAGACAAGAAATTATGAATCAACAGCCCAGGTTGGAAAAACTCCAGGAGCGATGGCCAGCCATGTTTCAAGAAAAGGAGGTATGAGTTGAATCCACTGTCATAATCTGTTAAAACTCTATTTTAGTTAGCATGTTGTAATCTTGTTTTTCTGGGAAACTATGTCCCTAGGGGGATAGTAGTTTCAGTAGACACTGCAATATGCTCACTAGTCACTCTCACAGAGCTTCTGTATTCATATGTGAGAATCTGACAATCTATAATGTACTATCCCTCACCACTTCATCTAGCCCAGAGTCCAGTCAGGCAAACAATATGTTCATTTTGTTTAACTTTGTCAATATAATGCCATACCGTAAAATGTGTTTTCTTAATTTTATATTTCAGATCAATGCTGAATTCCTAAGGATCACAAAGGTACCACTGCAAACACGATTCTTGGCTGGTTTGCATAAACAGAGCTGTCACCTTCTTCAGGTCATAAGGGGAAAAGGTGGAGTTGTTGGTGAAAAAATCCGGGATGCCCTTAGACCTTTGGATCAGGTATGAAATGCATATGCATTAATTTCCTTTTGAATCAGTTCAGTTCTCTATGTCAATGAGGTGAACACTGATATGTGTTTTATGTCTGTTACAGGGTGCAGACCTAAACATAAGAAGAGAGTGCCTCCTGAAATCGCTTGTGATCTACCTGGGTGAGGATGTGAGCCACCTGACCAAAGAGCACCAGGTAAGTCAACAATTTGTGGCAATGGCTGAAGCATGTCACATTAATGGATCAATATGTGTAGTAGCATACAGGCAGGATTTCAGAAAAAATCCCTCAACTTTTGGCGAAATTCTTCTACAAACTCCACTAGTATTTTTTATCAATTTATGTGCAGCACTGTGGTCAACTGTGTTGTTGTTGTTGTCTTTAAAGTGCTTGACAAATAAAGTTGAGTGGAGAAATTTGCTATTTTGACATACATGACTGTATGTCGTAGCTACTCTATGTCGCGCTCCACTCACAGAGCGTCGCTTGGCCTAAGAAAGTGATATGAGCGCACCATATGTGAGTGATATGTGATCATTGAGCAATTGGATTGTCATCCAACTGTTCCTACCTTTCTCTCTTTCTCTACCTCTCTTTGATATTTAAAGTTTAAAGTGATCAGAGTACATATTCTACATATTGTGTATTAATTGCATGTTTTATTGTTGAAGTGTCAATAATTGTAATCATTATTCAATTAATAATACCCCCTCCATGGAGACAATTATCTAAACTAAGTTGTCTGATTTCAGTTTGTCCAAAAGGAAGAGGCGGATTCCGAACTCCAAAATGCTGCCATGGTCATCTTTGTCCTCCGGTATGGTGATGCTCTTTCCTCTGCGAAAGACATTGGCCTTGTCATTGATGGTGTTGAGGTACTTAATGACTTCTCTATTGCATTGGCCTGTGCCCTGCTATTTGGCCTGACTTATACACTCAACCTGACTTATCCAGTGGAACTCAAATAAACCTTTGAGACCTTTCAAAAAATAATCATGGATATTGAAAGTAGACAAATGTCAAGAAGGATTCAGAACCTCAGCTCTAAGCTGCAGGAGTGAAAATTTGTGTACTAAAACACACTGTTAAAGTGTTAGTTTATTCTGTTTAAAGAGAAAACATTGTTCAGGTTTGCCAGGGCCATATTATGTGAAGTCATTGTGGTCATGTTACTTGGTTTTAAAATAGATGTATTTTTCCATTTGTTTATTTGAATTTAAATGGCACTTATTTTATTAAGGAGAGTTGGCTTTTGCCACCAGCTGTCATGTCTTTTATGTCTTTTCTTGTTGGAGCTGTTGGTTCGGCTTTTGAACAATTTTTTATTTAATTTTTATACAGTTATATTTAAAAAAATAGCCCAGCTCAACTCAAAACCGTTTGATGTTACTGTGATGTGACAAATTTAATAAAAGAAATGCGAGAAGTTGAACTGTGTGTTTTCATAATTTTAATTTAGATGTAAGTGATTCGGTTAATTGTGACAAGTTGACGCAATTTCATTAGTTTTCCTGAAAGTGAGAAAATACATTGTATTTACATGAAATTTTGGGTCAAACCAGGGTGAAAATATAGGTTAATGCAAAGCAAAAATAAATAAATTTCAAGTTAAGAATTGAGTTCATTATATTTGAAAACCTTCATTGGTTTAATATTTTTTTTGATTGAACATTACAAAATTATTTACTTTGTTGAAGCAATTTTTTGTAATTTGAGAAAAACTAAAAAAGTCAAATGTGACAAGTTGACGCAATTTTTTTGATTTTATCCAAAGTAGCAATTTTTACAGTCTAAAGCTGTAATAATGTTTATGACACTGCTTTGGGTTTACATTGGTTAATGTATTCATGTAATTTAAATGAATACATACCACACAAACCCGCAATGGAGCTGAATTTAAAAAAAACATCAACTTATACATGATATTTCAAAGTTATGAACTCCAGCAACCACGTAATTTAAAAAAAGAATATTTAAAAAACACACACAAAAAGTTAGCCCAAAGTGCTAAAAAAATAAAGAGATAAAACCCACCAAATACAGTATAATATAGTAAGTTTTTTAAGAGAGTCTGAACAAACTGCATAAAAACAAAAAGGAAATGTTTGGGAGCCAGGACTGAAAAAAAAGCTCGATCTCGTTTACATTTTCTTTCTAGTTTTTGCCTAAAAGCAGTTTGATGTCGGATCCAAACACCCCTGGAAAATAACGCTGGATTGATTTAAAAAGGCACGGAGGAGCAAGACCCATTTATAAACCAACTTTTGTTTGTCAAGATTAATTCTGTGATGCAAAGGAGAAGAGAGTAGGTGAGATCTGCACGTCTGTGTACCCCATTAAAAACCTGGCAGAAGCATTTTGAAGAAGCTGAAGTGGTGAAAGGAATGCTTGAGTGGTAACAGGATGAAGTGCGCTGCAAGAGAAGAACTGAGGTAGGCGTGTACTGTTCTCTCTAAATTGTACCTTGACTAAACTGGTTTGGGTTTTACTAAAACATTGCTGATTTCTTTCTTTTTATCAGTATAATATTATTGTAATTTTAATGACTTAAACAAACCACAATGAATAAGCAGTTTTGCATAAGGTTCTAATAGGCCTAAAAACAGAGTTAATTTAAGCATTTTGGCTGTTTTATCTCACAAGAGATTAATCACAAGAAGTCACTAGAATTGCCTCAGATTACAGGCAACAAACCACTTTTAGGTATCCTTCATCTGGAGGTGTCAGGTCTACTTGGAGGTGGGTTATCTTACTTTTTCCTGTTGATCATACCTGTGAGAAATTAACAACTCAACAATCTTGAGTTTGTCTTCATAATATCTGCATAATTCCTCATTATATTCCTCATCATGCGTGCAGCCTTTTTACAGTCGACAGTTGCGTTTACATCAAATCTGTTTTATTTATCTGTTTATAAATCCTTTACAAAACATATATTAAAAAGCCATTTATCTATATTGTTAACGAGCTGTAAACCGGTGACATCCGAGCTTGGACCCACAGCAACGGATAAAACGACGTTGTGTGTGAGTCGAACTAACATCCTGAAGTTCTCCTTCATTATCTGCATCTCATTTTACAATCACCATCAGAGATCTGTTGCGCTTCTCTTTTGGATGATTTGATGTATATCTGTTTACGGACATATGGTTTATTGTGTGTGTGCTTGTGCAGGCCTGTGTGGTGCTTGTTGCCATAGTGTTTGTCCCGCAGGGAGAAAACTGCGGTGGAAATGGAGGCAGGACATTTTTAAGCACTTCAAAGTGGCCTCATTCCACACAGCTGAGCTCAAAGGTGTCTGTCTGTGTGTGTGTGTACTTTTTGCAGAGACCCAACCGTGTTGTTTGCATATGAATATATACATGTAAATGTGCACCTGCATCTATATTCAACACTTCATTTGTTCTCAGTTTTTTTGTTTTCGTTTTTTCTTGCACATGCATCTATTTGAGGTATAGATGGACTGAAGTACTTTACCTGGCTTTGTTTGCCCTATTTTAATCCTGCTTTCTCCTGGGACCCAACTGCAGCCTCTGCACAGCGTTGGGCCTCTTTTGACTCATGTATGCCTGTGTTTGTGTCTTAAGCTGCTTCACGTATGTCTGTGTGTAAAAAGAAAAAAAAAGTAACATCTCCCAGACAGAAAGTGGAAGACATACAATGCGATTGTGACTGATGTGTTGGTCTGAGGCTTGGCTGCAGTGAAAGCAGAATCCACTCCCTTTTGCCTCGTCTCGTCTCTTTTTTTTTCCTGCTGCAGAAAATGGAAATAGCCAACATCGAATCAAAGCGGTCAATATCGCTCTCATGAATAGAGCTGAAAGGGACGGTTGCTACCACAGAGCAGGGCCAGCGGCAGGAGGAGTGGGCAATAGCTCAAATATGTCAGAATTCATCTGGCCTGGCTGATGTTCAGGTCTGTGACAGCTCTGCTATTCTCTGTCCAGTCTCACAGTGATCGCCGAGTTTCCTCTTCCAAGAACTCTCTTCTTTTTGTGTCATTTTTTTCTCAGAAACCCTTTCTTTACTCTCTGTCGCTGTTTCTAGTTCTCACCCCCTCTGGGCTGCCATTCTGCAGCATATTGCTCTCCCACACTGGTACTTGCACTAAAATATGGGTTTTGCTCACACACCCACACATTCCCTTTTCTTTTTTTCACTTCTTAATTGGCATCTCCTCTATTCTTGTTCCTTTATGAATAAGATATTAATGCAAACAGAAACCCAAGAAAAGAACCCAAAAAAAAAGAAGAGCTGGTCTCGACTCATTAAATATTAACATGCCAGCGAGAGAAGCATTGCTGGGGGAAAAAATCGCGTCATTTGTTGTTTCCACGGATCCTTTGATTGGGCGGACCGGCTGTCCGTCACAATTCCTCACCTGTCAATCTCAGTCAAACGTCTATTACTAACACGCTTTTCCCACTTTTGTTTCAGAGAGGTTTTACATTTAGCTTTAGGCTATTTGAATGGTTTGAAGCAGTGGGTGATGCTTGAAACTAGTCCACTTATTCCTGTGTTATGTGTGTTAAAAATTGGTTTTGCAGGGCTGCTACAAACATGTTTACTGATGTGTTTATCACAGCTTTATACCAACAGAACTTTACTCAAGGATAAGTCACATATTTTAAGTCTGAACCATCACTTTTATTACTCAATTTAGCTAAAAGTGTGATCCAATTAGTGTTTTTATCTTAGATAATCATGATGTTTTAAACTCTATTTGTCAAGATTCAATTTATTTATATAGTGTCAATTTACAACACATGTTATGTCAAGGCACTTTACATAAATTCATTTCATTTTAATCATAAATACACAATAAACAAAATGTTAAAATGTTTACAATCCAAGCAAACCTAGCAGATTGCGTTGAGTCATTGACTTCCAGCATTCATGGATCAGCACACCAAAACGATAGCTTACGTTGCGTCGTTGGCTTTACAGAAGCCCCTCAACTCACACTTCTGTTACTATGGACATCTTTCAAAAACATTTTTAATAATTTAAACCAAAATTGTGAACAATTAGGCCATTCTTCACTGTGACTTCTGATCGGGAAAGATTTTGCAACTGCAGAATATTTCTGACTTGTAAGCAAAGGAGGAGATTTGTTGTGTGTTTTTTTAATAGCCTAAAAGCAGAGCGCAGCAACAGGAGTGGGAGGGGCAAAACTGTGTGAGCTTCTTTGACTTTAAACAGAAAACAGTATAGATATAAAAATGCCTAAAAAAAGATAAATTCCTAAACCAATGCCTGACCTCAGACAAACAGATAAAGGATTTTTTTATGATTATTGTTTTAAAGGCTTTGCAGAGCTTACTGTAAAGTGGAAACCCTTTGTTTATGTAGGATAAAATTACAAACCACAACTTTTCATCAGTGGGCGTTGTCCGTCATGTGGTTGCTGACTGTTCACAGTCAGTCAAAATCATAATCGGATCAACCTTCATCCCACAGTCTGGAGTTCTGCAAGAGCATTCTTTGAT
>JAVLVB010000120.1:1118283-1142584 GCA_032876305.1 Orestias chungarensis | reverse complement strand
ATATATATATATATATATATATATATATATATATATATATATATATATATATATATATATATATATATATATATATATATATATATATATATATATATATATATATATATATGTATATATATACATATATTGCAGTTCTCATTTTTTCACTTTTCCCCCAAATTTTGTGAAATGATCTACTTGAAAGATGATGTTGTTTGTTTAAATTTGACATTAAGATTCATTTATGCACTGTTTCAAATCCACTTTCTCAAAAAAAATTAGTTTTCTAATTTATATGGTTGGTTATTGTCCTTGTGAAAGGTGTCCGTAAATGACTCCAGGAAAATGGTCATTTTTATGATTATGTCGGAAATAGCAGAACCTTTCTGTTTGAAGAATGTATTTTGTAAAATAAAAGACACAACCAATCATAGATGAATGATTGTACCATTAAACTAATAACCTTTTACAGTAAACTCTTGATTTAAATAAAACATGACTGGATTTTTAAAGCACTTACAGCAACAGGATCGTTAATGTTGGAGATTTGCATCGACAAATCTGAACAGATTTTTATCAATGCTGCTTTTCTTGTTTGTTTATTGATTTTTCCCTTTTCATTCTTCCTCACCTCTTTGTTTGCACAGTTAGTTTTTTTGTTTAGTTTTAGGTTGTTTTTTTTGCCCATATCAGTGGGATGTGTCAGTTCATCTAGTCCAGGATGTGTGTGTGTGTGTGTCACTTGATATTTGCATGAAAACCTGTGAACTGCCAAGAATCATCACACTTCTGAATGTTTTCCCCTTAAATAGTGTCTAACGGCTCTGTTTTTGTTGACTGGGTTGATCGGTGCACCTCTGTTTTATGTATATATAAATATAAATACAAATATTAGTTTGTGTGTGTTGACGTAAAAGAAAAGAGGGAGATGGGGGATTTCAGTCACTCCTGTGGCGAGTTTGCATTGACCGCTGTGTTATTGCTCTTTAATTATCAATTACGGCAGCCCCCCGTCTTGGGAAGAGTTGGGGGGGGTTGAGGCGTATGCAGAGGTGATAATGAATACAGAGCTGCCATTAGGACAGTAACCACACTCTCTGTCTGGGGCTTGGAAGCCAGTGAGGAGGAGGATGAAGAGTAAGAGGAGGAGGGGCGGTGAGGATTGGCTGCTGTGCTATTGAAACAGACTGCAGCTCAAGACAAAAGAAACGCCACCATCCTTCCCTTTTCTATTCTATCCACCTCTATCCTCTCAGCATGTTTTTTTTGTCCTGAAATATTTCCCATATTCTCCTGCTTGCTTTGCATCCTACCGGTCAGATGTCTACATTTGGGACTACTCCCCCCTGTAGACATAACTCACAGACGTATTCAAACACTCCCACAAGAGACAGCAGTCTTGCAGAAAAACTACAACTGTGTGTATTGAGGGGGGTCATCTTTGAAGATGTGGACCTTCTTCTTTCCTTTTATGGACATATTTTTAATGCACATTGAAGAAATGTGGAAAAAATATTTGAAGATGACAGGGGAATGAATAGTTGGATTTTCTGAAAAAGGTACAATGTGTTAACTGATTTGCAGATGTGTGCTCTTGGCTGTTTAGTGTTTCAGTGGCAGATCTTGATGGAGAACCTGTTAGCCTCTGAGAGGTTTGGATATGGTTCAGATTAAAGCCAGAGCTTCATTCTTCATGCTCCATTTTACATGGAGTCCAACACCTTTTATTTCACAATCAGGCACCAGCATTACCAAGAATATAAGGGAAAAGTCTTGGGGGAACCAACAGTAGCTGTAATCGATTAAAACAGCAAAATAAAAACAGTGAATTATCCACAGTTTGAAATATGGTGAAGGCTAAATTCACTGCTGTTCCAATGAAACATCAACATATCTCATAATATATGAAGAAAATATTCAGAATAGGCACTTTTTAAACCTAAAAATAATCACAACAATAGTAAAAAATTGTAAACATAACACAGAAATGCTTTCCTTACCTTAACTTCTCAATCTCAAACACTTATTTCAAAAAGCATTTCCAGCCTTACAGATAAAAAAATCCTCTTTTCAAATCAGGATTTATTTTATTGAACGAAAAAAAATTTTTTCAAACTAACCACAAAAGATCAAATCAAAAACTCTTATTTTTCCACATTTTTTAAACAGAAATTTCTCATTTTCACTGGTCGCTAACAGAAACCTGCAGAGTCATGGAATCATGTAAATAGAAGTTGTCCACCAACATGAAGCTAGTTAATAAAATCTATAAGAAACGCAGTCTGCGTCGTGAACCTTCCCAGGATAAGTTGTCCTAACAAAGTGACTCTGAGATCCTCTCACCAGCGTCTCATCCAGGAGTTAACAGAGGAACCCAGATCAACATCCAAAGCCCTGCAGGCTAGACAAAACTGTATTAGTGTGAGGGAATAGTAGCACTTGTTTGGTTCTGATGACGTTTAGAATCATGATTTCTGCTTTATACAACAGAAAGTCCTGCTGCAGCAAATCTGGACATCAGTGTGATACTCAAATTTCAAACACGGTTAGATTACACTACAGAACAATGGCCCAAACCTCACCAGCAGGCCCACGTCTTAAGGATTTGAAACACACAAAATTGATATTCTGAAGCTGGGTGACAGTGATGGTCACATTTACCCTAACCAGAATTTATGGTTGGGCAAAACTGCTTTTTGGGTATATATTTTCCTTAGTCTAATAAGATAAATAATTATTTGCAAAGCTTTATTTTGTGTTGATTACGTGTTTTTTTTTTTGTCTTTTTAAAACATTTAAGTGTAACAAAATAACCTAAACCTAAAAATCCGTTCTGCATTAGTTTCAAAGACCATCTTGCCACATTTATAGAGATAATTAAAGCTATATTTAGGAACTATTTATTTGTTTGTCGGTTGTATATTCCCCTTTTTTTACTTTCATTGCTTTCAGCTTTAATCATATCATATTACAATTAGCAATATAAACATGAGTACGCTTTAAATTGTTGATTAAAAATATATATTTTTGTTTTAAAAGTATTTTCCGCTGAGGATTATATATTTTTTATCTTTTACATAATTGCACACAAACCTAGGCAAAAAAAATGCAGAGACAATTTTTTATTTTTTATATAAATGAACACAAACGGAGGGGAAAAAAATGCAGTCTATTTTTTATCTTTTATATAAATGCACACAAATGGAGGGGAAAAAATGCAGAGTCTAATGGATCCCCTTTCCTACAGCTACTTAATCACTTGACCTGCCTGCAGTGCCTATAAAGAGATGCCACATGGCATCGTGTCAGCAGGGCTCACATGTAAATAGCCCGTTTCATGTGGCTGACATGTAAATGCCGCTGCAGCAGCAGAAAACAAAGCATGGACGGGACAGACAGTGACGAGGATTCTTTTGTCCTTTCACTGCCTGACAGATGAGTTCCTGCTGAACAGTAACAGACAATTGCATCCTGTTTTCCCCCTCCCTTTAAAAAGATGATTCACATTAAATTACCTCCTTAAGGGGGGGGGCATGGAAAATAAACTGCCCTCTGCAACTAAATTGCTAAATTAGATAAGGCTATAAAAGTGGCAGGATGACATGATGGCACATTTACATGTGGAGGTAAATTTAATGATGCCATCTGAGAAGCAGACCAGAAGAGGTCCTCTGACTGTTTGTTTTCTTTATCCGCATGAAACAAAATGAAACGTGTCTGAGGAAACGTGACTGGGGAGACTGGTCACGCTCCGCTTTGTCACATGCGGCTGTCAGACCTGAGCAGGCACCTTGCCAACGGTCCACCTGTTGTAAATCTGCTTGGGTGAAGCAATAGAGAAGTAGATAAGGAGGTGGGTGAACCATGAACTACGCTTATTCAAGCCTATATACGTTTTTAGTTCTGCCTGAAAGAAAGAAAGAAAGAAAGAAAGAAAGAAAGAAAGAAAGAAAGAAAGAAAGAAAGAAAGAAAGAAAGAAAGAAAGAAAGAAAGAAAGAAAGAAAGAAAGAAAGAAAGAAAGAAAGAAAGAAAGAAAGAAAGAAAGAAAGAAAGAAAGAAAGAAAGATCCATTTGGGTTTGTTTCTTCATCCCTGAGATTTCACATTGCATGGCGTGTTAATTATTGCCCGCATAATACACTCATATTCAAAAGTAGCAAATGAAGAAGAGATTTCCTGATCAGGAGGAAAAGCACATTATATAGCAGCACGTCTCAATTAAAATAAATCTTTGTCCGCTTTATGTTCAAATTATGGGGGTCAGACAGAGGCTGGTCCTCCTCCAAGGCCAGCCTTCTGTCTCCCACTCCTCCATGTTTTATATCCTGCTTAAACGTGTGGTCAGATAAACACAGTTAAAAGCAAGGAATCACTCCTGCCTTGCAAGAGGAATAAACAATAGGGATGCAACGATACCACTTTTTTCCAAAATGAGTAGCGTACGAGTACTCGCATTTGAGTACTCACCAATACCGATACCGATTACTTACGCCATTACACATATAGTTACTTCGGATTTTTAAAAAATTTTCCACAGATATTGTTATTTGAACAACATTGTGTACATAAACATAAAGTACAAACACAAGCTTAACAAAATTGTCAAATACTGAAATGCTTTTTTGCGGTACTGAGGAGAGCGAGGTTTGCCGGGCGCGGAGCTGTCTGGGGGAGCAATGGTTGTGGGCGTGTGTGTGTGAATCTCAGGCGCGCTCGCTCATGGGTTCCTCGGCCGCGCGCTCAACTCTGACAAACTGCTCGCTCTGCTCGCGCTCGGCTCTGTGTCTGCGCTCGCGGCTCTGCTGAAATATTAGTGAGTCTGAGAGTATGAATCAACTTTGTGTATTTGGAAGGAATTATTTATTTGGATGAAAAAAGCCAGTCTTTGATTAGCTGGGAGTTCGGCTCATTTACATATAATATAGAGTTGCGGATGCGGAGCCAAGCATGAGCGTAGTCAGCTGAGCGTGGGGCACCTGCGTGAAGCTGACACCCCACCCAAGTAAAAAAAAAATCCAGCAAATAGTGTGAGTGGTTTGTGCTCCGTTTGTGCAGCTTTGTTTTCTGCGAGATTAAAATTATTTTTTAGGTCATCCAGAGTTCACCATCCCCCCATCTAGCTTCAATACAAACCAAAGTGGGCTACTTCGCTAGTGCTCCGTTTTTGCAGGTTTGTGCCGTTAAAATTTTCATTTGTGTTGCTTTCGTTTTAAGATATTAAAAGTTATAACTTTGGCCGATGTTGACACCATCCCCCCATCTAGCTCCAAATCAAACCAGAGTGGTCTATTTTTTTAGTGCTCCATTTGTGCAGGTTTGTGCCGTTAAAGTTGGCGTTTGTGCTACTTTTGTTTATTAAATATTACAAATTCTTCATTAGGTCATTCAAAGTTCATCCATCCCCCCATTTATCTCCAAATCAAACCAAAGTGCGCTACTGTTTTAGTGCTCCGTTTCTGCAGGTTTGTGACGTTAAAACTATTGTTTGTGCTGCTTTTGTTTTCATGATTTTAATTATAATTTTTGCCGATGACGTCACATCCCCCCATTTAGCTTCAAAACAAACCAAAGTGGTCTATTTTGTTTGTGTTCCGTTTGTGCAGGTTTGTGCCGTTTAAACCGTAGATGATTTCTTTCTCTATTTAGATTAACTTTAATGATGGTGGACAACAAAATTGGTTGATTAACGCCACAAACAGGTATGGAGTGTGGACTAATATGTTTAAATTCAAATATATCGGCTGAATCTAGTCTTATTGTCTCAGTTCTTTTCATTTCAGGCAAACACGTCATCTAATTAGGAGACAATTAAGTTATTGTGTTGCTAATTACTGTTTAGGTTCAGCGTCAGTTGTGTTACAGAGCTTTTTTGTTGCCAATTCAGTCATTGGACATAAGCCTCTTATTTCTCATTTCCTCCAAAAGTGGGGCAATAAAGTTTTCTAAGTAATCGAGTACTGAAAAGAAATGAACTATGACTTCTAAACTTGTGCATAATGAAGTTACTTACTGTTTGAACATTTAATATACATTCTTGGGGAGCAATGGTTGTGGGCGTGTGTGTGTAAATCTCAGGCGCGCTCGCTCATGGGTTCCTCGGGCGCGCGCTCAACTCTCACAAACTTTCTTTCTTTGAAATATAGTTTTCAAAGAAAAACAAAAACTTGCGATTTTGAAAATTAACTTTATCAATTAAATATCAAAATGTTTTTATTCACACTTCAATGTACAAAATAAGACCTATTTGTGCAAAATAACAACAATTTGTACAAAATCAGAACTATTTAAACAAAATAAGACCAATTTATCTTTACAGATATGAAACATTGGCACAAAACTAAATGCCTTTGATGTGCAGTTTCTCCCCAAAATTGCTGAAACTATGAACAGTCCTCAATCTGTTGTGTATAATGCAGTATGTGGTTGTATTAGTTTCTTTTCTGAAACTGTCTTCACAGCATTTGCCACACACGGAGCTCTCCGGCAGTATGCGGTGTAATGTCCTATACCACCTTTGGTCAAGCTTCCCATGAATGCGATGACTCCGTTCAAATTGAATGTCTTTTCTTGGAGAACCATAATGGAGGGAAATTCACTCAAAGCATACTGAGTTGAGTTTGCAAGGTCGGTGTCGATCAATGCTATTTCTCCAATCCTGTAGCTGTGAGTGACGGTTCCTGCACACAGCACTTTTCCTGAGGTGCTGGCTCCTGTTTTGAATTCGGTTGGACACTCCGATTCATTTTGTATTGGGTGAAGGCAGGAAGAATCTGGAAGGATGAGTCCGTTTTCCACTGACTTGTCCAGCTGAGCCATGCCTAAATCTTTCAGGACAGAAATATCAGGATAAAGAAACGGATCTTCCCTCGTTGTTCCTTTGTTTAGCTGGCAATACTGTGAAGAGCAGCGTTTGTAGAGGTAAACACTTGAGACATTCCTCATAGTTTTTCCAATGATGGTGGAAATATTGCAATGGGAATCAATCTGATGGGCACCGGACCTCAACTGTTTTATTTCAAACATAGTGCTAAGTATCTCTGCCCTCAGTGAGTATATTTTTGTGGTCTGTTGCAATGGTTTTCACTAACTGCAAGATGGGATTTTCATTGTCATGCCTGACAATGTTTTGGAGTACAGAGCTGTCACAAAAAGCGCAGCATAACCACTGGCAAAAAGCATCAAATGCACATGTGTTTAGCACAGAGATGGTTGCTTTCCCAGCTCTAACAGGTTGGTGCAGGTTTATATTTTTTAATAGTCCCACTTTGACTTTTTTTGCCCCAAAACATGGATCTGGATGAAGCCATTCAGTGAAGGGAGTCGGATAAGAATGTTTGTGTTTTTGTCAGATTCATCCAAATGCTCAGAAACCCTTTTTCTCTTAGCTGCAGCATTGTGAGTGGTGTTGGATCCAGACATGGTTTCTGTAACTTTTGCTCATGTAAATGTTTCCTCCTATTTTTTTGTTGAACAAATCCTAATTTTTCCTTCAATGAAGCAAATATGAGGAGGTATAAAATGACCAACATGAATGGGTAAGTTCTCATGTTTAAACAGGCCATGTTTTAAATTTTTAAATTCTGCTTCAACAGTGGCTGAGCTTGCTTTGAGGCTGGTGCTTTTGAAGAAGGGGGCCATCACTCCCTTCCAAAGTGCCATGCTAGTCTGGTTATATGTGGAACAATTTCAGGGAGGAAATGGATGTTATCCCTATCCCCATTGGCTGCAGCGAGTAACCTGCTCTCCTCACATATGTCTGATACCTAATCTCGTAGGTCAGTCGGAATATCTTCAAAAGGATCCACTTGATGCGCTTCCTTGGTGTCTTCGGCTGTAATAATGGAGTCTTCTGTGATCTGGTTCAAGTGGAACTCCAGAACTATCATCACCCTCTGCCTCGCTGAGGGCCAAAACAGTGATAGCATGAAGTAACTGTTTTGCATGTTCCAAGGACTGAGATTGAATTAGCTTTGCTATTGCCCTGACAAAGAAGTCTTTGACACGGTGTGACTCGTTTTTCAGGCAGTCCCACTGGCAGATCATCTTTATGCAGGGTGCAACATCAACCCTGATAAAACAAGGAGGAAGTTTTGCAGACTGGTTCCCAAGTTGCACAAGGAAGTATTTGTTAATGTAGGTCTTCAGATCAGGGTGAAAAGTGAAGGATTTCACCTAGAATAGCCAGAGAAAAGTCACTCACAGCTTCCTGTGGTACAGCACACCTGTACGAAGCCATTCTGTCAGCCATGTTGTAATTGAATTAATGTTGCGTCTCTCTGATAGCATCTGTACAACTGGAATTGAGCAGCTGTCCCCTGTCAGAACACCCCGATAGAGAAAGATGTGGCCAGATGTAGCATTTGGTCTCACCAGTCTTCTCACAACTGAGCCAGTTGCATCAAAGCAAACTACTGAGGGACCTTTTTTAGACAATGCTTTGTAAACATGTAGCTGTGTTTGACTCCTATAGTGACAGAAAAACTTGTCCAGACCTTGTTTTCCAGCATCTGACTTAACACTGTCCAAACAGTAGCAGCTGGAGTGGCTATTTTCCCATTTACAAAGACAGCTCCACCTTCACCAGTGAGGGTCAGTGCATGGGTGGAGCCAATGCTGTTGACAGCTAATGGTTCTGTTGACGTTGCCAAATAAAACACATTTATTTAAAGGAAAAAATTATTTTCATAATCTTTATAAAAAAATACTGTGAAAAAACAATACTAAAAAGGAACACATTGTACAGTAGCGGCTGATACAGAATTTTACTGCTTGCTTTGTTATATCCAGCGCAGATGAAAATCATTGTCTGTGATGGTCTGAAAGAAAATATCACAAAAAGCAGCACAAACAATAGTTTTAACGGCACAAACCTGCACAAACGAAGCACAAAAAAAATAAACCACTCTGGTTTGATTTGGAGCTAGATGGGGGGATGGTGACGTCATCGGCCAAAATTATTTTTCATAATATCTCATAAACAAAAGCTGCACAAATGAAAATTTTAACGGCACAAACCGGCACAAACGGAGCACTAACCACTCACACTATTTGGTGAATTTTTTGACGTGGGTGGGGTGTCAGCTTCACGCAGCTCGAGCACCTGGTTTGTCGGAGTTGAGCATGTGTCCGGGCACCTTTAAACGGGCGCGCTTACCTGCTATTCGTGCGCACACGCTTGTGGTTGTTGCTCCTTCAGGTGGCTCTGTGCCCGCGGACCTGGTGGCACAGAGATCACGCCATAAGGCCCACCCAGGCCCAATAGTAGTGCAGCAGGTGGTGTCGATGTCGTGGTATCAGTGGCAATTTTATGTGTACGAGTAGAGTACTTATGCCCGGTATCATACCGATTCCCGATACCGACACTGGTATAGGGTATCGTACCGATACCAGTGTCGGTATCGGTGTATCCCTAATAATCAATGACCTCGATAGAATCAAACACTTTGGCCATTCAAGTCCACTGCAAGATAAAAAAAAAAAAGGGCTACTTGTCTGGAGAAGCTAAAGACACAAAGCTAGCTCTTCTAAACTGATGATGGGGAAATAGGATCTTGTCCTTTCAAGGACTAATGGAGATTCTTGGTTGAGTAGATGGAAAGAAACAGATTATTCAATGACTTTATTCATGAGTCTTTTCTATATAGTGGCAGTTCTCATGTGAACCTGAAGGGATTTAAGGCCATGTCATTAAAGGTGACCACACAAGGTTCATGTCTTAGACTATTTTATTTTTGCAGAAGATTTTGTGAGGGGAAAAACCTTCATTTAAACCAAAATAAATTTATTTATGTTCCGTCACATAACCACAACAAACATCAATAATTTCTTTTTACGTAATAAACCAACACCAAGTAACTCAGACTGCAGTGATTTTCTTTGTGAAGATCCATTTTCATCCTAGATTCTCAGTTTCATCCTAGATTCTCAGTAACAAATTAGTCTGAGCTTTTACTTGGTGATTTAAAATTGGAAATATGCTTTGATATAAATTATTGCATTTTATCTTCATCATTGTTGATTCAGAATGCACGTACTTTGAGATGTTTCAGTTGTTTCTTTAAACTCCTGTTTGAAGCTTTACCACAACTTTCCCCCTGACCTGTCTGTTGTTCTTGATCTTCATAATCCGTTTTTGTTCAACTAGGGTTCTCTAGCAACCCTTCACAGATCAGCTGGATTAGCAATGACGTTAAATTATACAGAGTTGTAATATGTTTATTGAGTTTGGACTTCCAAAGGTAGTTGCACTGGATTTTTTTTTCATTGATAAAGAGGGTTGAACAGAAATGCATCTTGTCACCATGAATCTGATGCTTTGCAACTGCATATGCATTAATCACTGTTCTTTTGCAGATCTTTTTAGATGGAGATTATCTGGTTCCTTCCTCCTTTGTTTCACTGGGGATCGAGCCTCTTTAGTCGTGCCAGCCCTTCAAAACATCACAAATTATGATTGGTCCTACTTTAAATCATTACTCAAAACCCACCTGCTTGACTTGGCCTATCCACCATGATCCCTTCTGTATTTTCAGGTACTTGATTTATGTATTTTCCTTGTAAACCATCCTAAAAGTCGCTATACAAGTTTGATGTAATTTTGTTATTGATATTATTATTATTATTATTTTAAAACCTTAGTCATTAAGTTTTTATATTTATTTTTAATGATTCTTCATCATTTCGAGAGTTATTATAAATGTGCTCCAGTGAGTAGATTAGGTTCTGCTAATACAAAGGCAAGACCTTAATGCAGCAGTTTCTGTTTTTTTAGGTTCAAACGTTTTGGCCGTTTGCTGCTTGTATTTCCCTTCCACAATGAGAAGACTGTAAATACAACAAATACACGTGTGAATATAATTTAAAATACTGTAAAACTTAAATTACTATAAAAGCTTAATGAAGACTTTCCTGCTAAAGCATAAGGGTGCGTCACCATGGGTAGTTTCAGTCACTCGTCCTCCACTCGAATAGATACTGAAGTTTAAGAGGAATAATTGTGACCTGTAAGCTACTTTTTAAATTTGTAAAAAATAAAGGAAATCTTTTCAGTAGAAAAATAGGACAGTGATATAACCCTCTTGTGACATTTTTGGTTTCCTAATTCGACTTGCAAAAATAGAAGCTCTTCAGGCTACGAGAGTCTCCTGGGCTTCTAGCAGAAGTGGCTTTTTTTCTGAGAGCAGGCGAGCTAAAGGTCATGCGCTACAATGTGAACTGAAAACCTTTTAGATCGCTCACATAGACACATATACATTTTTCCTTATGCACTTCTATTTTATATACACTACGTTAAAGAATTTCTTTAAATTCCAACAAAAAACATTTACAAATATGTTTATCCATGATGAGTCTAAAGCAGAGCTAATGTTGTTTCAGCTGAACAGTAAAACTGGAAGATATGAATTTGGACAGCGATTCTCAATGACTTTTCAGCATTGAACAGTTTAAATAATTTTCACAATGTAAATTTAAATAAAAACTCTGGTTTCTAAGATGGAATCAGTTTAAATATAAAATTTAATAATAAGTTAAAGAAACACAAAGTAACTTTTGCTATTAAACGTTGACTCACGGCTCGTTGAATCACACCTCTGTCATGGACCGAGGGGTCCGTATTGCTTTAACCGGCACTAAGAAACTTTGAGGAGGGTGGCAGGAACCCTGCCACACAAAACATCTACAAATGTTCTGACTGCTCTACGCCGTACATCACTTCCCCTGTTTCTAATTTTCAACATCATCAGATGATGTTTGCCACAATTAAACTCATCGCTATTCAGCCATTACGCAGCCACTGGAAACAGGAATGTACTTCAATCCAACTGCAGGGGACCAGGAGATCAAGATTTTACGGTGCTATGCGCTGGTCCTCATGAGAATTGCTGTGCTCCTTCAGGCAAAACACTACCGCTTTTGTCCACACTGGCAACAAACATCGAACAAATCTGAAAAATCTTTAGTGTTGCTTTAATATAAACAATAGCTTGAATAAGTTAAATAAACAAATAGCAATAAAATAATTAAAACATAAAATAAACCCTAAAATCAAACCTGGGTATGACAGTCAAGTTCTTCCACACCAAAATCCTCTCTGCAACAAACTTGGTACAATGCAGTCAGTAGGATCCTGTTTCACTGGCGCCAAAATCCTGACAAACGAGAGAGAGGGATGCAGAATTCATCACTCCAGAGAAGATTTTGTGAATAATTTCTGGTGGTGCCAAACTTTACACAACTGCGTTTGACTCTTTAGGTCACCGTTATTATTTGGATGCAGTTGCTCAGTAGTGGGAGTTCATTACATTAAGCTCTTCAGGCTCTGTTCTCTAGCTGAGCTGAAGGCCAAATGAAATTTGGCCTTCAGCCAGTGTCTACAGACCAAATTCGGTCTGTAGACACTGGCAAAGAAAAAACGTTTCAGACATTTGGACGCTCTGCACCTCAGCAGCTGCAGTCGGCCCAGAGAGGTTTCAGGCGACGTACCATTTAGTGGAAGGTTTGCTGAAACACACAAACAAAATTTTGTGACTAGACTTTATATTAGATTATTTCACAAACGTTTTTCGAAGCCATCGGCACATTTAGATGTTTAATTTCACACATGGGTCCCTGCTGAATGGATTGGAAGAACAGATTCTGTGAGTCATTGAATCGTTTTGGCAACATACTTCACAAAGGTTTTATTCAGTCCCCCCTTGTTGCCATTAAAATAAAGATTACAAGTAAGTTATTAAAACAAAACACGCACACACAAAATGTTGGTACAAATATTATTTTAAGGTTAAATATATATTTTTTTTATTTTAATTATGTATTTGTACCAACATTGTTGTTGTTTGTTTAAAGTTTAAATCGAGACCCCTAAAGGAACTTGAGGCTGCACACATTTAGTCTACAGTGTAAATATAAATTATTATATAAATAATAATATATATTATATATATATATATATATAAATATAAATAAAATCACTGATTTACACGCTACTTTATTATTATTATTATTATTATTTTGTCCAGCTAATGGGATATAATCTTATCTTTATCATGTATATAGGTGCAAGGCCAAATCAGTGAGACAGACTACATTATGTAAGCATATGTTTGCTATTCAAAGGTGGTGATGGTGATGACACCAGTCCTGCTGTACTTCAGGAGAAGTAGAGCATTTAGGAGAAGTTACAAAACCATTTCTACAGTAAAGCAGCAAAACATGAACATTACCAGACGCTAGCATTCACATAAATGGCTCTCAACTGTAATAATAGCTTTCTTGGCACTGTGGCCTTATTCTATTAAGTGATTGTGTTGTTAAATATTTCTGTCTGCTGCTGATTTGCTGTTATGTATCCCAGATCAAACATGAACATTTGTGTATTCCAACCTTGGATTTACTGTAGGTTGGGGTTCATTAGTATTCCCCGGTATGATAATGTGCCACTGAGGCAGTTGATTTTTTACATGATTTGACTATGTAACGCTCTAACTTAGACACTTATTATTGTGTAAAATCTTTATTATCTTAGTACTATTGCATTAACAGCAGTAAAGTTGCTGTATATTACAACCTCAGAAGTTACAGTTGGTCTAATAAGTGGCCTTTTATTTGGAATTTGGTATAAGTGTGTGAACGCACACGCCGAATGCGTTTTGCTTATGCCCATGCATTTAGGTGTGGGTGTGGACATGTACGTATGTGTGGGAACATGTATGTGTGGCAAGCCCAGGGTGGCCTGGTTACATGACTGACTCCTGGCCTGAAAAAATCTCCCAGTCCGGCCCTGTTAGTAACCAAAAGACAATAACTTGTGTTATTTCCATATTTATGTATTTTGATTAATCTGTATCTAGTGTGTATCCTCCACTGAAAAGGAAGAGGTATAATTTTGCTGTTAATAGCTTAAAAACACTATTAATGAGTTGTACGTCCCTCTGCATCAGAGTATGATATTTTTTATAAACTGCACGGCCCTAACTTTTGCCCTTACTGTATTTTATTTTATTCTTTATAATTTTTTTATCCGTCTATATTTCCATGAACCTTCTTCATTTGATTGTGTTTCATTGCTGCTGCACTAGAATGGCACCACTGTCGGACGATAAAAGATATTTCTGTTCTGTTCTATTCTAAATTGTTCATGAAGAAAGACAATAAGTAATGCTATCTGAGGCAGCTGATCTAAAAAGATGAAGTTAGCGATTGTAGTTAGATTGGTATCAGTGAGCAAAAGCAGTCCCTCATGTTTTAAAGGTTTCATATTTATCCATTATCATCCATCTGCAGGGCTGTAAGTAAATGCTGCCTTTATAAACTGATCAAGTTTGAAACTTGGCAGAGAATCTTAAAGTCTACAATAGGGGGGCCATTTTGTGGCACATCTTTCCCTGTCCTTTCTCTTTGTCTTTCTCTGCCAACACATTAGGTGGATGCATCTGTTTTCTCCTTCTGTATCAGCTTCCTCTTTTCTGTCCTACTTCCCTTTTTTCTCCCCTCTGTCTACCTCAGCTTTCATTACAGTCCTCAGCTCCGTCACTCTCACTTTGGTAGACAAAAAACATCACCTCCTCATGGACACCCCACCCCTCCTATCCGTGCAAAATAGACTGGATGCTTGTGCTCACCAAAGTGCCTGCAGAAAGCCTTTTTTTCCACCTTGCTCTACAAGCAGTAAAAGGGAGGCAGAGCGGGGGGAAAAAAACAGGGAACAATTTGCTCCATGTGTCTCGTTTCAGGAAATTGCCTTTTAGAAGGGCAGCAGGTCTTTCTTGCACAAAAGTGAAGAGCGTTGAACCGCGACCTACAGTCCACTTGTTTGTTTGGGAATATCCTGTGTGGGAGTATGTACGTGCTTGTTATGTTATTAAAAATCAAGTTCCAGACATGGAAAGGATATTATCTCCAGACATTTCTGATGTTGCACACAGTCTCTGCTCATCTTTTCCCCGCCTGAAGTCATCCTGTAACGCAGATTAACGCTGTTTTTCAGAGCCTTTTTGTTTCCAGTTTGTACTTTGTTCTTGTTTTTTTTTTTTTTCCACTCATACAAAAAACTCGTGCCCGTAGGCCTGCAAGGAACAAAGGACACAAAAAAGAGAGAAGATGGGTAAAAAACAGATTACCTAATTGTGACGGATCTCCCTCACACTATTATTTCGTCCGCGCGCCTGTTCAGATAAAGACTTAATTCCTCTAATGTGAGGTATTCGTAACGCTGGCTGTGTTGGCAGCTGGCTGGCATTTTGCTGCTCTGAGGAGTCTCTGTCCGCTTGGTGCTATCCATCACTATCATCCATGCCAGGCAGGCCCCGGTGCCCCGGCAGAGACTCGGCACTCAGGGGTTTGTGTGTGAGTGTGTAACTCTGGTAAGTGTTAGTCATCTCATTGTCACTGTAAATAGCTCTCTTTTTGTCCTGACAAGAGACAGTCATGTGTGTTTTTACGGGCCTGCAACTGCTCATTACAGCTGCAACCTAAACACATTCACGGGTTACTGCATGCTTAAAGCAAAGAGTGAAAACGTGAAGCATTTCAGATTTTGTTTCTTTGAGAACTGGTATGTTAGAACAAATTAAATGTAAGAAATCTTTGCCATGTTTAAAAGCCCATTGTCAGTACATAAACTTTCTGTTTTAAAAGGATCTGAGGATCTGACTGAAATCAAAATAGGTAAATAGAAGGTATGAAGTTCAAATGTTTGAATGAAATACATTTAATTTTCCCAAATCACTGCTATTTGATAATAAAAAAAGAAAAACATAGCTTTAAAGGTTTGTGAATACATACGTTTTAAACATAATAAACATTTTCCAGAATAATGCAGGGTACCGCAGAGCTTGGTGTTTGGCCCTAAGCCATTTGCTTTAGTCACTCTTGGCTGATTTGATGCATAAAAAAAGTACTCAGTTAATACTTTATTTGCATGATTATAATTTGTGTGTTTATAACTTATGTTGTCAATGGTATTTGTTTTCTATATTTGAAAATGTCTTTATGGAAATAAATGTTTACTTGCTTTTGTGCCTTGATTTGCAGTTTCTGTTTTATCTCATAATTGATTAGTTTATTGTTTAAACATTCATAAATGTATTGGACCAAGAACCAAAAAGAACATATTTTGACACCATGCTTCTTCTGATTGTTCTGCAGAGTTCAGGAAAATACTCACTATAGCTGTTTATGATTTCGATGTCCCACATTTAAAACCCTTTTGTATCTGTTAGGTCTAGTTTTCAGAAGAGGAAGTATTTTCTAAACATTAACATGAAAACATGTACTTAATAATCAAGTGTTGCCGTTACAGTTTTTTTTTCATATTTTTCTTGACTTGTGTGTGAATGTCAACATTCAGAAATCCGTCTAAATCCTGGCAGCAGCCGCATGATTTCCCATCCTACTGTTACAACGCCTCACTCTCGTCTGTTTACTCCGCAGTTGGATTTCTTTTTTCATTCGCGTATCCTCTGGCTGCTGCAGAAACAAACAAATCTGCAGGAACAAGGTGTGCAAAACAAATCCAATTTATATTATTGTCCTGTTTCCATGGGTTTTCTTGACATTCATACGGTTTATCACATTTGTTTTAGTTGTTTATTTTTGCCAACGTAAGAGTTGTTTTAACAGTATACTATAATAGATCTATGTCGCACCAAACATGTTATATTTAATGACATTTTCCCCTGCTTTCTCCCTTGATTTATCTTTTTTTTATTATTACATTTTATTTGAGCAATAATCAGCATTTCCCATCCCGAGTTTCATCTCGAATCTTCACTTCTCAATTCTGTTTTTCCCCAAAGGAAATTAACTGACGGATTTCTCCTGACAGACAGCTGTTCCTCCCACAGCAGGTCTTCCTCATAACCTGCAACGGCACCCCCAGCCTGACTCAGACACACACACGCTAACACACACATACATGTGCACGGTATTCTGAGTTACTCCCTCCCAGGAGAATAAATCTGCAATCAACTGGGCCTATAAATAGCTGTGGCACACATCAGCGCTGCCACAACCCCCTCGCCCTCCGCCTCTCTTAAAGACCTGCACACACACACACACACACACACACACACACACACACACACACACACACACACACACACACACACACACACACACACACACACACACACACACACACACACACACACACAAAGAGGAAGGCTTTACTAATCCATAGCAGGTCAACCAGCCTCTCGTTTTGCAACCCCTCCTGTTGATGTTGCATGCTATTATTTCTGAATGCAAACACATTAACGCAAGCTAATTAAAGTAATTTGTCTCTCGCATATCTCCACATTACTTCTAATAGCCTGCCGGCAATTAACCAGTGAGAACCAGTGGCCATATTAGCCCTTCCATCTAAAATCCCGAGTGGGCCTCTTAAACCCACACCGTTAGGCTAGTCTTAGTTAGCCACGGCTACGCTAATAACCTCATTAGTCAGCAGGCCTGATGAGACGTGTTATTTAGGTAGGTACTGTTTTAGTCAGAGGCTGTTTAGTTAAAGATAACCCACAACAGACCGGTTGTTGTTGTTTTTGTTGTCGTTGTTTATTTATTCTTATATACCAATGATTATGGTTTTGAGGTTAAACTATAATTAAAAAAAATATTTTCTGCTATGCACCACAGTCTGACATTACTGAGTAGAAAACAAAGTTCATGAAGTTGATATACGGTGTTACTGGTAGGCTTAAACAGCCTTTTTTTATTTGGGGGGATTTTATTGAATGAAACTTACACATTATGAAACAATAAATGTGAAATGACGAGCTCTTTCCGCGCTGCTAAAAAGCTAAAAAGTCTAGCGTTAGTGTTGGACAGCAGTCAAGGAATGCAACCGCTGGAATTTGAGTCCCAGCATTTCCATAAAGTCACAATGCATTTTAGTGTCCAGTTTTCAATGAAAGCCCAGTTTCATTTGGAAGATTTATTTTATTTAGGAAATTTTTTTTTTAAGAATTTTGCTTATTAACTGTCCTGATTAAAACCCTTAAGTCTATATCTCTAGATTTTACTTATTTCCATGAACAGATCAATGCCATAACAAATACTAAAAATATCTCATTTGTTTAACCAAATTATTCCTATTAATTATCTAAAGGTATCAATATGTAGTTTGACTGTACATATGATCTTTATTAACAATTCATAGGATTAGTGTCACTAGTCAATGCTTTTTTGATTGTGAGATTTGAAGTGGCAGGCGACATAACTTTTAGTTATTTAGTGCTTTTCTAATCAAACTGACCTCTCAAAGCACTTTACACTACAGCCACATTCACCACCGATACATGCATTGGAGGGAAACTTGGGGTTTGGTGCTCTGCCAAGGGGCACATTGACATGTGACAGAGGGCACCTGGAATTGAACCTGCAGCCTCCCTGGTTGCAAGGGGATGTTGTGCTTTTGAAACATTTTCTACCTTTGGTATTTAGCTGTATTTTGGTATGCTTTGTACAACTCAAATATGCAAAAAGAAAACCCAAGGGAAATGCACCCAAATAAGAAAAATCCTTAAATAAATATAAATATATAAATACATTTTTATTCGGACAAAAACACCAAAATGTTAGTATTGGAGCTGAACTATTACTTCAGTGAATCCTTGGATCAGAATAAAGACTTTATAAATGCAACAAAATGCATTTTAATCCCTTTTTTATTTTAGTACAAATTAGACAAACATTTGGCACATAGGATTTTATGCATAGATGGAGATGTTGTAATTCCTCTACTTTGTGTTTTATTTTAAAGTACTTCCTGTGTCAGGTAACCTAATTGCCCATTTTTTAAAAACTTTAATGTGTTTTAGTCCTATTAGTATTGACTTAGAACAACAGAATTGGATCTTGTCCTGAAGAAAAACCCTTTACTGATTTAGATCTATCAGCATGCAAAAACTGGTCTTTCATGTTTGGTTCTGAAAAAGGTCAAAGCGTGAAATAAAACTGTTAGGCAAATAAGTGAGAAAAAAACAGCATGTCAATACCGAACGGTTGAGAGAAAAGGTCAGTCTGACATATTGATGAACCTTGTCAATTAACACTGACCAAGTCGCAACAACAGCTTTTTTTTTTTTTTTAATCGACCAATTAACTTGTAACACGATCAGTGATCATCGCTGCAGTCTGAAGGTGCTTCTGTGCGAGTAGGTAGATGTGTGTGACATTCAGCTTGTGGGGAGTGTGTGGTTACTGCTCGCAGACCTCTGACCTTTCCATGTACTGATAGCGTCCCCAGGGAGCGAAGGATGGAGGCGCCGAGGGTGAAATAGGGAGGGGGGGGGGGTTGTTTTTTTAGTGCCGGCCTTCATGTCTCCAGAGCTTTGATGAAACGGACGAGCATTTTCTATTTTTTTACTAGCTTGAATCTGCACGCTCATGAAGCTGCAGAACATAATTACAGTGTGTCTGTGCCAGGCCAGAAAATTGTGAGCTCAAGTCTTTTGTTCCTTGATTAAAAATCAACACAGAGGCAGCAAACACTTTAAGATAAGATAAGAAAAGAAAAAAAAAGATCACCATGTGCCCTATGCAGTGAAAGCAGTCCGGAGTGTTGATGCCAGATTTAATTGTTGGGGGGCAAAGGAGAGTGGCAACTGTACGCCTGGCAGAAAATAAGTGCTAGTGTTACCAGGCTGCATGGTGCGTTAATGGAAAAGCAGGGAGGGGACGTCTGAGGTGTTTCTCCCTTTTTTTAACAGCGCTTCCGACCCACAAATCACATCACCACACCCCCACCAGCCAGTTCTGCCCCCTCTCCTCCCCCATCACGAGCGCACCATTTGCTCATCCATCACTATCACCTCCAGCTCCCCTCTCTCCTCCGTCCTCCATCACTCCACCCATCCAATTTAGTCCTCAGTCTTTTCTCTCTCCTCCGTAGAGGGACATGCTTTTGTCCTCTGTCTCGTCCTTTTTCCCCCCAGCTCACCTGCTTTCTCCTCTCCACCAGTGTCTGACAGCAAAATTCAACCTGCCTATTGTCAGAGTGGATAATAAATGAAAGTCCCTTGTGTGGGTGATTTTTGTTTACGCAAATGCCGTTTTTTATTTGATCTTTGGAGCGATTTAATCTAAATAAAGGTTTAACTAAATTTGTGGATTTTATTTTGTATATAAATAGGCCTACATTTTACAGACCATTTTATTATGCCTACAAAACCGAACTGGATTTGAACTACATTAAGGCAACTGTGTAGTTTAAATCCTAAACCATAATACTTTTAACTTAGTGATTGTAATTTGTAAAAAATAAAACAATAGGATGTAGCACAAAAAAAATTGTTTACACATTTATTTACTTTTATTTACCTGTTCTGTAAGAAAGTGTTGAATCTCATCTTTGCAATGATGTCAAACAAATACAAACCAAGAAAATTATCTGAAAGTTGGCATATTGGAAACAACAACAGAGACTAAACGTTCCCAAAGATTCTCCCCAAAACAGACGAGCAAACTGGGGACGTTCACCATGGCTGTAAATTTACATCACCTTGCATTGAAGCTCTCCCTCCAGCATTGACTGTCAACAAGTCAATGGGATAAAACCTATGAAAGTTTTAATAAACAGATATCTTTGTATTTGATCTTAAATCTTAAAATGAAAAAAAATTGTTTAATATTGAACAGTTTTTAAGACTGATGCAGTTTGGCAGTAAATAGATAAAAATGTATTTCCATTTGATTGATAAAATATTATTTAGGCACATCTTTTGAGGTTCTGTTTATGCCTTTGTATAGAGATTAGTCTTTACATTTTAATAAAACATAAACCCTTTCTTGTATTGTACTTATTTGCCAGTTGTGTTCTTATAATTTAAAATTAAATTAAAACAACATTGACATGTGTTCAAAACATTATAACTGAGACTCTCTGGGGCTCCGGTCCTATTATTCAGGATAAAGAGCGATTAAAAATATCTGAGGCATCGATAAAAGATAATAATAAATAAAAATGTTTTCTTTCAGCCTGAAGATAATAATGTATTTCTCTCAGACTGTACACACCTGTGTGCATATCCTAACCCTTTGTAACCTCTAAAAACAACAACACATCTGACAATCAGCCCATACTGTCTTCATGCAGCTGAGGTTTCCAACCAAGCATTGGACTCTGGAGAAAGTTTGTGTAGCACAGTGTGGAGAATTCTCATTCCTTCCCTCATAGTCTGCCACCAAAAAGGATCCTTATAACTCGTTTTCTAACTGCGATCTTAAACAGCTATATGAAGAAAGACGATCATGAAAACTTCAGATACAATTGTCTTACTAGGCTTTACCATCTGTCTACCTTAAACCTGATACTTCTGAGACACCTTTTGTCTCTTTCTGTCTTTTTCTCTCTCTTTATTCCTGCACACATGCTCACCTCTCACTCACGCTGAACTAATCCCACCTTTTGGCCTGTTTCTCTGGCGTGTTGGCATCAGCCGTGACACTCAAACTCAGAATTAAATAGCATTAGTTATGACTGTGGGGTACGGTGCTCTCTGCCCTCAGCCTATCACACTCATGCTATTCTGGCAACAAACCCACTCTCTAATATTATACCTATCAACCCCACACTACTACTAACCCCCACCCCGCCACTCACCCACCCAAACCCCACACGCTTGGTGGGTCCCCAGGCTCTCTTTACCACTCATTAACCCTGTCACGTTTATGGTATGAATTAAATGATTCCAGAGATGCAGCCCCATGCACAGCCAGGCCTTTACACACACATACCCCCCCCCCACACACACATCCACTCTTTCCCTTCCCCCAGACCTCTCCACGTCTCTTTCCTTCGCTGCATCTCAAAGGCTGAAGGCAGAGCTCCAGGCACTGCACTGCACCCTCATTATTACGGGCCTGGTGGTCTGCTCAGCACACTGTTGTTGCAGCATGTCCAACTGTGTTAGGTGTCCATGCATCTGTCAATGAGGGGAGGGTTGATGTTTTAATGTCTGAGTGGAAGTAGCGCCATAGCAGAGTGTTTTTTTTTTTCGTTTTTTTTGTGCACTGAGCTGGAAGAAAGAAATGTCCAAATGTGTGGAAGGTTAATTTGTGTTCATTCAAATATCAGATGTCTAGCCTTTCAAATCCGCAAACTGATTCAAAGCATGTATTTGCATTCAAGTCAATGAATAATTTCTCTTGGACTAAACAAAATAATTTTTAAGATGTGTCTTGACAAAAGAAAAAGCAAGTATAAACTATTAGATTTATCTGCATTCATATGGAAATTTCTTCAACATGAAGGCGTTTAGAAATAAAAAGCTTTTACCTAAGAAATGTTTTTTACCAATATCTTCTGCTGCTTTAATTACGAATGAGCAAGGTTAAGTTCTGAAGGTCAGTTTACACAGTATTTGCATAAATTATTTATGTAATTAGTCTCCCTGTGTGCAGTAAATGTGACAGAATTGTTGACTAGGATAAGTTAACTTGCTTTACCAACTTTGTTCTCTTCATTTTAAGGAAAAACAAACATTTGCAGCCTAATTATAGCAGCAATGAATATGCATTTTTCAAATGATTTGAGTAATTCAGTTAAAAAACTGGAATTCATATATTGTCTACAGTAATTGTGTATACATACATGTATTTGTAGTTTTTACTCCATGTAATATTGATGATCTGAAACAGCTTCCGTCACATTATGGCAGTAATAGTAAAATTGAATGTAGTTTTTTTGTCCTATGTGATATTGACATTTTTTTATAACATACTTTTAGATTAAATTTAACAAAAACTAATCTCTTACATATATTAAAAATATGTTTTAAATATAATGTTACTATTGAGCATCTTAATTTTGGAGGTGTACCAGCAAACAAATTACTTCAGCAAGAAACAGTTATGACAGTTACATAATTATAAACTATTTGAATTAATAGTTTAATTTGTTCACCTTACCTGTTCCGTTTATTGTTGTTTACTTTTCTTTGTTGAAAATATTATTACTTATTTACAACTTTCTAGTCAACACCAGAAAACTCATTAGAAACAACAGTTGAAGTCTGATTATTTTTTTGTTTTATCTTTTAAGTTTAAAAGATAAAACAAAACACAAAATCAGATTTCAACCGTTTTTTGGATTTAGGGTAAAACATGAAAACAGTTGTACAGTTGTACAACTGTTTTCATGTTTTACCCTAAATCCAAAAAACTCTTGTTCAATCTTGTTCTTTTATTTAAAATTAACTACAACTAAGTTGACTTTCAGAAAAGTTATTGACTGTAATTCCTTTTATGCAACACGTCAGTAATATATTAAACTAATTAATCATTAAGGCAAGGCAAGTTTATTTGTATAGCACATTTTTGTGTACAAGACAATTCAAAGTGCTTTACATAAGAAAAAAGATCAGAAAATGAAACAATAAAATCAACTTTGAATTTAAAAGAAATAAAATTAAAATAAAAATAAAATAATAATAATAGTAATAATATTCTCAGTTGCTATATGCACAGTTAAATAAGGCTGTTTTCATCCTGGATTTAAACAACGTCAGAGTTGAAACCTGTCTAACCTCTTCAGGAAGACTGTTCCAGATTTTAGGAGCATAAAACTGGAATGAAGCCTCCCCTTGTTTGGTCCTGACTCTGGGCATCAGCAGGAGGCCACTACCTGAGGTTCTCAGAGTCCTGGCCGGTTCTTATGGCTCTAACATGTCAGATATGTACTTTGGGGCTAAACCATGAAGAGACTTGTACACAAGCAAGGCTGTTTTAAAATCTATTCTTTGAGTGACAGGAAGCCAGTGCAGAGACTTGAGCACTGGACTAATGTGATCATATTTCCTGGTTTTGGTCAGAACTCGAGCAGCAGCATTCTGGATGTTCTGAAGCTGTCTTAAGGCCCGTTTAGAAAGCCTAGTGAGCAGGCCGTTACAGTAGTCTAACCTGCTAGAGATAAAAGCATGGATAAGTCTTTCTAGGTCTGGTTTAGAGACTATTCCTCTGATTCTGGCAATGTTTTTAAGATGGTAAAAGGCTGTTGGATGTTACTGATTTAATGTGGCTGTTGAAGTTCAGGTCAGAATCGAGTATTACCCCAAGATTTCTGACCTGATGTTTAGGTTCCAGAGAGAGCGTCAGAAGGTAACCAATGACACTTTCTCTTTGTTTCTGTGGGCCACAGACAATGATTTCAGTTTTGTCTGAGTTTAACTGGAGGAAGTTGCTCTGCATCCACAGACTGATTTGTTCAGTACAGTGACACAATAAATCAACAGGCCCAGGCTCTCCTGCTGTCAGCGACACGTAGATCTGAGTGTCATCAGCATAGTTGTGGTAGGACACATCATGGTTGCGTATTAGCTGA
>JAVLVB010000120.1:1079614-1108436 GCA_032876305.1 Orestias chungarensis | reverse complement strand
TGTGTGTGTGTGTGTGTGTGTGTGTGTGTGTGTGTGTGTGTGTGTGTGTGTGTGTGTGTGTGTGTGTGTGTGTGTGTGTGTGTGTGTGTGTGTGTGTGTGTGTGTGTTTTAGCATTTCTCACTGTGTTCTGCCCATTTTTTTTATTAAATGCTACAATGTAAGGACCTACCTTATTTTAGTGGGCCTAAAGCCTATAGGCCCCGTAAGGAGAAGTGGTGTTTTTGGGTTAGAGTTTAGTTTTAGGACTGAGGCATTAATTGAGTATTGATTATGGTTAGGGTTACAAGTAGGCTGGTAGTGGTAAGTCCTGAAACCAACAGAAGTACAGAGATGGGTGTGTACATGCCAGGGTGTGAGTGTGAATGAAAACGACTTGAATACAGATGCCAGACCACTGTGGAAAAACACTAAGATATCTGCCTCTACAGCCAGTTAAATATTATGTAAATAACGGCTTGTTTAATTATTCTGCATGCAAAAAAAAAAAGGAAAAGAAAAAAGCCTGTATGCAAATTAGGGTAACATTTTTACTGTTACAAGCTGCACATGACAAACAAAAACGCAATATCAAAGGGAGATTTTTGACGAACTAATTAAGATGCATGTAAAGTACAAAATAAGCTCTCCAAGTCTTGAAGGCATGCAGGTCTTTGGGGAGAGCTTTGGTGCATTGCTAAAACATCACATCTGCTGTAGAGAGGATTTACCAGTATTTCTGGTTGTTACTCTGTTAGATCCAGGCACTTAGTGTTTAATTTACTTTCGTTTAAATCAAGAAGGCCCTGAGTTTGAATCTTGTCTGGGGGTTTTCTGCACGGAGTTTTCAGGTTCTCGCAGTGCTTGCACTGGTTTTCCCTGGTTACTCAGTCCAGAACCATAACTGTTAGGTTAACTGGTCTCTCTAAACTGTTCGTGTGTGAGTGTGAGTCTCTGTTCGTCCTGTGTGTCTCTGTGATGGACGTGCGAGGGTTATAATTTTTCCTAATTGTTAATTAACCACAATTCTGACAGCTGGTTCTTGTTGAAACCCTAACCAAAAGCAGCTGAGGTCAACAGTGCTTAAATGAGCAACTTCTCTGCTTCATCAAATCACCCGCACACCCAAAAAAAAAAAAAAAAAGGTTTTGGGGAGTGTAAGTTTCCCTTAGAGCACGCTATAATATCCACATCATTTTCATTTCCACCACCAGGTTGAAGTGGTTCATTTGAGCTCCTTTAAAAAATGTCAGTCGCCAGCCTGATCCGACACACCCTCAGTGCATTAGGGCAAAGAAAGCGCTCTTTCTTTCTGTCGTCTCAAACCGAATTTAAAGTGCTTTATTTTAATCTTGGAAAAACAGAGGTTAGGGTGCTAATTATAGTACGATTTACCATTACAAAAATACCAGCTAATGCAGGAGGAATCTTAGGAGGTAGACAAGAAAATTTAGCAGAACCTCGGTTGTCATAAAGGGAGCCCTGTGTTGCTTTATTTATAAAGCATGCAAATCAGGTGAGACAGACTGAAGTGAACAGACAACATGCATGGCTTTACTTAACACCAGTGAGACATATTGTGGCAACGTTATACCAAAATCTAAAGGAGAAAAACATCCAACCTTGTTCCAAGCTGCATATTCACCTTTGTGTGTGTTTTTTTTACATGTTGTAACTTTGATAAAACTTTTAGGAAACAAGTGAAAGCTGTTTTTCACCCCGAAATGGATCAAAATTAATTTAGACTGCAATATGTTTTTATTTGATTCACCCAGGACAATTCACCAGACCATCAGAGAACAACAATCAGGCACCCACAACGAACCAGGATCATACTTTTACAGACCTAACGATCATCTTTTAAAAGTTTAGAAGGAAGCTGTACCACAGTTAACCCAAAGCATTGGAGGAGAACATGCAGAAAAAGAATCTATCGCAAAAAAATATATAAAGGAAATCAGAATAACCTAACTAAAAATAACTGTTGGAAGTGTGCTATCAGGGTCTGAATGGCTTATTAACCAAACATTATTGTTTTCAGCTTTATCAGATTTTATGAGAAATCTTAAATCACATAGATGTAGGATTCAAATCTGTCTCCAGAGCTGATTCATCTGTGTTAATTTTTGAGATACTGGGATTTTATTTTTAAAACATTCAACTGGAACCTGTTTGTTACATATCTGGTAATTATGACGCCAAGTGTGTTTTATTCTTTTGTGGTTCTGACAATGACTTTCCATCCACCTCATGTAAACATACACACCTCATGTGCATGTTTAACGAACAATATTACGTCAGCACCAGTCTAACGACATCAGAAACTACTTAAGCGCCAGAACAAAAGAACTGTCTATGTACCTGGACCATCCTAAGTTTCTGGGATAATACTGTGGTAAATACTATGAATAAAATGCTGTGAATTATTCAGAGTCTTATTCAGTCTTTTGCATCAAAACATATTTCCTCCTGTAAATAAATCAAACAAAGAATGATTCATTTGCTTGGCATGGGGATGTATTATTACAATCTAAACTTTAGAACAGCGGAATGTGTCTATAAAAAGCATCCATTTATATTTTCAACAGTATTTTGGAAATTTTGGAGATCATTCGAGAGAAAAAGAGAGACTTAAAGTGCTTTTAAGGTCCTTGAGTGGTTTAGCTATGTTTAACTGCTGCTTGGGTTGTATTTAACCAAGCAATAAGGATTTTATTCAGTCTTTTGCATCAAAACATATTTCCTCCTGTAAATAAATCAAACAAAGAATGATTCATTTGCTTGGCATGGGAATGTATTATTACAATTTAAACTTTAGAACAGCGGAATGTGTCTATAAAAAGCATCCATTCATATTTTCAACAGTATTTTTTTATGCATTGAAATTAGCGTTCACTCTTGTTTTTTTGTTTTTTGGTTGCTGTTTTTTACAAGCCTAGTCATTGCATAAAAATCATTAATACCTAAAGATATTTTTTTTCTGTACAGTCATATCTAGCGAAGTTCACACTGTGTTGAATTTATCTGATGCTTCCCACAAACCTCTCCCTCAAACCACCTGACTAGTACATGGGTAAAGTGATCGGTGTCATAAATCAGCAGCTTGAGAAGGCCGCAAGCCGACGCGCAGCTCAGACACGTGGGCTAGGCACAGCCAAGACTTTCTGGTCTCAAGCCACCGTTTCTCTTTCGCTGGGTCTGCGTTTCGTGCATGTGTCAGAAAGTATTGGCCCACGTCTATGACTGCTTCTGAAGGTGAGCTGTGTGCTCTCTCATGCGTCAGTATGTGTATCCAGTGGTGCCAGCTTGTCCCCACGTTGTCCACCGAGTTGTGAATTTGGAGCCCTCTCTCCCTCTCTGGCCCCTTTAATAATTTCTCACTCTGTCACTCAGTCTTTGTGAAGGCACAGCATTAAGCTTTAAGTCTTTTTTTATTGTGGTTGCTTTTTTCTTTCACAGTAGCAGAGAACCTGCACCAAAGCATAGTTTTCCTAAGAAGCCCGACTCTGTTATGAGCACCTGTTCTGGACCTATAAGGAATGTGCTGCAGGCAACTACTATGTGGTTCAACATGATTAACACATTAGGTTGGGGGAATGGAGCTCGACAGGAGGAAGTTGCTTTTTATGGGGGTTTTTAAGCTCTGAATGACTATTTAGCTACACAGAGAGGGAGGCAGAAGCTGATATCCTTGTTATTTGTTGCTGTCAAAAGTTGCCGTTATTGGATCCCACTAGTAAAGATAAAACTTTTTTTTTTAAACTATAAAGAAAATGTATATTTTATCATTTTAGAACAATCTGCAACAGAAAAAAAATAATAAGTCCCTAATCTGATTACTTTTTGTGGGTAAAAAAATCGTTTTTGATCCCCTATTAAGGGACCACATCATTGCACATCCTTCACCATATTTAACAACTGGTAAAGGATCTTGTTCCATATGTTCAGTATTTGTGTTAAGCCAAATCCACGTGAAGATTTTTTTTTGTGGAGAATCTCAACTCATGTTTCATTGGACCCAGACCAGCAGGTTCGATCAAGTTTTTCAGTTTCTTCCTGATCATAAACACTCAGGATGATGAAAGACTTGATCTCTGTTTTTGGCTGTGTCTGGAGGAGAGAGCATTTAGATCTGGTTGGAAATTTTGGAGATCATTCGAGAGAAAAAGAGAGACTTAAAGTGCTTTTAAGGTCCCTGAGTGGTTTAGCTATGTTTAAGGAAGTGAAGAGTCCTGATGAAGAATTTTCTATCGTAACATCTTGAGTAGGGGAGAGTTTCCAAGTTTGATAAACAAAACAAGCTGCAATAACAACAATGGGAAAATGAACATTTGAGGAAGGTTAGAAAGCAGAGGTTTGATAACATTATCAACCAATAAAGAAACTCCCACTTAGAAGGCAGAGAATTTGAGGAGTAAATTAATTGACCCATAACAAAAATACCTTCATTCAGCAAGTATGTGCTAAAAAAAAGGCTTGATTCTGTCATTAAGGCTGATGATCAAGCAAAGCTTGGTTTTCACACAGCTTCTAAGGTCCTCAGCAGTTAATCTTATGATTGCAAATACACCAGCAGCAAGGATCCTACGTAGGAGAAAGATTTGGCACATTAACAAAAATACACATTTACTCACCAAAATCCTTTTTTCTTGCATCACTAAAGAGAAACAGTTAGGTAAACAGATGGTTTTTGTTGGGCCTTGGGGGCCCCAAACGTTGTTTGTCTTTGCTCCAGCCCTTCTTCTTTTACAGGATATAATGATGAACTCGTCATTTAGCCTTTTTCTATTGCTTTGACTGCATATATGGGTAAGTTTAGACCAGAATCGACTGTCTCACAGCAGTTCTCTGTATACACAATTCAAGCCCAAGTTCTCTCGTTTCTTCATTTTTTATGAATAATATCATACTTATAAATCCTGGAAAAAACAATAAGTCATTTATTATTATATTTGATGTCTCTTGGCACCTTGGTGTGTATAAAAATATGTATAAAGTTATTTACAAGTTGCAAAAAACCTTTATCTAAATTTGGTTAGCTGTGATTTTGTTTAACTAGTTTTATTTTACTGCATATAGGTTGAATGTTTAGAGCAAAATCTGTTTAGATTTATGCAGCTGCAATTTTAGAAAGTGAATTTACATTAAGGTTTTTAACAAATTCTGGGGTACCAATTATCATGGATGGTGTGGATGTATATTTTGGGAAGAAACAGAAGAGATTTGCAGATGTTTAATTATCAAAACTATTTCCAAAGAAGATCCTCTTTTCTTCTCTCCATATCATTCTTACCCCTCCTCCTCTTTTTGCTCCATGCTATTCATGGGCAACACTTGCCAGCGAACTGAAGGATATTTCTCATTTTCCTCCCTCACTTGCTGAATCTAATCTAATTTCTCTCAGGTCCACTCCTGCTAATTCAGCGTTAACTGTTTCATCTCATCTCAACGTATCCCGTGTCTCTCTGCAGCTCTTTGACTCGGAATGAAATTCAAGAGTAATTTTGAAAATCTCCCCCTGAATCAAATCTAATTTTTCTCACTATCTCTCACTCTAATGTGTATTTAAAAAGATCTAATGGTGCCTTTTCATCTCTGCTGATCCTTTCTTCTCACAACTCTCGCTCACAGTGAATGGTGGGACAGAGAGCTCTGGAGTAATCCTCACAATAATGTGACTGAAGAAAGTCTTCAGGAAGGACATTTAAAAAAAATACTGTATGAATATATATCACATATCATTTTGCAGCTTAGATTTCATGTAAACTCGATTGACACCAATTTGTGTAAGCAAATTACATTGGTCCACACTCATCTTTTCTGTCAGACAATCTCATTTGTCTTTGACACACTATATCTCTCGCGTTCCTTCCCTGCTCTCCAATCCTGCAAGATGTCTTTCTTTAAATCAAAAGATTTCAAGGGTACTGAGTGGAAGGATCTACCAGTGGAAAGAGGCAAAAGAAAAAGGTCAACTTGAACCCAGTGGAGAGAGAGATAAGGGCAGGGCTGCAGAGAACAGTGATTAATACCAGAGTCAGAGGAAGGAAGCAGCGCTAAAACGCCACTGCAAGCAGAAACCGATTCATTCATTATTTCCCATTACAAATATTAATTTGAATCCTTCATTGTTTGAGTCGATCCAGTTTTTGGATTTTTGGTGTAGTCACAGAAAACATGACATGATTCACGGTATAATTCATTGACGATTCTTTTATGGTGATCTGGTTGCGTCTATCTGAAGCAAACCATCCTCAAACCTTGACATCACCACCTTCATGCTTAACAGTTTGTAAAATGTCCTTTTCTGAAACACTGTCTGTCGGTCGAGCAAAATCTTCCGTCTGTTCAGGTTTTCAAATAATTATACTAGAGATAAGTCTGTCTAAAAAAGGGTTTCTCCATTTTTCTCATGTTTTTCTGGGCTTTGTCTTCTTCCGGTCTGGGGATCTTAAGTCTAATCTTAACCTTTTTTCATAGGCATTAAATTCTCATACAGTGGAATGGATAAATGCTTTTGAGATCTATAAATCTTTGATCAAAATCATAAGCTGCTACGTCTTATTTCTGAAGGCCTTTCGACAGCTTCATCAATCTCTACATGATTTTAGCTCTCACTCAGAAGCCTCGACTAAATTTTTTATTTTAAATTTACGAGTGTCCTGATATATTCATCACCAGAAATTGTTTTATATTGTTGACCTAATCCGAAAAAAGTTTTTTTTTATTAGTTATTATTATTTACCTGAATTTTTGGGGTGTGTTCAAATCCCAATGTGCTGACAAACCCACAGGCTTTTATAGTGTGTTCTGTATGTTTACCTCTGTGCATACTGTAAACTTAAGAACACATTTTTAAGTTTGTTTAACTGCTATTTATTAAATTTTCTTTTCCACCCTTATAAAACACAAAAGTCAACATAATAGGATTCCATAAAACACTTGGCAGTTTGCAAAGCAATATGAAGATGAAACATTTGGGACCATGGTTTATAAAACAAAGCGAAACTAAAACCAGACATTTTCATCATTAATTCATATTTCAGGAAAGAAATAACCCAAATAAATTTAAATCTCAGAAGGGAAAGAACAAAGCAATGAAAATGAACATCATTTAAAAAACACACAATTCAGACAATGCAGAAAACAAAGCATTAATTTCAGAACAATTAAGCAGCAAACAGAAATGTTCACACATACCTTAACACAGCTAAACTTTCCCAACAACCAAGTCTGTTTGCGTCTCAAAATATAGAAGAAAACTGGAGAACGCTCAGACATCAGAGAATGTGCAAACTCCACACTGACAGAGATTTGAACCCGGGACCATTTTGGTTTAAGCCCCATTGGTTCTCAATATGAATAAATACAAATAATAATAAAATAGGAAAACATACACTAATGACTTGTCTTTGAAGAAATGTCGGTGTAACAGTAATTTACATCCTATCCATTAACATTAACTAATTTATTTCTGCTCTTGTTCAGAATTTCTGTTTCTTTGCCCTGCATTGCATATTGCCCTCCAAAAACATTAAAATTCAATCACTTCAAGCACAATTTTCTCCCCCTGGGGGATTTCATTTAGTGTCCGCAACAACAGTGGAAGGTACTCCAATCAATGGCCTTGTTCCCGTAACATTGGCCCGCAGCTCGTAATTTGCATGATATTGGACCCGTTAGCAGAGAGTCTGCCTCTGTCTCGTTCACGGCCGCAAATACAATTCCATATCATCATCAAACACCTAGTCCACTTCACAATAGAAAAAATAATATATTCAAAGGTGTGATATGGACACACAGGACAATAAATTATTCAGAAAGCAGGCATTTCAACACACAGATGAGAAGTGTTGACAGAAAATGAATTCTGCTCCGTGCCGCCACGACATGCTCTAGTTCCTTTATGTTCTTGAGAGTGAATGATGATGAATAGAAAATGGTTTAGTGCATGTTGTTTTTTCTCTGCAAATGATTAGCGTGTCAAATGACACTTCTGGAAACCCATGGAGATTGTGGATTTTTAATCAACATACATGCAAAAAAAAAAAAGATTAAGAGTCTCTTAACAAATGATTCCACAAGTTTGTTCTCAGACAGAGGAGTGGGGAAAATGTGGTTTGGATGCAAAAACAGATGAAAAATAAAATTCACTTACCTGTGATATACTGTTACAATTAAACAGATCATTTGTTACAAATATAAAGGTTTACGTGTGTTTTATTGTGAGGATATCCTTTGTAGAGAATTTCAAAGTACAAAGAAGTTGTAGAAAGAGTCAAAAGAAGACTCAAACTACACCAAGGAAATCCTCTTCTGACTTACTTACTCATTTGGTTTATTTATTTTGTTATAAGATAAAGCAGACTGATAACGAAGAATAGTTTTTTCAGATACTCTGTTTCAGCATAAAGATAAAATAATCTAATAATACCTTACTGATGATTTGCCAATCGTGCTAGTTGTGTTGCAACAATTAGGACACCAAATGTGGAATTTGTTTTTAAAACAATCAAATGGCTACTCATGTTTTTGATCTATAATATTTATATTTTGAAAATAAAGAGATTTAATCAAAGGGAAACACAAAATAAAATTTATTTTATCAATTAGATAAAAGATAAAAGCAGTCTGTATTCTAGTCTTTACTTCTGTGAGGTTTGAAACTACATGAGTCTGTTTCAGGTCTTGTCACAGAATCGAAATAAGATCATGATCTCAGCTCTAATTTGAAAACTTTTATAGTCATTTGTCAACCAGACCTTGGTGGATTTTGTTTCTGGACCATTGTCTTGTTGCAGGATCCAGTTCTACTCACACTGTTTATTTTATAGATGGTCTGAAGCTTTTCTCAAGAACCTTCTGATAGAAATGGTCTGACTGTATAACATTAAATAATCCCCAAACAATGACACTTATACTTCCAAGTTTCCCACTTGAAATCAGATAACATTTCTGCAATGTTGTAAATAGTTTATGAGTGCAGTTTTGTTTTGTTTGTTTTTTTGTTATTTTTATAATAAATCTGTTGATGTTCAAAAAACTACCAACTGTTTTCTATACTTGCCTATCCTTGCAGTTGATGCATTTCTCCAAAAGTCTTCAGCTGAGACGAGAGGCAGGGTATGGACAGGTCTAAAGGTAATCACGTCATAAAATATTACTTTAGGTTTTCAGTGTAAAAAAAATCTATTAAATATCTAAAAAATTAATCTTGGTGTTATTTGAGACACTAGTGCAGGCATTACTCTGGGACAACAGATTCAAACTATTTATTTATTAGGAATATAAGTTAATTGTTCAGGAGGGATATGTAGGTTGCCAATGAGGAGGAGAGATAGGTGTTTTTTGAATGAGGCTTTATAAGTACCAGGATATGGTGAAGTTATGGCAGAGGTGAAGTTACTGTTGATGAGATGACGGTGTATCCAGGAAGGAGGTGAGTTGTACATGTTGGTAGTAGTTTCACTATCTTTCTTCCAGAAATGAATAACGAGAATGTGTGGTGAGAGTGGGTGGAAACGCAGGTGAGTACAGGTCTGGAGGAGAAGCTTAAAAGAACATGAATAAGGGGAACAGCCCGAGAAGCCTTCATTAGATTGACGGAGGGCCTTTTGAGTTGATTTCTCCAGCAAACCAGAGATCAAGGAGGCAAATCGCTGGGATTTCCTGGATGAGAATCAACATCAATGAACGTGAATAATTAAACTAGTGGATGCCTGATTATGACTGGTGGAGTAAAAACAATCCGACATGTCCCTCAATGGGACTCTTCTTCTGACTGGAAATTGATGAGCTTCAGGGAACACCTATAAGTGGCATCCTACAATCAGACAACACGCTACAACTAAGCCGTGCAGACATGGCAATATATCTAAATATGCCTTTTTGGAACACAATTTAACTTACAATCAAAATACAAAATACTGATAAATGATCTCTTTTTGCAGGTGAGAGCTAATCAAACCTTAAACACGGGCTTAACAGATATCTGCCGTGTTATTTTGGCTCTCACTAGGTTGACCATGTAAATTAAAAAGTGATCTAACATGTCTAAACCTCTGCAACCTCCTTACAGTTCTGTTGTGGATTTGTTCTCTTTTCATAATCCTGATGTATTTTAGAGAAACCAAACCTAAAACCTGATTCTGGAAAGAAAAGTAGAACCACAAAAGCTACTTTTCTATGATCATTGTGGACGGCAGGAAACAAGATTTCTTTGTGCGCTAAAATTGTTTTGGTCATATTTTATTTATGTTTGAGTCCGTGTTTTGTCATCAACAAGGGCAGCCTTTGTAAAAAAGTAAAAAAATAAGGGTTATCTATAATTGCAAAGAAGCATATTCTTTCCTTCTCTTGCCTTAGATAAAAACATTTTATTATTTTTAGATTATTTCTCTGTAAAATGTTGTATTAAATTAGCTATAATCAGCACCCATTACTCTCTTTATACAATCTCTTCATTTCTCACAAAGGAGCAGTTTTCCTTTGTCTGTAATCAACCAGCCATTGTTTCAAAAAGGAGCCGTGGATTTCTGCTGCTAAATCTGCTACTGTTATTAATTCAGGCTTCATGCAGACCAAGGCTGAGAGTAAAGCTTGGCAGGCATAGCAACAGTAGCTGGGGGAGGAAGGGGGCCTTGTAAACATCAGACCCACAACCCGCCGTCCTCTGTCTTCCTCCTTTGTGGATCAGGCGAAGGGCAGAGAAAGGCTGCAGCCGCAAAGTGCCAACCTACTCGCTGTGGCAACCTGCAGAATACCACCACACCTTTTCACCTTTCATTCCCTCCTGTTCTCCATCCTTCCTCCGTCTCCCATCCCCCCACTCCAGCAGCTCTAGGAAGGCGGTAACGAGGGGGAGAGACATGGGAAGACAGGCAGGCTGATCTGAGAGGGAGAGAGAGAGTGGGGGGGGGTGATCGAGCTACCGCACCACACAGAGAGAAAAGCTATGAGCGAGAATAAACAGAGATAAAGATCCTCCCTTTCCCTGCGCTCCATGACAATGACACTAGGAGACTCATTACGAAGCAATGAGGCATAAAACGCCGAGCTACCAGCACCATTCATCCAGCTAAGCATGACACTCAGTCACTAACGCGCCACGATTGCATTCATCGTACAGAGGATGCCTGTGGCTCGATAGGCTAAGAGACAACACTCACAGGCCACAAAACCAAGCACAAAAGAATTAAAATTATGACATGAAGTCAGTTATTATAATCTATCTGCAGCGATGCTTACCACAGCCTTTTAAGGGAGCTTTAAAGAAAACCCTTCCAAGAATACTTAATACATCTAATCTTTTTTTCTCAATGTAAACCCTTGAAAAAAATGTTGCTGCAAACCAACTTAGGGAGCATCTGAACGGAAAAACCCTGTTTGAAGTTTCAGTCGGGTTTCAGAGCTCATCATTGCATTGAAACAGCTCAGATAATGGACTTGTGCCTGTTAGCTCTCTATGGTAAGCATCTGTACATAGCTAATTTTAGGACCTACTACTTAATTCTCAATCGATTTTGGATGTATCTACATTATAATATGGTTAAATTTACATTTTTCTACTGTTGCTTCTGCTGTATGTTCAGTGTGGTTTTTCTCCTATGAAGTAAACTTCCAGCCAAGACTCCAGCTTTCTGCAGCCTCTGACTGGCTAGTTTTTAAGATTGCCTCGTATTTTGCTCCATCCATCTTTCCATCAACCACAAATTTAACCCAAATATTATCACATTTGTTAATTAGTTTAATTTTTTATTTTTTTTTAAACACTGAAGTTTAAAGCTGTAATTTGGCGAAATGTGGAAAAGTACCATATGTGTCACAACTTCTCTAGTTGCTCATTAAAAACACACGGTCCACTGCTTTCACTGTTTTTGACTTTTTTTTAACAAAAATAAATTTAGACATTCGCTTTAATAAGTGCAGTCTCAAAAATTACACCCAGTTTGTAGCACAGTCTGTAAATCGTTTATCAGATACAAGCCTGTGCTTTATTTTTCTTTCTTATCAATACTCCTATTCTTCACATGACAAGTCAAGTCATGTCCTATTTCAGATTATTGACCACCATTTAATTGTACTAAAGGTTTTGAAGAAAATATGTAAATGCTTCAACTGATCACCTAAAAATATTTAAAAAATAATGTGGTTTCAGGCTGAATGTTTAATGTTAACCATATTTTGACATTCACTGTAACTTTAGAAATGTAAAACACATATTTTTGTACTATTAAGTAAAATATTTTTAACATCCTTCTACAATCACCTTATAATGCAACATGACCAAGATCAGGCATTTAACCATACTGTGCTTATATGTAAAAGCTTCTGTGACGACGATATTTTACTGTTACAGCCGAGGAAGTGATGGTTCCTGAATATAACCACACTGCACTGTATCCCAAAAAGCACCAAGGTGAACACAATAATTCAAAAATACTAAAAATGCAGCCAAATCAGGTGCTTCTTTTGATGTAATAATATATTAGTAACAGGGATGTTTCATTATGCTATTATTTTACTTTTCATACTTTCTTTTGAAAATCCAAGAATTATCAAACCTGATTGTGTTCAACAAACAACGTGTCAACCTTTTCCTGTCTGCAGACTCCATGTGTTTCCATATTTAACCTTCTTGGCAGTCCAGCATTTTGGCACAATGATATAGAAAAATAATCATTTTCATATTTTGAAGAATTTTTTGATTCACTTCATGTTGTTTTGTAAATATTTCTTATTACATCATGTTTCTATTGACTGACTTCTGTTTAAGCCAACCGATTCTAATAAACTCTAAGAGAATCTGAAGGCTGATCAAACCACAGTAACTATGAGAGACCTCCTATAATTACATATAATTAATTGAATTCCAGTAAGCATATCAAATTATAGCAGACAATGAGCGTAATGTAGAAACTCACTTTAAATAAATAGAGGCGCAAAACCTCTTCTAAGATGGGTACAGATTGAGGTGTGGTCGGTATGAATTGTCCTGCGCATGAGGTTTAATATTGCTACTAAAAAAGCATTTATAAAACGAACAAAAGTTTTAAAGAAAGAAAAGGCAAAAACATTACATTTGTGGCACTGTCCTCAGAGAAGGAGTCAGGTTTGTGACTTGCCCTTTAAAAAGGTTTTACACAGAAAATAAATATAATTCTTTCTTCTTTTTTTAAAGCCCTTTCACTGTTTGCATATTTTATTTCTTAAGCCTAAATATGGGTAGGTGATTACTGTTTCTGAACATTATTCCAGATGATCTGGAGTTTGATTCTGCTCTTCGTGACAAACTTTACAGAGCAATGGTTTGTTTCTTTACATTCCTCCTGTGGAGGTTCATTTGTGAATGTACAGGCATGCACTTTTACAATGAATGCATCCTAGGCCAGCATCATGTGGTCTGATTTCAAAGGGAACTGGCTTGGACAACTAGATCTGTTTTATATTTTCTATTTTTTATTATTTTTATATTCTTTACCAAACCAGGCTGCTACCATATTTCAATTCTAAAGGCCTCACGCAGCACTTAGGATCACTTTTCACATGGAATGTCACTCATCCCTATCCAAGTAGAACCCCTTGTAATTGGTGGTGTCGGATATTTATGTCCCAGCTCACAGCCATGAGGTACCTTTATCAGCTTCTCCTCAAACAATCCGAAATACCATTTACCCCATGGACATGCACGGATGATGAGATGGAAATAACACAACACAGCATGTTGTTAAGCTAATCTGCATTAGCCCCCCCTCCTTTTTTTTCTTAACCCTCCACTCAGGCCCCTTCTCCCCTCTTCAACCAGCCTCCACTGCTGTGTTGCTGCTGTAGGAGTCTGCCCAAGAGATGGATGGTTCAGCTCTAATCACGCCGTGCAGAGCACCATCAGAATGGCTTTAGGCCGCTCTTAACATTTTCACCACACGATCTCACTAACACACACCGTAAACACTTGCTAGTAGGTGAGAAAATCTGCTCCTGCTGCCCCTGGGCCCAACAAACACAGACACGTCTCTTGCAGTCACCTTGGACAGATTCAGCTGGATTCGGCTACATCCTGAGGGCCGATGTAGTAGCTGTTCTTCTCCTCCTCCTTCTCTCCATTCTCACGTGAGTCCTTCGTAACATTTTCCTAAGCCAGTGCCTCATTGGCCTGTGTGCAAGTCTGGCGTCCAGCTGCTTCACTGCGGTACGCAGCAGCCAGAGGAGCCAGACGCGAGGTCGCTCCCATATCGGCATCCTCTCATGTGGGCATATTCAAGGTAGCTCCGAGGCAAGCTTTCAGCCAATGCTGCAACAAAACCTGTAGAGAAATGCTCAATAAACCGGCTTACGAGGAAGTCTTTTAATATTTTACTGGTTTTGTTTGATGTTGTGTTTTTCAAAATGATTTTACTGAAATTAACACAGACTGTGCAAAAAAATTAACTAGGTATAAATTGGTTTCACTATAAAGCCGAATGTATTCAATTCAGTTTAATTTGAATTGTCTTGTATGTACTGTAAGATTAAGTAGCTATTGATATGTCTTTATACGGGACAACATGTCATCTGAAAGCCCTTTTACACAATAACTCAGTTCAATCCAATCATATCCAGTTAATCCCAGTTATCAAAAAATTAACCAATCCTGTTTATTATGAAAAGGTTTTCTATTTTAGGAGACCCAGCAGATTCCATTGAGTCATTGAGTAACTAATAGTGTCAGTTTGCTTTGGTTGATGTTTTTGAATATTTTGGAAGAAAGCATGATGCTGTGCAACATTTTGTTCCCTGATGATGAAAGGAATCAGTCACCAAGAAGCTACTAGTAATAGCTAGGTTTTTAACAAGGACTTCCATCCAAACATCATGACTTGCACCTTTCGTATTTATAAAATTATTAAATATTCTGCATGGAAATTCAGCTATAAGAGCTACTAATAACGCAGCATGAACGATGGTCATATATCACTGATGCCAGATTTTGGTTGAATGGCGGTTTGATAGGACGTGACAGTTGTGGAAAAAACAAAGTTCATCGCTTTTAAATTGTTCGGTTGGTGTATATTATAAGCATCAAACTTTGAACTGTGTGTTCTAATCTTTTGTTGTTTTTTATTCTCACAAAATCAATGATCAGTGACTACAACTTCATAATCAAAAACCATATGAAAAGTTCAGAATCACATGTATTTTATTTCCAACTATGAATACAAATGGGAAAAGTATAAAGGCACATAAAAAAAACGTCCAAAGTTGTATGCATCGATCTTGATTTTTATAGGTTCTGCAGTGAAGTGTGACAATTGCATCAATGCTTGATTCAAATTCCTGGGGATCTTTTGTATTTATATTTTTAAACCATCATGAAAAGTCTGTAGAAACCATCTCCTGTGTTTGCAAAGACACTTTCAAATGGGTTAATCATTCCTGTCTAATGTTTGACAAATCTGAAATGTTGTAGTGTCTGTCAGTTCAGATCTTTTCACAAAGTTTTCTCATAATCAGACTGTTTTCTTATTTAAGTGCATGCTTAATCATCTTAGCATCATATTAAACATCTAGCCCAAGCTGAGATCTGAAGGTGCATCAATGTTAATATGGTGCAATAGGAAGTTAAATTACAATGAAATCATTGTTTATAATAGAGATCTGAGATCTTTTGATATTATTTATTCTCATAATTTTTTTACAAAGTTCAAATCCACCAAGTGTAATAAATTGATATGGAGCTGTTAAAGCAATGGTATTTCTATAGGAACATAAAACCAGTAGATTGGGACAAAATGGCATCAGCCAAGAACAAAATAAAGTGCAGGATGCATCTAGAGTCAGTAAGATCAACTTTTGCTGCTATCTAATCCATTATTCCTTGTTATATCATTTACCACTTCATTTTTATAGACCTTGCTCTGCTGGAAAGGTAAACCAACACCCTATTTTTAAATGTTTAGGCGCCCTACTTTTTATTCTCTAATGAACTTTTTTTTTAGTGCCATCCATCTTCCTGTCAATTCTGACCACTTCCACTCGCCCTGCAATTATCATGTTACCATGATAATTCACACTGGGGTCTGGTGTGTACATTCCCTCTCTTAGCTTAGAAAGTTTCATTTTGGTCACACGTTGTCGGCTTCACAGATTCTCACCCTGAGCTGCAGATTTCTTTATCCATCTAGAGTTTCTGATTTCTCAGATGAATACTCTCCTTGCCTGGTCTGTTTTCATGGACAGCTGTGACCGGGTAGGTTTGAAGCTTGGCTGTACGGTTTTTATTTTCATATAATGCCTTGGTCAGTGTGTTGTGAATTTTTCCTTGGTTCTCCATGATGGTGTTTCTCTTAAGCTGTTTTCTAACAGACCACAAAGGCCTTCACCAAACAGCTGGATAACATTACTCTGCAAAGTGAACCAATTAAAGGAGTTCTTAGGGCAAGTTGCCCTAAATAAGAAGTTTCAGACTAAAGGGGTCTAAACACAAATGCACTTGTTTTATTATTATATGCTACTTTGCATTGGGCTATCACATAAAATCCCAGTATAGTGGTGGTTTTATTTTAACAAAATAAATCAGTTTTTGTGATTATAAATGTGCTTGTAAAGCCACATTTACTGTGGGCTAATAAGCCACAGTAAATGTTAGCATTAATGGAAACCAATATGTGTTAAACTTTATCCAGCAATGGATAAAAGAAATAGCTGACTCGGAACAGGCTTTTCAGCTGAGCTACATAATTTGTCTCCTACAGTTATAGACCTAAACTGTAACATGAAAACTTCAGTTTTGGGTTTTTATTTTGTATCAATTCCCAAATATCACATGTGGGATTGTCCTAGCAAAACACACTCTTTGTCACAATTTTGGCTGCTCGGGGGTCTGTTCTCCCTGCTTATTTGACCTGTTGACCGACTCACGAGATGGAACCTTGCGTTGGCCCCACTACCAGGGTTCAAATCACCACTCTCAGCTTTGTGTCTCCTCCAGCATCCCCGCTAACAAGCCATATGTCCGCCCCACCAGTCTGCCAGATACGTAATTATGCTGCGTTCTCCAAGCACTGCTGAGATCACAGGAGCAGCCTACATAAAATCTGTACTTTACTTAACTGTATGAGAGGAACCAGCATGGTGTAAGACATCTTTTAGCTCCAGCTGATCTTGGTATGGGGACTTCTTGTTCTCATGTGCTGAAAAGATAAAGTATAACTGATTCCTTGACGTGGGTGCGCCAATCTCAACTGCAGATTAATTTGCTGTTTAGTTTTTAAAACATCTTTCATGGGAAATCCTAAACTTTTCCAACTCTGAGAGACTCAAGTAATAGTAAAAAACCTCTAAAAATATATATATTCCAAAAAAAATTAAGTAAATGCAAGTAAGTAAATGTAACTAATTACTATCCACCTCTGTCATCAATTTATGGCAGACATTTTTGTAATGATCAGGCTTTAAAAAAATAAAAAAAGCTGGCCATAATGTAAACAGAAATATGACAAAAAACTGTGGAAAGAAAGAAAGAAAGAAAGAAAGAAAGAAAGAAAGAAAGAAAGAAAGAAAGAAGGAATGATCAACCCTATCAAAGGTTTTTTCCTGATCAAAACAAATAATATCAACATCAATTTCATAAAGTGTACAGATGTTAAAAAGGTTTCTTAGGAGAAAAAGATTATCCATGATAGATCTGTCAGGTACACAATATGATTGATCTCTATATATGATCAATTCAATAACATTCTTCAGCCTATTTGAAAGTGCTTTAGAAAATAACTTATAATAATAAACGGATGGCAACTGGTCTCCAATTTTTTAATAAAGCTAAGTCGCATTTTCTTGGAGTCTTGCCAGAAGCCAATTGTCCAACAGTTGTAGTCACTTCCTCCAAACTTCAGCATCTAAAATTTCTAGATTGCAGTGAAAAGTTGAGGAAGACCATCCAGCAGAGCCTCCACACAGCTTCTGAGATGCAAGGCCTGTTCCCTAAAAAGGTCACTATAAAATGTCGCCTGCTCCTTTATGGCGCTGGGATCATTGGTCATAGTTCCATCTGGAAAACGAAGACAAATCAGCTGCTTTGTCTGATTGACGTTTCTCTCTAGATCAAAAAAGAAAGAAAGAAAGATGTAGACCAACCGCCCACCCATCAATTACAGATGTAAAATCTTTTCTTGCCTTCCATAGCTGCCAAACCTATTAAACCCTGACAAAAAAACAGGTCTTAAAGTAGCTTAAGGTTAAAATGCCAGTAAGATTTACATTTTGTAATGGTTGAAAAATATAAATCCATATAAATGATGGTCTGAAAATGTTTTGAACCCTTTCCTTTGTTTACTAACAACTGTCCCCGGACATTAGTCATGTGTATTTTTTTAACCTGCTTTTCGTCAAGCATTTCAAAATCTTCTTTTCTGTACCATTCGTGCACTTTTGAATGCACTTTTTCTGCATCAGGAAAATAATCCAGAACTTTAACATGTTTTCCAAACAATTAATCAAGGAAAATATTGATTTCACCCAAAGTGTACAAGTGTGCACAACTTGATGTTTGAGAATCTGAGATTTAAACACTGTCTAAATCACTGTCATACTCCATGTCGTCTACCTGTGCAGCTTTAGCTACGGGCTGGGTCTCTGCACTCTCACCTGCGGGCAGCACCGCTGCCTCAGCCACAACAGAGTTAAAAGTAACCGCCTGATCAGTTTCTGAGTCAAAATGACCACAGTTTGAGGGAACCTTTGGAACATTGATTCCAGTCTCCTCAGTATCATCCCTCGTAGACTGTATATCCAGACCGCTGCTTCCCTCCCCAGCATCAGGGACAGCTGACGGGGGAGACGCCCACTCCTCCGCAGCCGGTGACACCAGTTAGGGTAGAGCACAGTTTGTTTAAAAGGTGTTCAGCTGCAATAGAATGCAACTGCCCAGCTGTGGGAAACTGTGTTTTTGTGCAGGCAAAGTTCCTTTTTATGCCCAACATACCCACATTGAAAACGTTTCCTATTTCCACTGCTTGCATAAACCATGTAAGATCCTTCTTCATATTTAACTTTGAAAGACACTTCCAGTGTCTGTGTAGCAGAGTTTAAAAACACCTGTCACCTAAAAGACTGAACATGTTTTAGTTTATCATCCTTACATCCCAAACAGTAAAATTACTATTGAGTTTCCCAAAACGCTGAATCTCTTTCTCCAACAAATCATTAGGGATGAATGGCGGCACACCTGAGACAATAACCAGGGTGGAGGCCACCACAAGCGGGGACACCTGCAGGAACTCTCTGCCTATTGTCACCCCGCAGTCAACTGAGTTACAAAACGTACATCTTTCAGAAATATCACTATTCCATTATTCATTCTCGAAGCATAAATGAGATTGATGTGACCAACAATATCTCCTACAGCCAATAGACCTGTTGCGACTGGAAACAACTCATCCACTCTCAGTCAAACTCACCACATGCAGCCTCACCACCACCAAGACACTCCCAGCATGCAATGCTGAAAGAAAGAAAGAAAGAAAGAAAGAAAGAAAGAAAGAAAGAAAGAAAGAAAGAAAGAAAGAAAGAAAGAAAGAAAGAAAGAAAGAAAGAAAGAAAGAAAGAAAGAAAGAAAGAAAGAATAATAAGAAGGAGGAGTGATTAAATGTGGGAAGCTAGAGAACAAGGAAAGACACATGAGTATATGGAAAAAAGGAAAGAAAGGACACAACTTTTAAACATTATAATTAGAAACTCTGGAATGAAACTATTTTTGTCGTACTTATCCAAACAATGAAATCAAACTCCGGACCTTTAACTGGATATTACTTGAACATTTTCTAATTGGTGCCTATACAAAGGCGATTCAACCCACGTCATGATCGGCTCAAAACCAGTGATGCACAAATTGTGAGTCACTAAAGCAAGGCGGTCACTGCTCACCACCGCTACCTGTTTCTGACGTCCACACAGGCAAGAGACGCTCATCCTCATCATCACTACGTCTGAGTGTGAGTCAGTGTGACGGTGGGTCACATCTTTTCCATTCTTTCTCTCTCTCATCAGCCAGCATCCCGACCTGCTGACGCAGTCTTATGTAAACATCAGGCTTCTCCCTGGGGAGTCGTTTCACCCATAAGTCGTGCACATCCATTAACCCCCACGTCATTACAAGCCTGATAAAAACAACGTCAATATCAGGACTGCGCCTTGAAATCTTAATTGTGTGCTGGGGATATTTATGCGCGGAGCTGCCTTTGTGCCTTTGAGCTGCACTCAGAGGAGGAGATAATAAGTGTGACTTCATGAATCCAGTCGAATTGACTCTGTCACCTCTGCAGGTTAAACACATTAGTTACAAGCCAACACACTGTGAGAAATCTCATTCTGCAAAGGCTCCTCAGAAGATTACGTTCAGCTTCGATGAGTTCTACACAGATTAATCTAGGAGAGCGTGAGTTCATTTCAGCCCTGTTTCATCAATTTCTAAAATCTTCATATGCGATGATGGAAACCTCCCGCGCTGAAGTTTAGACGTAGTTTTACCGTAGTTGGTTTTGCTGCAACATGTCGAATGTAAAAACACACATAAAGGTCTTCTACTGGAAGTGTTTTTCAACTTTGCTTTATTAGTTCTGCTCATGCTTTCAGTTCACAGTAGTTATGTTCAATTGAATCTCCTTAATCAAGAATTCTGTTAAAAATAGTCAAAAGAAAATATACAATTTGTATAGTAAAGATTTACATTGAGCTCTATCAGAAGGAATGTTGTTCGACAGCAGCAGTTTCAAGAAAAACAAACAATCAATACAATTTAGAGCTATGGCAAGATTCAGCTTTTCTGCAATTAACAACTGGTGCTGATCTGGTTTGTTACCCCAGACAAACTGAACAAGTTTGCACCCTTTTAATCCCATTTCTAACCGCAATAATCTACTTCATTAAGCGATGCGTTGTTTGTGTTAGTCTCACATTTGCCCACATAAATACATTTTTAACTTCGGAGGTTTTAACCACATATGGAGTTGTCCAACATTACTCGGAGAGCATCCTCTGTCATTCCACTACCGTCAGTAAGATGATGGCACTGCAGTCACGTGTTTTACAACTTGTGTTTAAATTAAACATCAGACAACATGTGTGGTGCACGGAGGGGAAGTTAAATGCCGATGTATACAAAACACCAGCTGCAGACCAACCCTCCTCCCTCAGCTTTTTCAACTGAAAAGGAAAATAGAGTTATAGATTAAACTAAACACGCAGAAGGTGCATGTTTATTTGACTTTGCCCTGTCATAAACTCTGTTTCATCCTCTTTCCGCAGCTTTTGGTAGATCCTTGCAATTGATCCATGGTTCTACTTTTACATTTTATTTAACCTTGGGGCAATACATGTTGTTAACAGAACCACTGGTTTTGGACAGCCGCTTCAACTGTTTACTTCCAGGAAGCTCACGAACATTTTCTACACAGATGTAGGAAAATCTTATCCCAGCATCTAGTGTCACCAATTAGTAGCCACATATCCGTTACATCACATATATTGTCATTTAAGAGACATCTTTAATGCTAAAGAAGCAATCTTTTCTCTTTTTACGGCCAAGACAGTGGCAAGGTCCGAGAAGGTTTAGTTATAAACACATGATCACTATCCATATGTTGAAGTACATGGGCCTGTGTAAAAAAAATTACTACTTTACAGTAAAGTTTAACTGGAAACTCAAAAACCGATCCACTTGTTTCACATACCACAGATCCAAGAGCATTTAAAAACCTCGACCACTGAGGCTCTACCACTAGACAGTAAAAGGCTTTGTGGTGATGGTTCAACAGGACTGGAAATGACAAGTGCTAAAAGTTTAAAACATTTTTTTTCCCAAGAGAAGTTGAAAGCTCAGGCAGGGAAGGCACGGACACAGGATCTGATGAATGTGTGTTGTCGGAGGATTATGCTCTGCTGCAAAACCTCACTTTGAGATTTTAATAATGTGACTCAAAAGGGGGTTAAAGTGGAAATACATTGTTTCCACTTTTACTGGGGTTGCTCGTAAAAATCTCATAAAGAAAAAATGTGAGATTTCAAGATACCTCCTTGAGTTGCAGCAAAATAAACAAGTTCTTCCTGCAGTATAGAGTTTTATACTTTTTTTTACTATTTTTCTGGATTGTAAATTTGGTCACATTTTGGTAAATTGTGGTTTTCTTGAAGCTTTTTCACAACCTATAAAGTTCAACAAACATCTTCACAACTAGAATGATGTTTTTTGTCTTTCTGATTGTAAAGAGTGAGAACAGAAATTAGCCTGTGTGGGACAACATATACATATCCAAGCATTGCAATTAAAGACAATTAAACAAATAAGCAACTTTAAACAGTAAAGTGTACTTGATAAAAATTTGTATGTTTGTGCTACTCCTAGTAATCGCCACATTTCGTCCCCTGTTTGAGAATTGTGCTAAAGGCTGGATTTTTCTAAATTTTCCATACATATCCCTGTATTTAATATCTTTTCGCATTTCAAACCATGCGTTTCTCAAATATATGAAGGGCATTGTACGTCTAACCTATATGAAAGCAATAAAAATGATGCAAAAGTGATCAAATAATGTCTTTTCTTCATTTTCTGGATACAGATACAGAAGGCAAAATAAAGCTGCACATCTCTTTTCTGATACGTTCAGGAAGTTGTTGTTGGTAAAACCTGGTGTATTATATAGACCGAAAGGGCAGATATGTTTAACTCATCGGTGTTATTTCATAAACAATCATTAAATTATGGGGGAACTGTTCCTTTATTTATTTATTAACTTTCATAATGTACAATATCTGTACAGTCACTGTACTTGGATTCTTAAATTCATTTTAAATGCGTCTCATAAAAAGTGCGTAAACTTTTTTTAGAAACCGTGTGAGAGATTTGATTTTTTTTTTATAATGGAGTGACATTTGTAACTATTTGGTTTATGATATCTGAAAAGATTGTCTGATGTAGAGAGTAAATCTTCCCAGAAACACAGATTCTTTGAATTCAACACATTGGCCTTCATTTCAAAAGCATTCGTCCTCTAAACATTTGCTTCGATGTCGATTATTTTGATTAGGTTGTTTGAAATTTGGGGATTTTACTGTGTTTGAATTCGAATTTTACAAACTAATTTGCATTTTTAACAGGTTAGAGGATAAAATGACCTGTCCGGAGTCTTGGCTCTCGCACAAAGAAAGCTCAATCCTGCAAGGATAAGTGGGTTTAGATAATGGATGGAGAAACATGGGTGGTTCCTCATTCTCACACCAAACTGAACGGGATGCCTTCCACCTCTGCTACTGAAGCTATCGTAAAGATGTCAGGGATCTGCTTTCAAAATGCCGTTTTAAAAGCTGCGTGCTCTGTTGCGGTGACTCACTCAATTCCTCTCTATAAAAGACAAGCTGCTGTGAGTCCCAGCTGAGGCCGTGAAACAAGAGTGACGACCGTTCTGGAAGTCAGGTCACAAACCTCAACAGCTGCAATGCACTGACGCTTGAGGCTGTTGTTTTTTTGTTTTGTTTTTCAACCAACAGGTCTGGGAACAACTTGTTACGAAGAACTGTGTGGCTCCTTAGAATAAAGATATTAAAGTATGTGGTAACTCAGATTTGAACATGTTTTGGTTCCTGTCTGGGAAATCTTTATAATCAGCGGTCTCCCTTCTCTTGGATCCACTGACTTCAGTTCATGAACAGCTCATGCAGATTTTCATATTACTGTGGTGAATAAATTTGATTATAGATGACTTTTGTGATGTTTCTGTGGTTTTCGCTTCCGCCTCTCTTCAAAATGCCACAGTGACAGTTGTTTGCAGCTCACCTGTGGTGTCAATAATAAGAGAAGAAAAAAACAACCCAAGAGAAACAAATTCAAACCAAGTGTGGATCTTAGCCTATTTAAATTATTTTGTTTGTATGTCTGTTGATATAGAAATATGCATTGCTTGGGTTTTGAGTGAAATAACCTGAAATGAGAGAAAATATCTTAAAGCGTTTGCATTTACTGGAACAAATGCTTTTACACTCCTGATTACAGCATCCCTTAGAAATGTTGCAGTTTTTTCTTTTATCAATGCATCGTTTTTGTTTTGTTTTGTTTGTGGTTTTGGATGGTAGCTAATTTTTTATCTTTTATTTTCTTTAGATATTAGAATATAGAATATATAATCTCTCATCTCTCACACTGCTGTAATTCCAGACGGTTTAAATGTCTTAATCTAAAGAAGAAGCTGGAAACTAAAGCTTATAAATGAAAGGCAAATTCTAACCTAATGGTTAAAGGTGGACAACAAATGTAATTCACCTTGAAAATGTATGGAGGGAAACAAAAAAACTAAGAGAATTATTTTTTTTTTTGAACCTATAACGAGTCTTCTCCTCTTCTAAGATCAGTTTCGTTCGATTTTTCTTTTGTTTTTTTGTTTTTTCCTTGTTATTTGACAATCAGAAGGAGCTCGCAATGTTTAATTAGCTACCAAAGACATCAGACTCGTTTTTCAGTCTTTCTGCGTCACCTGAACTAATTCACCCTTTTTATCCCTCCCAATTATCCAAGCCCGACCTGAACGCACGAAATGAAAAAAACATTTTGGAAGCAGCTCGAAACGAACCCCTGTGCGCGCGCCACCGCCGCCTCTGCTCAGGTGAATCCTCTGTGTGAGCACGCGCACGTGCGGGCTTCGAATTCCGGTCCACGTGCCAGCCTCGGCGCGTGAGCTCCAGTCGGGCAAAGACAGCTCACGCGCCGCCGTTTGAATATCAATCTAATTTATAATGAATGCGTTTAAAACATGGGATTCACATAATACAGGCAATTAAGGAATCCACCGATTTGAAAGTCACGCAGTTGAAATAAGCAGCGTGACACCCCCCACTGTAAGCGCGCGCTGAGGCCGCCACGTACGCGCGTGAACGGAACACGCGCGTGCCCCGGAATGAAACCCGCCAGTCAGCTCGGATCCGCTTTGATCAGGGCGAATAAACCGCGCACCACGCACGGCCGCTCGTTTCTAAGGGACGTTCCGCGCGCCGCTTCTCTGCTTGCCTTATAAGGAAAGACAGTCGTGCCTGTCTGCCATTGGGCCGAGCGGCGGCAGCCTACAGGGAGCCGCCGTGGCGCTTTTAACCCGTTCCCTGCTGAATTTAATTTGGTGTAGCCCCGCAGGAAAACAACGCGAGGACGGCTCCGTCGGTCTCCGCGCTGGTAACGAGTTTATAAAGGGGCGCGGATCCTTATTGAGATGCGCAATAAAACAAAAGCCTGAAATCCCTCTTTGAATCGGAATCACGCGTGAGCAAGAAATCAGCGAGATAAGCTCGGTTAGCCTGACCTTTAATTAGCCCAATTGCGTGTTTTAATGCGTGTTTGAGGTGAATGAGTCTTTGCGATCCGGATAAAACGCAAACATGATCTCTATCGACTTTTACTAGGGTCTTTATTTAAAAACATTTTTTTTCTTTAAAACGACGGAGAACATCTCCACCATGCTTTGTCTGTGTGTGACCTTGACTTATGGAGGATATGGAAATGTGTTCATTGTTATGCCTCATAATTACTGTTTTAACCACAGTGCTGGTTCTGATTAGACCATGCTTTGTTTGTTTTTTCTGTTTTACTTGGAATAAACCAACAGAGAAGGCCTCCAATCAATCAAAGTCAAACACTAACCATTGGCCTTAACGTTCAAGAGGAGCGATCCCATGTTTGTGAACTTCACATGCCTTTATTGATAAGATCATAACATAACAAGGGATTTCTAAGAGTGATCTGTGATTTAAATTAACAGATGTCACATTTTGACCCTTTGTGTTGATGGGATGCAGCAGTAACAATGAAATAAAGAGGCCTAAATAAAGAATAATACAGTCACCATGCATGGCAGTGCGCGGCTTCTCGTTTAGCGACAGATGCTGCCTTCAGGTTTCATTCCCTAGCTCGTTTTTTATAAAACGTGTGCATGTCGTGATCTTGGATCGTACAGTTCCTTTTTTTATCAGATGACGACAGTGAAAGTATGGGGGCTGATAAGCTCTAGATGTTGTTTGGACAACAGTTTGAATGAGCATATGTGATAAGAGAGAATTACTGGCAGTGATGTTTTTGGACTAAAAATGTTTAAAAAAAGAAGCTAACTCATTTTCTGGTTTTATTTTGTATATCCTAGTAAATTTAGAAATCTGAGAGAAACCAAAAATCAAAAATTTTTGTAAACACTATTTTATTAACCTGAACTTTGTATTTACAGAAGAATCTAGGCTTCGCATTATTAATGATCTTCCTGTGTGAAACTTTTACTGGAAACACAGTGTTCCTTTAAACCTCTATAACCTTTCAGGGTGAAGGTTGTGGGTTCAAATCTGACGAGAGTCGTTCTGGCTTAAATTTGCCTGTTCTTCCTGTGAATTGCACGTGTTCTTTCCGCGTACGCCAGCTTCTTCTTTCCGCGTACGCCAGCTTCCTCTCACGTTATAAAACCATGCGTTATAAACTGCATTGCTGGAAGATCTAAGTGTGTCTTTGTGAGTTTTCTAACAGCCACTGGAAAAAGGACAAAAAAGATATGCAAGTACAGACAAAATTTAGTCTGACAGGAAACTCTAAACCTGTTCTGTTCTCAGTATGTGTGACAAGGAGAGGATGATTTATCGTGCACCTTCTCCTGCCTTTATTTGCACCTGATTTAAGCATGACAGCAAATGAAGGGTCAGTAAAATATCATTTGCATGATCTGCTGTTACATTTATTTTTAAAATGGAGTTCCTATAGACCGTAAAAGTCAATTGGATCCAGTCAAACTTTCTTTCTTCCTACTTCTGGTAGACCTAATATGGATACACCAAGAGAGTGATCTATTGAAGAAAACAAACAAGATCTTTGATATAAACATTTCATGCACTTTCCCATCAAAGTGAGATTTGACTTGAGCCGGACAACAGCTGTCCTTTTAAATAAGCCCTCATTATGAACCAAATATAAAGCCAGGGCTTTAAGTTGCTAACCAGCATTTTGCTTTCAAACTGATATTTCAAAGAAAAAATAAAAGTAGTTATTAAACTTTTTTTTGTTTTTTACAAAAACAATAAAAAGCCCTCCGTTACTTTAAACTTCTTTACAAGTCATCATATGGCTTATGATGTAAAAAAACATAACAGATAGGACAGACAGCCTGACAAATATTTTCACAATGAGAATACAGCGACTGGCTAACCGATAGTTGCTAACGATGGTAATATTAGCATCATCTTTTTTTTTTTAAAAGCATTCTATATTCTGTTTGTCTCCCACAAGATTGAACACAGCTTCTTTGTCAACAAAGCACTGTATCAAAACCAATCCAAAGAATGGCACCGATACTCAAGAATGAGAAAAAAGCCAAGTTATTGACAAGTATCTGTTTTTTGGACCTACAAGGAATTTGTTTTTGGGTATTTGGTACAAATAAGGGTTTATGCAACAGTACAACTGTCACACTCTGACATTGAAACAAGGATTCAGAACCAAATCTGAGGACTTGTTTCATTGTTGTCGTCCGCTTCGTTCTCTGAACGACTGGCGACCTGTCCAAGGGTGTACCTTCCCTCTTGCCCCAACAATGATTGCTAGATTTAGAAAGTAGACCTTCTACCATCACACCTGCAAGGATTAGCAGGTTTAGACGATCCGAGGTGTTTTTCAGTTCTGGCGATGTTGCTTTCTTTCCATGATGGTAAAATGTGTTAATAAAGGTAGATTTCCAGGTAGGTTAGTTGTGTGGAATATCTATCTATCTATCTATCTATCTATCTATCTATCTATCTATCTATCTATCTACCTATATATATATAACTTTTTTTATAGGTATTTTCCAATTGACCTGATTGACCAATCCAACTAAATTTAAAAAATAAAACCTTTCAAAGCTCAAATCAGATGTCACCAGATGTCATGAAATCGCGCCCCCTCTCTGTGCGTTTTTTTCTCCCACAGCCCCCTGAAAGCAGCACGGCATCCTGAGCCCTCCCCAGTTGCCGCCCCGCGGTGAACGCGTCACATCCACGACTATTTGCATGAAGCGTTTTTCTCGCTGCGGCTCGGACTCGCTTGCAGAACGAGAGTCTCCGAGGGCTGAAAGCTCGGGAAGCAGAGGCGCAGGAGGAGGAGGAGGATCCTTCCCACCAGGAGGAAGACGCAGGAGAGAAATTACGAACGCGATCCCTGACAGAAAGAAGGATCAGGTGGAGCTGGAAAATGGAGCTCCCCGCCGCCGGAGAGCACGTCTTTGCGGTGGAGAGCATCGAGAAGAAGCGCAGCAGAAAGGTTCGCCCGTTTTAGGCACTTTATTTATTTATTTTTTGCTTACGCACGTGAAAACCCTGCTCTTTTTCATTACTGTTATTCTAGATTGCATGGTTATTGCGATTTATAAACACCTTTATCCAATGGTGAGAGAGTAAAGTAACCTTATCCTCTCCTTCTCTGTTGATTCTCTCTCTAACAGGGGAGGGTCGAGTATCTGGTCAAGTGGAGAGGATGGTCTCCAAGGTGAGTCCGTGACAGGAATGGTGGAGGGAAAAAAAGAAGTAAAAGAAATGAAAACACGAGCCAAGCGATCGGGAGGATGCGTGTGCGCGCAGACATGAGGCGGTTTTGCGCGTTCTAGCAGCTGGGGCGCTGGATGTGTGTGTGGTTGTTCTCCAATTAAAGGACGGCTTTTCTGTGATTGTTTAAGAACTGGATTTGTGATCTGTGATCCCCGTAGTGTATCGGCGGTTAACTCGTGTTCAGGCTTGCTGTGAGAGGGATGGGAGGACTCATAAAACAACATGGTGAATTGGTGACAACCAGTGCCTGTCAGTGTCAGACCAGTTTGTCCCAGAAGCTTG
>JAVLVB010000120.1:1061319-1079514 GCA_032876305.1 Orestias chungarensis | reverse complement strand
AGTAAGAAAACCCTCAAGTAACAATAATAACTAAAAAAAAAAAAAAAAAAAAAAGATAGTATCCCACATCTCCAGTTTCTGTCAACACTTGACCTTAACCGTCACTCATACTCATTCATACACTGGAACTCCCAGTGTGTGTTTGGTGGTTAAAGCTCGAATTCCAGGACGATGCCTTGTTGATTGTTCTGCATTGGTTGCCTTTAAGACATGCTGAAAGTTCGGTTCATAGATTCATGCCGTGTTTATTTTTGGGGTTTATCGTGGTGTCAGGTTACCACTTTGTTAAGCAGCTATACCTTTTGGCCCCTGGTTGTTAGCTGAGAGCCAGTATCAGGTCTTTGTGAAGTGAGTGCACCTTTACTGCCTCACATGTTGGTTTTTTTGTTTTTTCTTCAGGAGAAAGCAGAAGTTAACCACAACAGAGGTTATGCTGTGTTCATTAGTTAGACTTAGAACAGAAGAACCCTTCAGACCCCTTTTCAAATGTTCTAGATGAGGTTGTACTTGACAATGTTCATTTTTAGGACCTATTGAAAGGCCTCTAGCCTTAATTTTACCTTTGTTTTAGAAAACTAAAGTGAAGTCATAATTTATGACGGTTGATGCTTTTTAACATACCAGTCAGTTATTCTGCAGGCAGATTGAATTTTACATTTATTAGAAAAGGGAAAAGTGTAAGCACCTTTTTTAAGCCAGCCAACCTGCTGTGTGTAGTAAGCTCCTAAAGATCATGAGATACCCATCAATATTCAAATCCAGTCTGTTTCACGCCCAAACTCACAGCTTTCTGATGCAAAAAAGAAAATCTGGAATCATGCAAGCACAACATGCATGACAAAAAACAGAAAATTTTAAAGTCTTACCCAAATTTAACGGTTTTCTTGCTAATCACTGCCGTGTGTGTGTGTGACCTCACATGACTTTTAATTGTATTTCCCTGCGCCGTTTAAAACTGTCTCTGGCATTTTTTCTCTAAGCCTCAGCAGCCTTGAATGTACAGGTCACACGTTACGGAGCAAACTCTACCTCTGTTTTTGCAATTATCATCAGTTCTCCGTTAGAAGGGCAGGGGAGGTTTATTGAAACTAATTACGCATCCCTCTAGGGAGCCAAATCGTCTGAACGGCAGGCTATGATAATACACAGACTCTTCGTTGTAATTAGACATGATGGGAGGGAAGGTGGGGGAGGGATCCGACGTCACTCGTGTCTGTGGTGTTCAGCCTCTGCCTTTGGACAGAGTTTCTCCCAATGAGATGGAGGAAACCCAAGGAAACTCTTAACAGGGGGTTTCCTTCACCTTTAAGTAGGATAGGCACAACCCGTCCGAAATTTAAGATCGATCCTTAGTTTAAAGTATTGATGAGGACAAGCTTTCAACTGTTTGATGCTCTGCACAGAAAGTGAGGAAGAGTGAGGATAATTTGCATAAAGAAGTGTCAGTACTGGTTATCGCATTGTCTCGGTGTTTCCTAGCCGAGCCTGAGGAGGACACCCGTGACGTTGTGTTGCCATGCAACAATCACTGACGGCCTGCTGTTTTCCCACTCCCACAGAGAACGTCAGGAGCAGCTGATGGGATACCGCAAGAGAGGACCGAAGCCTAAGCATCTCCTTGTTCAGGTAAGAGATTAATAATTAATAATTAACAATTACAATTATTATTGACAGAATGGTTTTACTCTCATGAAATGACAACTATGATTATGCTAAGAATGCAACAATTCATTTTGCTTGAACTTTCCCCAGATTTCAACCACAAACCGCTGGGGATTTTTGTAGAAATTTTATTTGGTAGACCAACATAAAGTGGTGTAAAATACTTGAGGTTGATTGAAATTTGTAAAATATAAATAAAATAATGGAAATTAAAACTTTAACAAATAAAAATCATATAAAAAAACTAAACAACAAAAATAAATTCCCATCCTCCTTCTCCACCAGCTGGCTGGAAACTGCAACTGGAGGCATGTCTCATGAGATGCATAGTAGTAGGAGGTGTGTCACATTCAGGAAATCTATTAGAGAGTGATAAGCCTGCTCACAGTTAAGCATTTAGCATTAGTATTGCCGCTGTGTGGGAACATTTTACACTAAAAAAGTTTGTAGCAAGACAGTAGAGGTACGTTGAGGCCTACAAGACAAGAAACCAAACGAAACAATTGAAAAAGCACAACAATAAAGAGCACAAAGATTTCTTAGCCAACCAGTGTGAAAAGGAAAACACTGTTTGTTACGGCATCCAATATCGAGTACGAAAAGAGGAACCATCACAGAGAAAAGAAATGCTGATATATCTCCAAAAGAACCTCCGATGTTTAAGCAAGGTTTCACCTTATCACACCGTCAGTGTTGTTGCTGCTACGGAGCCAGTAAACTAAATTTGTTCTGTTTAGATGAAGCAGCCTTTTGTACTCTATTTGGACCATTACAGTGTTTCAGAGGTATGTTTTGTAGTTATCCGTCCTGCATTTAACAAACAAGTCGATTTGAAACCCTTGCGTTTGCACATCTTTTTTCATGTTAGCATGATTTCCTGTTTTTCTCACTTCCTTTTCTGAGTTTAAACGTATGTCAAGTTGCCTTTTTGGACATGCGTGGATGCATTCCTAGTTATCTTTCTACCCAATAGATACTAACTGTTGCAGACTTGTATGAAATAAATACTAATGGTAGTGTATCGGAAATTGTATTTCTATTGACTGGCGTCCACATTCGGATTGGATGTGAAAAAATTTGGATTGGTGCATCCCTACTCTAAGAGAGGATCAACTGCTCAAAAAATCTGTTGACAGGGAAACTTTAACTTGTAAACTCTACTTATCTGGTTGTATAGAAGGGACGAAAGACAAAAGAGACGGAGACATACCCTATAGGCCTCCGGTCTTAGTTAAAGGTGGTTTAATAAAGTGTTGACATAGGCAAGCTGAATAAAATACATGCCTCACTTCTCGGGTTTCTATTTTTGAAAATATTAAAACCATGTATTCTACTCTTACTTCCTTTTAGCTGATTCACATCACTTGGTTTTGGTCTATCACATAAAATGTAAAGGAAACATAGTGAATATTTGTGGTGTTGGTGAAGAGATTTAAACACACTACTGGGTAGTGACTAGCAAAGTTACCAACAGCAACAAACATTTAATAGCAGGCTATTGTTTTTAGTTCTTTAATGATACAGATAAAGAAATTTGTGGTTGTTATTAAATGGGGCAAATCATTCATGTTATGTATGAGTCAAGACTTCCAAAAGGCCAAAGGATCCCCTCAGAGGTGTGTCTTTATTCCTCTCAGGAGGGTGTTTTGGTAACACATGGGATAAAGTCAGCGAGGATACACAAAGCCGCAAGTGACATTCCTCTAAGCTGAGGTCACAGCCACAGGAGACACTTTGAAAAGTCACTCTGATCTCCGGCCTGGTGGCTCGAGGAGCTGCAGGGAACCTGCAGGAGGGCTGTGTGAACATGGGCTCAAGGCCCCTGAAATAACCGGTGTACTTATTTGGGCCCCACAAGATTCCTGCCACACATTCCGATCACAGTGTCTGTGTACAAGAGTCATGAAAGCAATGGGCTCTCTGTTGCACCCTGACAGAGATGCATTTGTAGACATAATTAATCAGATTTCCCTTCTCAAAAAACTTTCCATTCAATGGTTATCTAATTACTGCGCCTGTTGAGTAATTGTTATCTCCTTTTGCAGGTGCCATCCTTTGCCAGGAGGTCCAACATTCTCGCGAACCTTCAGGAGGCGTCGCTGGAAGCGGACAACTGTCAGAAGTCCAGCCCCATCCAGATGATGTGTCCACAGGCCCAGCAGTTCCAGCTGACAAACAAGAAGCTTCACCAGTACCAGCCGCTGATCAGGGAGCGGGACGCTGAGCAGAAATCCAATGGCAAGAAGTTCATCTATGAGCTCAACAGCAAGAAGCATCACCACTACCAACCGGACATAAAGCCCCACGAGCCTGTTTTCGTTAAGCCCCGGGATGTCAAGGCTCCGGAGCTGTTGAACAAAGGATACAACCTTCCAGCTGTGCTACAGCAGAAGTGGGTTCGGGACAAAGACTCCGGTAGTCTAACTAAAGTAAAGGATATCACCATGGAGCTAAAGAAACTTCCAGCAGACCTAAACGGACAGAAGGAACCAGAGCGGGCGACACAGAAAGAGGACGCCTCGCAGCAATCCAACGGTGTCAGCAGCAGTAAGCTAAAGATCGTTAAGAACAAGAACAAGAACGGAAGGATCGTCATAGTTATGAGCAAGTACATGGAAAACGGGATGCAGACGGCTAAAATCAAAAACAGTGATTCTGAGGGCGCTGAAATGCAGCTGCAAGGAGCGGAAAGCAACATGGAGAGGCACCTGGCCAAGATGAAGCTCGTCAAAAAGCTCGGACTCATAAACGGGTTGGCGAAGCAGCCCAAGGACAACCCGATCTTTTCCAGTTCTGGAATTAAAGGAGATTCCTTCAAAGAGAAAGAACTGTCCGCTCGAACAGAGCCAACTATGACGGACCAGGATAAGACTGCCGAGCTCAGGGGAGAGGCGCAGCATCCACAGGATCAGCCATTACAGCTAACAAATAAGCCTGACACCGTCTCAGCCAAACAAGGAACCCAGAATGGGCTGCACAGACTTAAGCGACACCTTTCCGACACGGATGCTGAGGAAGTAGGATTCGGTAAGAGGTTTATAAGTTGCAGGAGTATCAGCACTCCCAACGCCGTTTCCTCGTCGTTCCAAACGGTCGTTGTTGATGAAAACAAAACCCAGAGTCCAGCTTTACTGCAGGAGTACGGCTACGCAGACCAGGAGGAACCCATGGACCTGAGCGTTGTCAAATCAAGACCCGCATCTTCGGTCTGTGTCGAGACGGAACCGGAGACGCGAGCCGAGGAGCCGGCACATTCCCACGATGCCAGTCGAACACAGACAGACAGGCAAACAGAGAGCCAGGATGAAACATACAATCACTCAAAAGGGAAAGCTGACATTGTGTCATGTTCCCAAGCAAAAAAAGACGAGGCATTTCCAACTTTCCAGCCTTGCCTTGGGAATATTATCATTACAGACATTACTGCCAACTGCCTCACCGTTACCTTTAAGGAATACATAACGGCATAAAACGGATACCACCTAAGGGACTCATATATTTGTATTTTCTGATTCCTGAATGTACAAATGAAGCATTGATGTTGTTTTCATTTTGTAAAACTCAGACCTAAACACGAAAAGACAAAAAAAAGACTGTTTTTAGCGCTGTTCTTGCATATTTTCTAAGTATACGCTCAACCTTTTGGTATTTTCAAACCTAATCCAAGCTGCGAAATGTAATTTAATAATTGATGAAACTCTAACCTAACATGCACTTACTTTTGTAGACAGCCTTCATTTTTTTCTATGGATCTAATCGGATTTGTACACTTAGGTGTTTACTTTACAGAGAACGCAAAAATGTAGGCTTTAAAAGGAGTTTTCATAATGAAGAAAGTTATATTGAATCAAGGTACATTACACTGTGTCAGAGTGTTTGTATGTGTGTGTGTGTGTGTGTGTGTGCTAGAGATGGACAGTTTTTAAAAAGAATGCGTGCTGCTTGGAAGTTGATAATGCCGTTAGGCATGCTTCGACAGGCAGATGAAGCACCTTTAGTGTCAATTCGTGTCATAGAGACAGAAGAGGGAAGAAACGGAGGATCGTTGATGGTCACCGTTTGATTTGTTTGAGAAACTTGCTTATGCATCGAACCCCCCCGGGATCCTAAACTGAGCACAAGTCTCTTGAGTTTACATTGCATCGACAAACCGGCTTTTGTTGTAATGGAATATTAGGCACAAATCAACTTCACAGAAAACAGCAGAAATTGTGTAACGCGCCAGTTTCAAAAAGCAACTTGTCTCTCCGATGGATCTGAGTTGCTTTGAGCACCTCTTGTGAGAAAGAAACCCTACCTATGATACCTATTGCAATAAAAACTGGTTTGCAAGACAATCTGGAAGGTGTTATTTCTCTACAGTACTCTGTGATGATCATTGTCTGAACTAAAGTGACCTCAAGAAGAGATGAAGTTTAGAAGACCATAAGTTACGTTGAGTTTAGCTGATTGGTATAATCATTGTCATCAAACCTTACTGGCTCTGCAAGAGCATTCTGACCTATATTAAATATTAATCATTTGAATAAGTCATTTACACATTTAAAACTTATAAATTAATTGGACACAGGGACATATTTATGGTATTTATTTATGTTGTTCATGATTAGGGTTTACAACTCATTAAAATCCAAAGCGTAATCTCTACGGTAACTACACTATTGTGTAAGACTAAATAAAGATAGTGGGGTTTTTTTGGCAGATGTTACTGTAAAGTATTTCCATGTACTGCACAGTCAATGTACTCACTTCTTGGTTGGGGTTTTTTGGCAGGCATATTCTCTATGCATGGATTCTCAGTTGACAGTCTTTAAGGACCAATCGCGCCAGTTTTCCTACTCCAACAAAGCTCATTCAGCGGGTCAGAATTAAGCCTAACATTGAAATATTGTTTTATTCAGACCTGTTAAATCAGGGACAGACATAAAACAAGCAGGACACTGTAGACACCCCTGCTTTAGGGGGTTCAGCATCATTGCTGACAGTGGACCTCATAAATAATGCCAGCTAACACAAGCTGACAATACAGCTCCTCAATCAATCACTGATTCTTGAGCTTGATTTGTAAAACTGACATAAGATTTGCCTTAACCTGAAAAGAGGACCAAAGGGTGGCTTTCATTTCCTTGACAAGGTAAGTTCCCTCTGACTATGTTTCTGGATCGGGAGCGACTTACGTGTCCAGACAAGCCCTTGAAAGCTTCAGTCGCATCTGTTCTCCAAAACACATAAAACAAAATAAGTGCTTTGCCGACAAATTAATGTTTCTGCAGTGGTCAACCAATGAACATAGAAAAGCTGCTGAATGGTCTATATCTATCTATCTATCTATCTATCTATCTATCTATCTATCTATCTATCTATCTATCTATCTATCTATCTATCTATCTATCTATCTATCTACCTATCTATCTATCTTCCAAAAAAAACACTTTTCTGAACTACCAGTTCCTTTAGCAGTTACCTTTTATGGCTCATTCCCTATATAAGGTGTCAATACCTTTTCCACAATTCTGAAGAAATTGGTCAAAACATAATATTTCTGCAATAAAACAAGATTCCTATGATGGGTTTGGATTTGTTTTTCCAATTATTGTGAAACTGGATTCGTTTTAATTAAATAGCTATAATAGATATTTATCAGAATTAACAGCGGTGAACAAAATTCCCACTATTTGTGCATTTACTTATATCTCAGTAGAAGAATTTATACAGAGGAATTTCGTGCAGAGGCTGAATCTAAGTGTAGTAAACTCTTTATAAAAGGTGATTTAAAACTGCTCTTTTAGTCATGGTTGATCAACGTCTGCCTGCAGGAGTCGACCGACAACCTTTCACCGTTCCAGCGTCTCACCGTGTTGCTCCTAAGGTGCGCCGCGCACTTCTGCGCCATCCAAGAATCTTGTAAGAACAAACGTCGATCTGGGTATGCAGACATTGATCTAAACGGCTGTTTTATCGGCACAATCTCAATGGGATTACAGGGAGAGCAGCAGCGGCAGGTGGGGCAATTTCTCCGCTCACTGTGAGAGCGCTGTGTTTGCGCATCGACCTGAGCTTCGACAGAGAAAATGGCTGTCCTGTCTCTCTCTCTGCAGTCAAAAAACAAAACATCAGTTCCTCCTATCGGGATGAATTTTCATGAGCTCGCAGCTCGTCTCCCTCAAGGTCGTATTTTCTGCTCTCATTAAATAAGATCTGTTACAAACATCTCAAGGAAATGAGCTGGAAAGTGTAAGACTGAATACCTCACCTGTTTGCGCCATTTTGGGAACACGTCAAATCCACGCGTTTTAAACATCTTCCTCTAATATTTCCTGTGGAGCCGATAAGCATGTATGTGGAAAATGACTTGTAAATGTGGACAAATCTGACCGTTTCTTATTTGACAGGCGAAATTGTTTAAATGCATTTTAGATCTGAAACTTTCTCCAAGTTGAAACAGGGACGGTTCTCGATCGGCCTATAATAAAACCATAAAGTTTCATTGCACCGACTAAGATATGACAGGTAGATAAACTGCTTGGGTTAACATCCTAATTTGTACCCATTTCCTTGTTGTAGTTGAAAGTGTACCTGGGCTGAGGCAATTGTGACATAGCTGCTGTTGAGCTTACAGGCCCAACCTCCATACAGAACTTGGATCTATTAATTTCTGTTTTTACTTGAGCATTTCTGTAAGATTTGAGTTTGTTTTTTGTGGAATCATAAGAAAACGTTGTTTAAAGTGTAATAATTAGTGCGTATGCTGCAGTCTCCATTTTCATCAATAATGGCTCTGACAACTAATCAATACATTGATAAAACGCTAGATGAGTTAGTCAGATGTAAAACCTTTCTCTTCTATTTTCCTAATTAATGTCCTAAGTTTGTCCCAAATTAAATCGTGATAAGAGCCCTGAATGCACAACTGTGATCGTTGATCCTTCGGCCTGATTTTGTTGGTTTTACTAGATTTTTTTACCCCAAAATGTGTAAAAAAAAAAAAAAAAGAAACTTAAATCTGCTTGTGTAGTTTTAATGAATTCATGAGCTAAACTATCATTAAAAATAAGGTTGAAAGTGAAATGGGCGCTCAAAGGAGAATAAACACATCAATGGAAACAAAAACATTATGTCATATTTTATAGAGCTGGTATTTATCGTGGGTTGTGAATGTGTTTTTTTGTTTTTTTTTTGGTTTACCTTCCTCCAGCCTGCTCGCATCGTGCGTCTTTGCCCGGATACAAGCCAGCCAATGGAGGCTGGACGCGGCAGCGGCGCTGCACTGCAGACGCGCCGGGACCAATCAGAGCCGCGGACCGAGCTGCGCCCGTCTGAGCGCGACTCCCGCCCGACGCTCAGCCGCGCTGGAGCGGAGCTCATTCATCAGTGACATAAATATGTAGAAGAAAAATATGCGGTCAAGGATTCTCTCATTGTGATGACTTGTTTTTTTATTGTTGGAAAATATACACTGAATGTAATGGGTAGATTTTTATTTTGTATTCTTAATCCAGCTGGTAGTATATAGATCAACCAGATCGATGTAAAATCTATATATTATACAACGTTTAATGTATCAAAACGACCATATTTCCCACATAGCTTTGTTTTTAACGTCACGGAAAAATGAGAACTGGAAGATTTGTAATATCAGTACAATCAGAAAAAGCTTTATTGACAATTATTACAAGGAATTTTTTTTCGTTGCATGGCAAATACCTAAAATATGGAATATAAGGAACAAAGTATAACTGGAGGCAAGTTAAGGTTGTGTTTAAAAAGATGTCACGTCTCCATCCGCCTCCCAAGAAATTCAGCTCCATTAAGAAAACCTTTTTATGTGAGAAAATTGTTTATTTTGAACCAGTGTTGATGTTCCACTTGTTTAGTCATTTTTCTTATTTCTGTTATATGATAACTATATATTTATTTAATTTTTAATTATTATTTCTTTGCCTTATGTTTAAGTTTTTACAAAAAGATTTTAAAATTATTTCTAAATGCTTAATTAGAATGATTTGCGGTGATTAGTGGGAAAGCTTGTTTTGCAACACCATGGAGAGAATGAAAACGATAAATGATTTTATAGCGTTAAAATGAATTCATGTCAGCGGCTTTTTACCCCCAGTTTGGAAACGGCGCAAAGCTGTTCAGCACATTCATTCCCCCAAAAAGTTTCATTTTTGGTTGGTGTCGAAATTAAAAACATTTGACAAACTTTAACAGCTTTTTTGCGGCGCCGAAATTCTTCCAGTGATGATATTTTTTATTAATATACAACATGAAAAAATGTAAAAACAATTATTGTAATTTAAGGTTTAATTGCTAAGAGAAACACAGACCAATTATATGCAGCTATATAAATATTGGTATTATTTTTAAATAATTTCAATGCGTCGTATGTCTTATGTTATTCACACAATGCATTTTACCTTATTAGATAATAAAATATTTTAGTCGTTAGGGAAAACGAGTTCAGTTTTCTTGTTTTAATTTTCATTTATAAAACTCTTCTTTCATGAAATAGACATTTATTTAACCTAAAAGTAACATAACATAATGTCGAGATAAAAAGAAAAAGAAAAAAGGCCTAAAATGGGTTATTTCAAAAAATGATGACCACTTTTTTAAATAAAGCTGCTTATTATTATTATTATTATTATTATTATTATATTTTTATTTTAGTTCTGATTTCATTCTGTTTTACTTTATATTTTTACCTGTCTTATTTAAAGTAAAACTATCGAAACATGGAGATATTTTATTCTATCATTTCTTTAAGATAAATCATGTCTAAAAACAATGTACAAAATAAACAACTTTAGTCTTGCAAATGTGCATTATGCACATATATGTATGTATGTTCTCATATTTTTCATTAAAAGGTCACCAGAAATGTATTAAGTGCCGTGTTTGTTTTTGTCTTGATTGTTTCGACATGTTTACGCTTAAATTGTGTGATATTTCTTATTAAAAAAAAAAAAGAAAGAAAGAAAGATAGGCCACCATTTTAACCCAGAATTCACCGAGGCTCCTCCTCCTCGTAGCAACGGCTGAGCCAATGGCTGTCCGTGTAGTGGTTCTTCCACCACCGTTCCTTAGCAACCCTTCTTTAAAAAAAAGAAAAAAATTGTGCTGACGTCCATTCTGTTCGGGACTATTATGGTCTGTCGGGAATCCAGGAGGAGGAGGGTATCTGCGCAGCTAGCGCCCACCAGGCTAACGGTCCGTAGCAGCGGGAGGGGAACATGGAGCTGTCCGCTGTCGGGGAGAGGGTGTTCGCGGCCGAGTCTATCATCAAGCGGAGGATAAGGAAGGTAGGAAGGAGGCAAGAGCCGCTCTGCTGTCCGCTCCGAACAACAGCAGCGTGAACACCGAGCCTTCTGTCACCGCTGTTGCCGCAGCGAGCTAACCGAGTTGTGCCCTGTTTGTGGCAGGGTCGCCTCGAGTACCTGGTGAAGTGGAAAGGCTGGTCGCCCAAGTAAGTGACGCTGCGGTTCTGTTGTTTTTTCATGTTTTTTTTATTTTTCCCCCGAGCTCATTCAGAGCCGGGTTAGCTCGTGGGAGCTAACGGGATTGAAAAGCAGCTCTGCGGAGCTTTAGCTGTGCGGCTAACGAGCTGTCAGGCTGATTTAACGCTCTGCTCCGCAGATACAGCACCTGGGAGCCCGAGGAGAACATTTTGGACTCCCGCTTGTTTGTCGCTTTCGAGCAAAGGTAAATCTGATCCTCCGGCGTTTGTTTGGGACAGAGACGGTAAAACATATGGAATAGGTCGACATGCAGCATGTTTTTGTGTGTGTGTGTTTGTTTTTAGTGAACTTTGAACCCCATGACACTTCAGAGAGATTGTCTGTTTGTTTTCGGCTCTTCTCCCGCAGAGAGCGTGAGAGAGAGTTATATGGACCCAAAAAGAGGGGCCCCAAACCCAAGACGTGTCTGCTCAAGGTGAACTCCTCATTATGTTCTATTGGTATTAAACCCATACTTATAGTTTTTGTTCATATTTCTTATTTTCTGGTGTCATCTGTCCCGGGGCCACTCAGAACTGGACCGAGCTTCCTGGAAGCCTCAAGCACATTTAATTACAATTTAGTTTGTTTCTTATTTTTTACTTGTTTGCTGAGGGGGGAAATAAAAAGAATGCCACAGAAGGAAAAACTACACTCTATATATTAATTAATATATATTTGTCAGATGCTGAGAAGTTTTTTTTTTTTTCTGTGTCTGTAATAATAACAAAGTCAAATTTTGGCCCCCCACAGCTCCACTGAACTTTTCATCTTCCATCCTTTATGATCTCTACAGTCAACAGAGATCGGTTTACAATCAAGTACTACTACAGTCAGTTCATGTGATTATTTTAATAATCACACTTGGGATGAAGTGAGCATTTAAATGTTTACATTTATTTCCTTTATTTGAATTCTATAAATCCTTCTCGGACTTACATGGTGATTAGCTGAAGGTTAAAACTATTCAAACTGGATTAATTTCTTCTGTAATCTATTTTGGTTTTGTTTCTTTTTTTCCCAAGTTTAAGGATTAAAAAAAATCTTAGATTTATTATTTTTCACTCTTTCTATAACATTAGGCTTAATATTTTTCCAACTTGTTTAGGCAAAAGAAATTCATTATATATATTTTTTTCTTAATCATCATTATTATTTTAATCAAGTATAAAAATAAGAATCATACTATTTTTATACTTCTTTTCGTAGAGATTGGGCCAGTTTTGATATTGCTGCTAATCAGCCACAAAAAAGTGCACCTAAAATGTTTCTACTACATGTGTTGATAAACTGAAATTATATTCCATTAAAGTAATAAAAAGCAGCTTCCTATTATGGCAACTGCAAAAAACAATCTTTAATCTGGACAGAATAACACTGTATATTATAATCCTACGTTTCTTTTTGTGTACTTTTCTGCTGTATTAGTATCACAGTGCTATCAGATAGAAAAGTACTTAAAAGGGTAAAGAAAACGTCTAACTTACGATATTTTTAAGTAAAGACATTTTATTTGTTTGTCATTGAAAATGATTATTTTCAAAATTATTCCCTCTAGGCTCAGGCTAAAGGTAAAGCCAAGTCCTATGAGTTCAGGAGCGAGGCAGTCCGAGGGATACACATCACCTACCCAACCCCAGAGCCAGTCTTCACCCCCAGGGCCAGAGAAGGCCTGAGAACCATCGTCCCCACCATCTTCCCGCCAAGCACCATCAATCGGGGAGAAAGCCTGCGCCTCCGATCTTCTGAGCCGAGTCCCCACGAGAACCAGCAATCTTCCCCCCTGCAGAGCGGTTCAGACGGACACAACCGAACACCCAAAAAGAGGGGGCCCAAGCTCTGCTTCATCGACGGGGTCTCCGAGTCACATAAGAGGACGGCTGAGGAAGAGGAGAGCTGCGTTTCTTACAAGCTGCCCAGGTTCCAGGGAGACGAGGAGATGACATTACAGAAGCTGGGCCAGGGATTGTCCAGGAACCATTCTCACAGCCATAAAAACCACCATCACCACCAGTATTATCATCACCACTACCATCATCACCACACACAGAAACCGTCCAGCGGGAGCTCCCACAAGCGGCTCCATCCTCACCGCAGCGTTTCCAGCTACCTGGCGGCCGCGCGCTTCAAGCACCGCCACAAAGCTGGCCAGGACCGGACCAGACCGGCGGAGTTCCTGCAGGCGGAGAAGCCCTACTTCCTGGACAGGCGGTCTCCGACCAGGCTGGGCGCCGAGCGGGATGAGACGAGCTGGAGGCCATGCCTCAGCAGCGTGGAGAAGGTGCTGGTGACAGACGTCACCGCCAACTTCCTGACTGTCACCATCAAGGAGAGCAGCACCTCCCAGGGCTTCTTCAAGGACAAGAGATGAATCCAGATATTAATTGGATTATTTAAGCAAAGCTGAGTTTTGTATGTAATGTATAAAGGCAAATGACATAGTATTGTTCATGTGTGTGTATAAATATCTAAAAAAAGTTTGAGATATGTTTATGGTTTAACCAAATTAAATCTAGAACCTTTTATCTGGGCTCTTTGTGAATGTGACGTTTCCTTTTCAGCAGGACTAAATTTATCTATATTTATCATGTAAAACCAGCTAGAATGTATTTTTCTCCATCAACAAATTATTTCCCTATTAAGTCTGTATTTTTTGACTTAGACTGACAATAATGAGTGGTTTATATTAAAAAATAATAATTAACTGGAGCACTTTGAATTCGGAGGTATTGAAAAAATGTTTTTTGTTGTCCTAAAGAGTTTTGTAATCTCTTGCATTTATATAATATAAATATATATATATTTTTTTAACAAAAAGGAAACCTTTCCAAGATGCTTATCTATGGAGTTCGCCATTAACGTCTTTTTACATTTTCCTAGAAATGTTTCCTCTAATAGAAACTTGTCAGAGAGATTTTTTTAGATGGACTTTCAATAAATCATTGGAGTTTCGGGATGTGCTTTGAGTTTATTTGGTCTGTTTTTTATTTTTATTTCATCCCAGGCCTTCTTTTTTTTTTTCTTCCGTCACATGAACGGAGAGGCCTGAAGCTCCTATTAAATTTAAAATCCAAAGAGGTACAAACGTCCTTTTTCCGTCTTTATTGCTACTTTATAAAACAATTTAAAGATTTAAATGAAGTAAAATATAAAGTTGAGTTGACAGTTTAAAACAAACGCAATGCTTAGTTTTAATTTAGTTTTAGTTCTTATTTTAACACTTAAAACGAATCTTGACCTACACGTTTATTTAAATTGAGCTATTTTTTTCCCATGTGTATTTTAATGCAAATAAATCCCAGTTGGCTTTTCTTTCTTTATTCATTTTTTTGTCTGATTTGAATTCATTTCAGACTCTGCAGCGCATGTTTGCGTGTCTTTATTCTTTATAATAAAGCTCATAAAAACGCGCTTTGAGCGGCGCCATGCATAATAAAGAACAGCACATAAAACAGTGTATGGTTTTATATAGAAACATGTGTCATTATTGGCTTTTTATCGGATGTTCCGCGAGGGGAAAGAAAGGAATTAAAAAATATATATATTTTATTATCCAATTTAAAAAAAACGACGCTTGTTTATCGATGCATTTAATTTTGCTGCCAATTGTTACATATAAACAATCTACATCTCCAAAATATGGGTAAACTACACCCAATTCCTTATTGAAATATTTTAATTTTTTGATTATATGGGGGTTAAAAAGAAAATAGAGGTGCGTTTAAATTTTTTGATGCATGCGGTTTTGTTTATTTATTTATTGGGTTTTCCTCCATGTTGCGTCGCTTTTGGTCGTTTTTCTGCAGAGGAAAAAAAAAAGACAGGAATTCGGGAATGAGTGACAAATTTCTGTTTGCAGAATGAATCAGCATCTCTTCATTGTCAGAGCTTCAAAATCCCCATTAGGGACACGCAAAACTAAAGTACTATGTTGATTTGTATGAGAAATGTTAATCTAATAAATACAGATAAACATTAAAAAAAAAAGAACTTTTGCATGTGGAAGAAGAAAACTAACTCTTTGTCACCCTGATTTGGTCTGAGAGGGTTTTATTCTTTGAAATTTAAATTAAAGCCTGTAAAGTGTGAGTACAGCCACAGCTTTGGTTTTATGAGCCTATATACTAAAGAGGTTGAGTCTTAAAAGTGAACACTTAGGCCGGGTAGAGACCTTAGTTCAGCTCAGACTGGATGTCCATAGTTCCTGTCGCAGCGTGGAGGGCAGTGGGGGTTCAGCCAGTACTCCAGGTTGGTTTCCTGGGCCCTCTGGTCCAGAGCCTGCATGTGAAGCAGGTGTTCCTGTGGAGAGACGCACAGTTACCCTCAAAAAAAAAAAAAAAGCTGTGAGAAGAAAGCTGGGTGAAATTCCAGAGTCAGAGTGAAAACCCGCTGATTCAGATAGATTAGAAAGTGAAACTCCATGAGAGGAGTGCAGCCACACCAAGACAAACATGCAGAGACTTGTACCGGTTTATTAAGCTTTATTTCACCCCCGGCAGGCTTGGATAACTACTTTTAAGGAATACATTAAAAATCGTGTTAAAGGTCTTTTCAGCTCTCCTGAATGCAACACAATAAATAAAAAAACAGCATCTGACCCCTGAGGTCATTCGTACTATTGAATTTCCACTATTTCTTTTCCCAAAGTCAATCCAGGTTTCTAACTGGAAACCAGCAACATCGAAGTCTGTTGAAGTTGGTGAAGTAAAACCTGAAGCGGATGCATCAACCTCCACCTGATATTCGTGTGGGGAGGAAAACTCAAATGTCCCCACAGAGACGATGACTCATTTCTATAGTTCACAGCCACACGATGTACAAACGCTGGGTTTCACAGTCATAACAGGACACAGATGAAACTTAAATGCAAGCCCGTGCTCGTTTCTAACCTGGGTTACGTTTGTAAGTTCTGATCGTTTGCTGCAAATACAAACAAATGATTTAAAGAAACGTCCTCATTATAATTCCCTGTTGTTTAGACTGTAAGCTTTGCATTCACTACTTATTGTATTCTAGCTGAAGAACATATTTATCAGTAAAGATGCATAAGCCTTTTTCTGATCCCCCCACAAACTAACAAACTGTTCTCCAGAAGCCAAAAAAACACTTTTATTTATTATTTATTGCATTATTTTTATTCAACTAGGTTGAAAGCTTCAACCAGACTCCACCTGTTGGTATGACCGTGTCTGCTGGAAGAGCCAACAATGACCCGGCTCCATCTTTCTGGGAGAGGTCAACAGGTTTCTCATTACACTCTGATTTTAATTAATAGGTGTGATGATCTCTAACAAGGTTTTTCCGGGCCTTTGGAAGAGAAACAAGGTCTCCAGAGCAGGCCAGAAAAAAATCAAATGCAGAGCAGACAGAGATGACGGACGATGCATCGTCTGATTGAGTCAAACCAACGTTTTTTCCCTTGTGTACCAACCGGTTGTCATATTGATGCGATTTGATGGTTACTGAGGTTTGGTTGCCTTTGTGAGCTTTGAAGTTTTTTTCTTTTTACATGCCTTCATCTTACCTGGTGCCTAGATAAGGACGATTCTCCGTCCAGCCCAGTGTGTCACTGTTCTATAGGTTGTTAAATATTGATCTGATGGCTACATGAGAAAGTTTAGGGTGAGTAGGAGCTCCACTCGTTCTCCTTTTTTAAAAACCATGTCCTTCAGTCTTTCCCATTTTGAAAAGAAAACTGACCACTTTATCAACTTTACAATCTATAAATACAGAAAATTAAAACAGATTAATAATTAATTTAATAAACAATAAAATAAAGGCCAAACTATTCATTTTTTTTGAGGGATTGTTCAGAGTGAGATGATGCTAATTCAGTGAAATTAGACTTTTCATGTTGCTCTCGCCTCTCTCTTACCCTCATTGGCTCATCGGGGTGACCGGCCTTCAGTGGCCGGTCCTGCCTCTTGCTGCGAAGGAGCTGCTTTGCGGACCTCTCCCCAATGACAGGGTTGGCATCTAAGGAGAAAACAAATAAACAAACAAAACCAGTTTGTCTTGCACATTTGCTCGGTCATGTGGAGTCAGTTAAAGTGCTTTTGTTTTTATTCCTTTTTTATTTGTTCAGCTTCTGGCTGCGTGGATGTGATGTGTTATATTCTCAGCGTGCAGTTTTAACCTCTGTCTTGTTTTGTTTTTTTGTTTGTCTTCCCAGTAACACGTCTCAGCTGGGTGTTGGTTACCCAGAACAGTATCTATCCTCAACGAAACACAGACCAATTTAGCTCTATTTTTTTATTATTATTTTCTTTTACCCCCACAGCCAGTCCCAAGAGAACTGCTCCTGTAAACACTGGTCTCTGCAGAACGAGGACTCGCTGTCCTCTCTCTCTCTCTCAGTAAAGCCAAGGCTGTGTAGGAGCCCGGCTACGTAACAAAGTGCTCATTCATCCTTCACACTCCCGGGAGAGGGGAGTCCAAGCAGCACGTGACCCCAGCATGCAACCAGGGAGGCTCTGTCTTCCTGTGGCGCACGAAGAAGCTGCAGGCTCCTGTTTCTGTCAACAGAAGCTGCTGGTTCTGCTGCAGCCGGGGGGCCCAACAGCAATACGTGGCAAGTTTCCTCATCCAGAAATGTGGACGTAAAACATAAAAAGGGTACAATTTGAAATCCAATTAGCGGCCTTAAAGAAAGCAAAAACAATTACTAATAATTATGATAATAAATAGCTTTGGTTTTCTTATGACAAGAAAATAAAAAAAACGTTGCATCTTTCTTCAAAAATTAAATGTTTCTGCACATTAACACTACATTAAGGATGGGATGCGTTATCCTTAACAATTTGTAAAAAAAGAAGCTTTTCTGACAACTCAAAATTCACAGCGACGATTCATATAAGGCATTGAAAAGTGTGACCATCTTCAGCTAAGTTCTCTGATGCAGTCCTACCTGTGTGAGCGGTCAGCAGGACCAGGCAAAGCAAAAACACCACCAGCTTCTTCTTCATCTTCCCCATCTGAGTCTTCTCCGCTATGAGCTCCACGTCGCAGACCAGAGAAGGTAAAGGGGGGGGGGGGG
>JAVLVB010000120.1:1038131-1054579 GCA_032876305.1 Orestias chungarensis | reverse complement strand
TATATATATATATATATATATATATATATATATACGTATGTATATGTATATATATATGTATAAATATATATTTCTGTCTGTCATGTCAGGACCAGGATCAGTTCATCCCCAGGGTCACTATCCTGCCTCTGGGAACAGGAAACGACCTGGCCAACACTCTCGGCTGGGGAAGCGGCTACGCTGGAGAGATCCCCGTGGAGCAGGTTCTGCGAAACGTTCTGGACGCCGAGGTGGTCAAAATGGACAGGTGACGCGAAACCGACCCGAGACAATTTTGTTTTCGTTGTTTTTATTGGTTTGAAAGGGAATCCGGATCATGTCATTTCTGTTCAACACCAATCCCCAGGTGGAAGGTGCAAGTAGCTTCAAAGGGCGTCTACTTTCGGAAACCAAAGGTGATTTTTTGTTTTAGTTTTTATTTTTGTTTGCGATCATAAAGATTAGCATTTCTTGCCACGTTTCCACCTCTAAGGCTGACCTCCCTCACCGTATCCTCTCCAGGTTCTCTCCATGAACAACTACTTCTCTGTGGGGCCCGATGCTCTGATGGCGCTCAACTTCCACGCCCACCGCCAGAAAACACCCTCCTTCTTCTCCAGCCGCATCATAAACAAGGTTCGAGCGCATTGTTTGTGTTTACATAAGAACACGGAGCTAATGGTTGTAAATTTGGTGGCTTTTCTCTTCCTTCCTCAGGCTGTGTACTTCCTGTATGGCACTAAAGACTGTTTAGTGCAGGAATGTAAAGACCTGGATAAGAGGATTGAGGTAGGAAAAACTGGCTACATTCATGTTCTTTTATGCAAAGTGAAAGTAAGACTTTAAGTCCATCTGTTAGTTTCAGGCTACGTGTAATTCTGTAATTTTAACTCTTCCTCGTGTTCACCCACCGCAGCTGGAGCTGGACGGGGAGAGAGTGGCGCTGCCAAGCCTGGAAGGCATCATCGTTTGTAACATCGGCTTCTGGGGGGGAGGCTGCCGGCTCTGGGAGGGTATGGGAGATGAACCCTGTCCCCCGACTCGGTGAGACCCGCTCGGGGCTGTACATGTGACTCTGACATGGGATATAGTTGCGAAAATGAAACAAAAAAAACATATTAGTCCGATTCGTCTGGTGTTCTGACATGTTTCGACCTGCAGGCTGGACGACGGGCTGCTGGAGGTGGTGGGTGTGTTCGGATCGTTCCACTGTGCTCAGATCCAGGTCAAGTTGGCGAACCCTGTTCGACTGGGTCAGGCACACACTGTCAGGGTGAGGCCATAACACACGCGCACACACACACACACACACACACACACACACACAGCGTTGGCACTGAGCTTCCTGTTTCGCTCATTAGGACTGTACAGAACGATGACGAGGGAATTAAATTACCTAATTCCGACTTTTTTGCTTCCATGCATCACTTAAGAATCTAATTTAAACTAATCTGATCAAACTTGCTTCTCGGCTCTTGTGTGGTTTTGGTTTGGCGTCGGAGGGTCATGGGAGTGTGAAAGCAGAAAATAACACAATAGACAGATTTAAGCACAGATCTGAAAGGTTTCAAGGCTACGTTGTTAAAGCTTGGATAAGCTTACAAGGCCATGCCCGAGTTTAAATCCGGCTTTAATTAAAATCATCTAGTATCTAATATTCTGTTGACATAAAGTTTGTTGAAACTGCTTATTGAATTTAGTAACAGGATTCTGCACGAAGTTGGAAAATCTCGCGATGGGGATATCAGGTGCGATAAAAGCCTGTTTTAGTCTTTCTTCTCTTTGCAATACATGCTTCCCTCTGTGCATGTTAGCATTTTTAGCAGTACCCTTTGTGTCAGCTGGGAGCCTCTTTTTCACTGGCTCAGTGTTGCCTAGGAATAAAAAAATACAACCTTAGTACTCTAAAAATATATCTGCAAACAACTATTGCACTTCAAATAGTTTCTTGCAGATATATTGTGCAGTGCTACGTTACAGCTTCATGTTTCCTGCCTCCATTATGCAGCGCTGTGTGCGTGTGATGGAGACGCGTAGAGCAGCCGACACTCCTTAATCAATAATCAATGTCAGATCTAAATTCACATATACTGACAAGTTTGTTTAGTGTAACGTTTTGTTTTGTAAGTTTCTATTTATGTTAATTTAACTTATTTGGTATATAAATTTTAATGTAATGCTTACCAGTCCGTCTTTGTTTTGTACTTGTTTGTTTGTTTGAATTATTTTCTGAAATTGATTTGATATTGTTGTCTGAAAATAACTCCTGTCATTTTTTCGACTGAGCTGGCGGATGAAAAAAAAAGTGAAATAAAAATCCTCTAATCCGGCCTTTTTTTTTCTTTTCCCAAATATCTTTCTGAATATGTTCTTTTATTTCATCTAACTATTGATATATATTTGTTGCAGTTACACCATTTATCAAATATGAAGAAGAATAAATGTTCTGCGTTTTGCAGCAGTGAGTCGGTTTGTAAACTCTGGGATCTTTGACCTCCAGCTGGTTCTGAAGAGCTCCACGATGCCGATGCAGGTGGACGGTGAGCCATGGGCCCAGGGTCCCTGCACCATCACCATCACCCATAAGACCCAGGTGTTCATGCTGTACCACAGTGCGGACCAGACGGATGACGACGACGACGAGTCCATCGCCTCCGAGCCGGAGAGCTCGTCCCCTCACGACTCCCCCAGGCCCGCTGGGTCGACCACTGGGCAAGCGTGACTCGCCTTCGGTGTCCCGTCGTCCGAAGCTCCTCTCAGCTTGGTTTCCGCTTTTTTCAATGTGATCCTTTTTGTGCAGTGGGTCCATGTTTTTCAAAGCAGGAGAAAAAGTGCATATTTCACGTTCTGATTGACGATTATTTCAGAATATGGGTTGTATGTTCTTAGTCTGTCGTCCTTGTTTTGTTCGCGACCCAGAGCTCAGGCGTTTCACCTTCTAGAGGTGAAAGAAAACTTTCCTTTTATTTGCACTGATCCCTTGTGCCATATATAGTCTAGAGATAACTGCTGTATTTATTCTGCTGTATTTAAAACTGTTTATTTTCTTGTGTTTGCGAGTGCGTCCCTCTGAAAGCCATGTTTAAGTTACACGGGGCCATGAAGCTGTGATCCTAAGAGTCCTGACACCTGACGACTGATGCCACTAACTTTAGATGCTCTTATGTTCTAAAGTAAGCGATAAAACAGTAGAAAAATATGTTTTCTGTTTTGTTACTGAAACGTTCAGGCGTTTGCTAAAAGGTTGACGAAGGTGAACGAAGCGAAACTATAAAGATTCTTATTAATATAGTTTTGACATTTCTACGGTTTGTCAGGTTACAATGAAAAAGTGTTATGTTAGGATTTTTTGTGATGGACCAAAAAAAGTAATGCATTAATGTGAAGTGGGAGAGGAATGATGTTTTTTCAAAAAGAAAAAAAAAATGCAAATTCATTTGCATTCAGTAACTCACAATATCAACAAATCCACACCCTTAACTTTTTTGCTCCAGCTGAGTCAAATCCTCCTGTTGATTCCCAGCATGATGCATCCACCACCATGATTCACAGTGAGGATGATGCGGACACCAAAAGGCTTTCACATGCAGCACAGGAAAGTTTACGTTTTAGTCTCATCTTACCAGAACATCTTATTCCGCCTGTTTTGTGTGTCTTATATGGCGCGGCGTGTGGAAAAAGAAAAAGTTGCAACTTTCTTCCTTTAATGCTTTTTTTTTTTTTTTTTACAATCCTACAGGTTTGTGAGGTGCCTTAATAACACAGTTGTCCTAATAGATTCTTCCTCACTTCCTGGCTGCTTTTCTGACATTGGTGTCTTAGTATGTTTGTCACTACCCTTCACAGAACAGCTGGAGCAATTGGAGGATTTAGTTACGCTCATGTTGACACGATCTCTACACCTAGGTTACTTCAGGGAACAAAGGCTTCCTCTGGATTTGAAATATTGAAAAATGACATTTTCACCCCCCTTCAAACGTATGACCTGCTTTGTCTTGGCCCATCACAAAAAACCTAAAAGTCTCTTGAACATTCCTAAAGTTACAAATTCCCACGTTTGCAAGTGGCTGTTTCTGTTTAATCACATGACTGATTTATGAAGAGTGCCCCTGTTGGGAAACAAGCAGGCCTGTTAAAGGATATTCTGAAAGCACTGCAAAGTAAATAGTTATTTTTCCAGCATGTTTTTCCTCATCCTTGCAAACTGTTTACATACGTCGTGTTGCACATATGCTAACCTCCATGTTATTACTGCCATATATTATACCTACTGATGAGATTGGACAAGCAGTCCTTTAATGTTTGATGTTTTACCTGGTATCACCACAAGGGGGAAGACTGATTTAGAAGTAGACCTTTCAGATCTTTGGCTCAATAGTTAGGACCATCTGTTGCCATGTACCTCCATGTTATGTTCAGGCGACTCTCGTTTTTGTCGGGAATCCAGACTACAGGAAAGTCTGTGGAATGTCTCTTTAAAAGCTTCCCTGCTGCAGCTTTTAGGATACGTTCATTAGCCATGATGATGCCTAAAGATTTTCAATGCCAATGTCCCCTTGCTGGACGACATCAGCTTTACCCTTTTAAAAGTGTTTACCTGATGTTGGCTTTGTGTTTGATCAGCTTCATCGAAAATATAAAAACTGCATTACATCTGTGGGTTTTTATGTTAAAGGCTGAGCTGGCAAATGTTTTACGGTGGGAAGACTGACGTTTGGGCATAAATGCCTTCCTGTGTAGTAGAGGTTTGGAGATGAACAGTGAAAAGTGACCAAGTAGCTACTTCAGCGTTTTAAAACCGAACTTAATGACTTGAAATGTTTGACGTAAAACCGCTTTTTTGGAATCTGCTGTAAACAATAATTAGAAGACTTCTGTAATCCCAGTTTAATAGAATCAGAGTTCGTTTATAGCTTTTATTTCCAAACAATCATAAAATGTCTGTTTACTGAATGTGACAAGAACCAATTTAGATTGACATGAATGTAAAGAGGTGATGTTTTGAATCTTAAGACATTCCCATAAATATTTTCATACATAATCAATCAAGGTGCGTCTGTGTTTCTATTCAGTTCAACAGATTACATTGAAGAAAAAAAAAGATAACAGAGATAAACTTACAAATTAGTTTGGGTTTAACGACTTCCTAAAGAGGAAATTCAACAGTTTTTTTTTTTCTTTCCCTGGTGCAGTAGTCAGCAGGTATTAAAAACTGGTGACTACCACAGTGATTACGAGCCTTTTTATGTTCTGTATAAACAAAAATATCAACTGTGCAATCTCGATGAACATGATGCTATCGTTTGTACAGTTCAAATTGGTAAATAATTTATTTTATCACACCGCATTAATCATCACCAAAAGGTTTTCCCTCCTATGTTCAGCAGGGTTTATCTGAAAAACATCAACTGGATTGAAATGTTAATGTGACGGTTTCTGTGACAACTAAGCCACTTTCTGTTTGGGCTTGTTTTCTGCAGCGAACTACATACTTGCAAAAAATCCCATGTGATTAATAGATCATTATTATTGGTAGAGATATATGTGAATACGGAAATTATATATCCACAAGATTAATACCCCAAGCAAACTAACAACAATTGAAGTGTTACGGTGTTCAACAGTCCATGCAGGAGGACAGCTGATCAACCCAGGACCTCAGAGCTACCAGGTTTTTTTGGGATGCGGATTCTGTCCAGCCGATTTTCCTGACGGCGGACGGCTTTTCGGCTTGTCTTTCTTAGCAGAGTCAGATCCTTTCCCGGCAGGCGTCTGTCCTCCTTGTGTGCTCGGCGGCTTTTTGCCTTGCTCTAAAACAAAGCGCACAATTCATTTTCAACTTTTGCAGCACAGGATAAATGCGTTTTGTTGTAACGCTGCATAGTGCAACACCTGTCTTTGGAAGAGACCTGAGGGAAGCGTCTGTGTTTATTGGCAAAAGTATGAGTGCACTTCGTCCTGTTGACAGCTGACTGCAAACTAGCACAGTGGACACACTCATCACCTGACAAACAGTAAAACTCACTCTGACCTCAGCATGCCTTCATAAAAACTCATTACAATTGAGTCTTACTGAAAACACCAGAGAACGAACTTCATCTGTTCAGTAAGAACGTAACAGTTAAGATATTATGTCCCAGATCAATACAAAGTAGTGGTTTTGTCATTTGGACAAAAATCCCCCCTAAATAAGACCTGCAAACTGGCAAGTATTTGTGTGACAATATGCAAAATCTTAGTTTTTTACACATCAAATATAAGCCAAACCGAAAGTTAAATGTTTGGGATGATTTGTTTATAACCAATTCTGCTACATATATCTGTCTAACATCCTCCCTGCAGTGTACTTTGGTTTTCATCATGCCATTTGTTTACTGTTAATCTCCAACAATCATCTCAGCCTTCACAAAGCACTTCCATGTAGATTAAGATTAAATTACACTCAGACCTCTAACCAGTCAAATGATGAGTTTTTGCACTGCACTTTATTTAGAGACCCAATTAAATGCAAGTTTGTGCTAAAGCGACAAAATACTAAGAGCTCCCAAGCACTACTGTTCTTATATCACTCATATTTACTTGAGACATCATCCTATAAATCAAAGTCTCCAAAGTGCTAAATTATGAATCGTTTGTAAAAAGAAATAAATGACTTACTGTGAGGGTTTGGATGACCACCATCTGCCTTCTTGTCTAAAAGATATAAACAGCATGAGTGTTAAACATTTTACTGCTTTTCACTGATTTTACTTCCCTCTAGTTCTAGAGTTGCTCAGATTTTTTTTTTCCTTCAGAAAAAAATTGTGAGACTAGTCTCCTGGTTAAAGCCCCCGATGTGTTAAAAACACCTTCCATTTACCAGGCGGCCATAAGCAGGCAGTAAAAAGCACCTCGATTTACGCAGAGATTAATCTACAGATACGGACTCCTCACCAGTCAGATGATGACTTTTTGGTTGAAATTAATGACTTACTGTGAGGATTTTGATGACCACCATCAGCCTTCTTGTCTAAAAGATCAAAACAGAAGAAGTGTTTTACAGGTGTTCACTGATTTCCCTTCCCTCTAGTTCTAGGTTTGTTCCTAATTTTTTCATGTAGCACCCCATGGTTTTTTTCTTTCTGTTCACAAGCAAATAAAATAAATTATAATCATACTCCCACCCCCAAACTTAATATTTGGTAAACACAGTTCTACAGTACAATGTTCCTACATCTATTTGTCTTCTAAAGCAAGAATAAAAACTAAGGTTTTGATCCCTGGTGTTTGTTTTTTTTAAACCACATCCCATCAATCAATGAGCCTTACATGAAATCTTTCCAAACACAAGCTGATCCTACGCGTCTGTCGGCCCAGTACTTGCAACTCAAACAGCTGATCAAGATTTGGAGGGTCTGAAGAATTTAATTCAGATTTTAGAAGCAGCATTTCAGTTATTTTGAAAATCATAAAGGTCCTAGCTGATTAAAATAAATTTTAAAAAAACCTTTCCGCTGTCTCCATTATTCCAACTGCTTCTTCTATTTCTTAAATCCATTTTAGATTAAAAACCCAAACCATTTATGAAAATTCATCAATTCTCACCTTTGAAGGAACAAACAACCACCACAACTTGTAAATTTTGCCTCGTTTTAAAGCAGAACTCACAATAAACTAAGGGGGATCTGTCACAGGAATCAGGTAAAGTATGTTACATCATTTATTCTGGGAAGAAAATAAATATCCAACCACTTCATATAAAATTTGTTGATCTTCAGCAACAATGATTTGATCTTCACAAAACTAAGAAATAGAATTATTCAGATAAATAGACCTGTAAACAAAAATTCTAGAAAATAATTATAGGTTAGGTTTAAGTCACTGGTTTAAGTCAGCATATCAAATTAAATAATTAAATGTCCAAATAATCCCATTCTCTTTTAATAAAAGTAATGTCGGCAAAGGAGTCCCATATCCTCAAAAACCAAAACAAAGTCCTTGAAGAATTTCTCCGATTGAATCCAAAGTCCCAAATCCAAAAGTCAACCTCCCCCAAAAAGGATGACAAAATAAAAAGAGTGGTACCACCAAAATCCTCAAAAAGAAAAATAAAGTCCAGATCTGACTGGGAGCGTCCTTCTTTCCCTTCGGTGGCGTCCTCTCCCACTGGCGGCGTCCTCTTGCACCGGGGGGCGTTTCCTGGGTGCAATCTTCAATCCAGTTCCTCCATGCAGGATTTGTAGCGCTGGAGCGAACTTTGACCAAATGGCAACATTAATGCATTTAATGCAACCTTTTTTTGGTCCATCACAAAAAATCCTAACATAACACTTTTTCATTGTAACCTGACGAACCGTAGAAATGACCATTTGGCAAAATGGAACTCCCATACATGTTGGTCCCATAGATTGTGCTGCTGTCCAACAAATGAGACCATCACTGTTTTGATAGTTCTGTTAGCCCTTTCAGTCAAGTTAGATTGGGGATGTTAGTTAGTAGTAAAAAAGTGCTATACTCCCCACGCGGAGCAAAAACGGGACATCTCTTGACTGGTAAACTGGGGCCCCCGATCTGACACAAGGCTTTGTGGAACTCCAAAACGAGTAAATATCTCCTCCTGGAGGATAATGATGAGTTTCCAAGTCTTGCTGTCTCTTACAGGAAACGTTCCCACCCACTTAGTAAAATAGTCGATCACCACAAAAAGGAAAACATTTCCTTTTTTTACTGCGTGGAAAAGGTCCCATCAAGTCTACCCCAAGTTTTGCCCAGGGTTCAGTCAAAGGTGTGGGTGTCAGAAAGCCAGCTGGAGCTTGATCGTCTGGTTTGTACTTCTGACAAACTGCAAAGTTCTTTACATTAGTCCACACATCCTTACGGACTGACGGCCACCATGCAACCTCCAACAGCCGGAGGAGTGTCTTTAGTCTGCCCAGATGTCCACTCGATGGACGTTCATGGAAGTATTGGAGAAATTTAGGAACTAAAGACCTGGGAACCACCTACTGATATTTTATACCATCTTTTTGTGGGGTTTTCCTATACCAGAGATTGTGAACTTTGTAGAAGAGGACCCTGTCAGGTCTCTGGTATCTCTGATTCTGAACCATCCCTATGAGGTCCGGGTCATTTTCCTGAGCTTCTTTGATTTCTACTAATGATAGTGGCAAGCCTAACAAGGCTTTAACAGAATTCAGCGCTACATGTGCTGGTCCAGCCAGATCAGCAGGCATCCGCTCGGGACAGCACATCAGGCACTACATTGTGCATTACTTTTCTATATCGTACTTCAAAATTGAAATCTTGCAACCTTAGCACCCAGCATGTAAACCTAGAACTAGTTTTGGGGCAATTAAATGCCCAGGTTAAGGCAGCATTGTCAGTGTAAATGGTAAACTTTGTACCCTCTACAAAGTGTCTCGACTTTTCTTCTGCCCAAACAACCGCCAAACATTCCTTCTCAGAGGTGGAGTGGTTATGCTCTTCTCCCTTCAATGATCTTGAAGCAAAAGCAATAAAATTTATTCAATCAAGGGTTGGTTGGATTAGGACGGCCCCCAGACCAACGTCACTGGCATCTGTATGAATTTTGAAAGGTAACTCAAAATCTGGCTGCCCCAGTATGGGTGATTCCACCAAAGCTTTGTTCAGTGTCATGAAAGCCCGTTGGCAGTCCACTGTCCAATCCGACCTTGCATCTTTTTTGAGCAGTTGATAAAGAGGTGTAGCTATTTCTGCAAAATGTGAGATGAACTTGTGGTACCACCCAACCATCCCAAGGAATCTCTGATGGGTCTTTTGGTTAGTTGGATAACCTGTAATGGCATTGGCTTTTCCTGGATCCACTTGAACACCTTCTGCTCATACAATGTGTCCTAGAAATTTGAGTTCTTGCTGGAAAAAGTTCCATTTCTTAAGGTTCAGAGATAAATTGGCATGGTGGAGTTTTGCAAATACTGTGTCCAGGTCCTTCAGGTGTTGCTTAAGAGAGGTTGAGAAAATGATCACATCATCGATGTAGACACAGCAAATCTTTCCCCGTAGCTCTCCTAAAACTTTCTCAATTAAACGTTGAAAAGATGCTCCAGCATTTTCCAACCCAAATGGCATACACTTAAATTGTTAAAGTAATGACAGCAAATTTTGCTTTGCGGTCCTCTGCCACAGCCATCTGCCGATCCAGACTTCAAATCCAGGGTGCTGAAAATGTTTGCTCCAGTCATTGACTCCAACAACTCATGGATGACGGGTATGGGATAGGCATCCTGAAGAGTTTTGGTGTTCAAAGCTCTGTAGTCCACACAAAAATCAAAAAGATTTGTCTGGCTTGGGAACGAGGACAACAGGAGACCCCCATAAAGACTGTGATGGCTCTATAATATCATCTTTGAGCATAGCATCAATCTGTTCTTTTATAATTTAGCGCTTGAAAGGAGACACCCAGTATGCTCCGCAATGAATGGGTATTTCATTTGTGGTAATTACTCCGTGTTCTTCCACACATGTTCTACGCAATGTATTAAAGCATACAGATGGCCAAGCCTTCAAAAGCTTCTGGACTTCCGGTGGATGTTGTGTCCTTAGGAGATATGACTCTGTGTTTGGTACTTTGTCCTCTTCCATGGACAGAGCCAGGATCAGATTAAGTGGAAATGGACTAGCATGCACAGGTGACGCGGCAGCAGCGGAAGATGAAAAAGGATAAAAGGTTTAACCTTTTGGCCCTTTTACCCCATAGGTGTGGTCACCTAAGTTGATAATGGCAGAGGTTTTGGACAAAAACTCAAGACCTAGGACGATTGGGAAAGGTGAGGTTATTATCTTCCACCACAAAAGTCTCTAAAGACCACATTATCCCATGCGAACCATAAATGATTATCGCTTTCCCCAAAGCGCTATAGGTTTTGCAAGTGCAAACTTCTGGTTGTCAGGTGGCTTCAAACCCTCCCCTTCTCAAGCAATTATTTTCCAAAGACTATTTCTCATCAGGGAATAGGTGCAGGCTGTATCAAGTACAGCATTATACATCCTATCACGCACCTCTATGGGAACACGAAGGAGGGAGGACATAGGGCCTCGCTGAACAACAGATACAGAGTCAGCTGGCCTTCTGGGATTTCCCTTAGGTTGTCCTCTTGCGGGGCCTTTAACCTTGGCTTTGTGTTGATCCACTTTCCCCCAGTAGATTTTAAAACCAGCACAGTCTTTTTCCAAACTTTATTAATTGATCCATATAGGAGACTGTGCCACGCAGACAGCCATAGATCTGAGTTCGTAAAACTTAAAAACTTAAGAGCTTTCAAGAAATGCATTTAAAATAAATTTTAAATTATTTTCATTATTAAGGTTATTGTTTTAGCCACACATTAAGATGAGCAGTTATCATTATCATGATAAATATCTTAAATTAATTTTGATATTTTGGTTAAAAAAATAAAATAAAACTGGCTAAACCTATTTTTTGTTTTACCATTTGTTCCATCAGAGCATTCACAAGTTAAAATATGATTATTATAATTACTGTGTATACTTTATTGTTAACAGACAGCATAAAAAATATTAAAGTAAAATGTTAAATCCTACTGTACATGTAAAAGAGAGACTAGTCTCCTGATTATTGCCCGCCACCCTAAAAACGCCCTCCATTAACCAGACGGCCATAAGCAGGGAGTAACAAGCCCCTCGATTTACACAGAGATTGATTTATACATAGACTCCTCACCAGTCAGATGATGAGTTTTTGGTTGAACTGGACTTCAGAGTGAGGGGGAGAGATTGCAAATGCTGGCCAGACAAATCTGTATATTTATTTTGTCTTTTTCTGTAATGTAATAGTTTACAACTTGTTGTTCTTTGAGACCAAATTAAATGCAAGTTTGTGATAAAGTGGCAAAATACCAACAACTCCCAAGCACTACTGATCTTATATCCCTCATATTTACTTGAGACATCTCCAAACTGCTAAATTAGGAATAATTTGTAAACAAAAATAAATGACTTACTGTGAGGGTTGTGATGACCACCATCAGCCTTCTTGTCTAAAAGGTCAAAACAGCATGAGTGTTAAACATTTTACTGCTGTTCACGGATTTCACTTCCCTCTAGTTCTAGGCTTGATTTCACTTCCCTCTAGTTCTAGGCTTGATCTGATATTTTTATTTTTTTTCCCCTTCAGAAAAAGTTCATACTCCCTCCCCCAAACTTCCTATTTGGTAAACGCTGTTCTGCAGTAAAATGTTCTCCCTTCTAAAATAGTGACAGAAAAGCTTTTTTTTTGCTAAAGCAAGAATAAAAACTAAGGTTTGTTTTCTTTAAACCACATCCCATCAATCAATGAGCCTCACATGAAATCTTTCCAAAGACAACAAGCTGATCCTACGCGTCTATGGGCCCAGTACTTGCAATGCAAACAGCTGATCAAGATTTGGAGGGTCTGAAGAATTTAATTCAGCTTTTAGAGGCAGCACTTCAGTTTTTTGGGAAATCAAAAAGGTCGTAGCTGATTAAAATAAATTTTACAAAACGTTCCCGCCATCTCCATGATTCTAAATGCTTTTCACATTTGTTGAGTAAATTTTAATTACATTTTAATTCTCACCTTAGGAAGAAGAAAAAACAACCCCCAAAAATTTACATAGAACTGATATCATAAAAACTTAATAAATAAAAGCAATCAAGAAATAAATATAATTTAAAGTTCTAAAATTAATTTAATACTTATTTAATAACTAAATTGTATATTTTTCTGTTTTAGCCACACATTAAGGTGGGCATTTATCTTTATGATAAATATCTTAATAAATCAAGTTTAATAATAATAATAATAATAATAATGTATACTCTATTGATCCCGTAGGAAATTGTTTTTGGACTACACCACACCGAGGCAGCCATTTTGCAGGCGCCAGGTAGGCAGTAGCGCAAAGGGTCTTGCCTAAGGACCCACACTGGATGCTGTGGTGTATTTTGCCATGGGCTGGATTTGAACCCCTAACCTTCCAATTGGAAGTCAGGCAACATACCACTTGAGCTATTCAGCCGCTAAACTAGCTGAACTTATAATTTTGTTCCATTTGTTCCATTAAAACATTTACAAGTAAAACAAAGATGATTAAAATAACTTACTGTGTGTACTTCAATTATTAACAGACAACCAACAAGATCTTAGAATAAAAAGTTTAGTCTGTATGGCTGACTCCTGCCGTACATGTAAAAGAGAAACTAGTCTCCTGGTTATCACCCGCCATATTAAAAACGCCCTCCATTATCCGGGCGGCCATAAATAGGCAGTAAAAATGAAGCTCCGCCAGAGACGCTGTGCCTGTGCCTTGGATCATGAACATGAAGTTAACGGTTTGTCGGCTCTTGCTCAGTCCCACTTATGTTGGCTGGTTTACAGCTAACCAGGACTGGTTCTCCTGCTTTTCCCCCCTAATTTCTCCAGGATTTGGAGAATTTTTATAACCTTTATAGCCATGCAAAGTTTAGTAAAATTAATATGAAGAGGCTTTTAGTAAATCTTAACATGTGATGTTTGGCTTAATGCTACTTACTTGGCGTCTGTCTGGGGAAGACCGGAGGCCTGGAAAAGCCGGATGGGTGACCCTGCTGTGGATTCCATGTTGGTTTAGCCTGGATGTAAAACGGAACATGGACCGGCTGGTAGATTGTCTGCACCGGGGGACGACCTGGACTCTGGGACCTGGGCGGAGGTCTCTGCTCTGGGGGCTTTGAAGGTTCTGAAACAGAGATGGTGAATAAATTTATCACACAGATGCGGTGCCAGGCAAAAGTATTAGTTCCCTATGAATTTTAGTATTATGATCAAGGTTTAATTTCTTTTGGGGAGCCACAAAATTAAGTGGGCACATTTCGCATTTACAAATGTAAGAAATTTACATACGAGTCTCGGTCCTCCAAGGTGCGTTTTGAAAACCAGCACTTCCTGGGAAAGAAGCCTCTGGTCCTGAAAACAAAAGCAAAGAAGCTGCATTTTACAACACTGAAATCTGTCACAGCAAACAAACTTTTTCATTAAGAACTTTAAACCAGGGAAAATTGTCCCACACTTTTAAATACAGAAGTCAGTCACATCCACTCACCAGATGCAGCAGAGCCAGGGTTCAGTTCTGTAGAAAATTTAAAAAAGATTACCGTCTTTTATTTTATTTAATATTTAGATGACTTGAACATTTCCCATAATAGTGCCTCTACGCGCCTGTTTTAAGCAGAGGCAGTCTGGCCTCAAAAGGCTGGGAGAACAGCACCATCAGGTTCTCCAGCAGGGAAGCAGCAAAGCTCTGAGTCGCCATCACTCGTTTGGAGTCCAGGTTAACTCGAGGCGGGTGGGGATCAAACTTGACCACCCCGGGCAAATCGAAGGAAGTCTGTGAGGAGCAAGACAAGAAAGGTAAACAAATCGGGTTTTATTGCTAGATATGCAGGCTTTAGTGAGAGCGTCAGATTACTAGTGCTACTGAAAGAGGATGTTTTTTTTATTTCCACCTGCAGAAAGGCTGGCATATGCGTCCGACTCAGCACACCGTTGATCTCCTCTCTGGCCTTTTTCATCCTCTCACTGTTGTCGTTGAACTTTTTGGTGAGGTCTCGCAGTTTGGTCTGACCGGCCTCCAGCTCACAATGCACCTCATGCTGGGCCACACGTTCATCCTGAGCCAACATCTCCCCTATCTGCTGGTACACAGCAGCCAGCGCCATCTTCCTTCTGCTTGCTGCGTCCTGGATCAAGGTTTTAAAAACAAGCAGGGCTGATACAGCTGTGTTTTACGCACCGTAGTGCGAGGAATGTCAAAGTTACCTTGAGCTTGTCGTGCTGATCGTTCATCTGAAGCACGATGGCGTCGGTCCGGTTGATTTTTAAATCCAGTAATCCCAACTTGTCCCTGAATTCGGACTACAGAGTAACACAAGTGCTGGTGAAAAGAAGGTCAAGTTATGATTGAAACATTCCCAGTGTTTCACTAAAGGTGCTTTTAGATCAGACCTGATGACATGGGACATGTTTAAGGAATTTTCATGTGTCAAATGAGCGACACTCTACAACTGCTGTTATAAACTCTTTTTTTCCAGTTTCCTCTGCATCTATTGTAATTTTTTGTCTCTTCATGCCTCCCAGTCGCTCATGGCAGATTGCTGCTTGTACTGAACCAAGTTCTGCTGGAGGTTTCTTCCAGTTAAAGGGGAGTTTTTCCTCTCCACTGTCGCTACATGCATGCTCAGTATGTGGGATTGCTGTAAAGGCATTGTTTCGGTCTGCTGATTCCAGAGGAGTGAATGCTGCAAGTCAATGACTCGATGCAATCTGCTGGGGTTCCTTAGATTGGAAACTTGTTCAAAGTGATCTGTAATGATGTATCTATGATTTTAATAGATTTTTTTGTAAAGTGCCTTGAGACGACATCTGTAGTAAATTGGCGCTATATAAATAAACTGATTCTTGATTGTTCTTCTTGATTAGTTGACGGTCATAGTGATGCAGCAAAGCATTGTGGGGAGGATTAAGTGAATGGGAGAAGCAATGTATTTGCTTCAGCACATGTCAAAACTGTAGGAAAATATATGTATATATACATATATAGGCCACAACAGGATTATCAATATGAAGATATAGATATTGACCCTGATGTTCATATCATCTAATATTATCATTATTATGTTGGTTAATAGGACTCCTGAAAGACTAAGTTTACAACAGTCTTGCGCAAAATCATTTAGAGCGCCACACTTTTCAGAAAAACAACTTATCTGATCTGATGTACAATAAGTTTGGCAAACAAGTTGATATACAGGATGAACACCAAAAATATAGAATGATGTGAGAAAAAAAAACTGAAAAAAAGCGAAGTACACAATGCATTGATCATTTTGTCCAACCTGTTGGTCAGACCACTTGGACTAACCTCCTTCCTGCTCCTCTGCTCATCAGGGGAGGTGAAGGCGCAACTCTTGTGGACCTGCTGCAGGCAGAGGCTGCAGATCAGGCGGCCGTGCTCGCTGCAGAAGTGCTCCATCAGCTTGTGGTGGTCGCTGCAGATGTGCTCGGACAGATCCGCCACGGCCTCGGTCAGCTGGTGGAGGCGGAAGGTGGGGTTCTCCATGTGGGGCCGCAGGTGCTCCTCGCAGAAGGACGCCATGCAGGTGAGACAGGTCTGGGCCGCCTCCGCCTCCATGCAGGTGTCGCAGCGGACCACAGGGTCCTCCTCCTCATCATTATCATCATCATCATCCTCGTCCTCTTCCTCTTCCTCTTCCTCATCCTCAGACAGACCAGGGCCGGACCTCGCCCTGAAGGTCTCCACCACGGTGCTGAGGACGGTGTTCCTCTTCAGCTCCGGCCTGGTGGCGAACAGGGTCCGGCACTGGGGGCAGCTGTAGGAGTCCTTCCAGGTGGCGAGCAGGCAGTCCTGGCAGAAGTTGTGCCCGCAGGGGATGGTGACCGGGCAGTCGAAGGTGCTCAGGCAAATGCTGCA